>OX940977.1:3092496-3668126 GCA_954871275.1 Leptopterna dolabrata | reverse complement strand
AGGTGTCACTTGTCAGACTTTTTCATTTTGGGAATTTATGGGTAATTTCCCCCCCCCCTAAAACTCCCCAAAACTCCCCCTTAGGGTGACCCGATTCTGCCCATCTTCGAACTTAGCCTGTCGATTGCCAAGACAGATTTTTTTTCGTGCAAATTTGAACTTTTTATCTCAATTCTTTCGAGAGTTATCGTCTGGAATGACACATACATATATAAATATATAAATATATAAATATATATATAAATATATAAATATATATATATAAAATATATATATATATATATACATATAATTTTTGGTGTCTTTCGGCAGGGAATTCAGGATGGTCTGAAACGGATTTTGGTATACAAATCTTTCGGAAATTCGAGTTTTAAAAATTTTGGACCGAGAACAATAGCTTCCTTTTCTTCGAAAATTCGCTAAAAGTGTCAACACGTGGATCAAGACGATTAAATGGCACTACCAATGATCAAAGATTCGTGTTTTGGGGGCCAAAATTGGTAGAAACCATCAGAAATAGCTATTTAAATGATTTCACATCAAAGAAAAAAAAAATGAACAGCCAACATTTTTGTACGTATGTCAATAGAATAATAACCCATGTGACAAGGACTTTGCAGCGTTTTATTTTTATTTTTTATTAATTATCTTTGATCATTGATAGTTTGGTAGTTGTCTTGATTCACCTGTTGATACTATAATTCTATTGTTACTGTACAAATTTATGTTGGTTTCCAAACCATTTCCCAGGTTTTTGACTCATAAAAAATGAATTTTGGGAGCTGGAACTTTGCTGGAACCTATTTTGTACTCAATGTTCGAAATTGACTTCATATTCGGTCTAATGGTCCTAAAAAAACGTGGAAAACGATACCTCACAAGCTCATGTTACTAAAACACCGAAAAAACCCTGTTTTGACACCCTTTTTCACCCGTACGCCCCTGGGTTTACTACGATCGGGATGCAAAGTTTTGCGATGCAACTAGGGCCCAAATGGAACCGAAATGTATGCGAAAGATCGAATTTTTTATATCCAAAGTAAAGGTAGACGTATGGATGATACGGTGGATGGCGGACGGACATTGCATTTTTGCAATCTAAGCACCTTGAAACGTAAAAGAAAAAATTTTGAGGGGGTGTTTCAAAATATTTTGCTGAGAGAATCGTAGGTATTCACAGGATAATAAACCAGAATGGTATGTGCCACTAACCCCCCCCCCCCCCCCTCCCCCGAATTTTGACGTTATTGCGCTGCTGTAAGACAGAACGTTTATTGTCCAAAGGTTTGTAGGTACATTAAGTAGGTACAGTACGTCAAATTATTTGGTAGCTTTATGGTGTCTAAAAAGAAAAACAAAATTCTTGATCAATCTCACTCTTTCTTTACAAAAGATTCGTTATAAAGTGAACTGAGTGGGACACACTGGAAAATTTTGCCAGCTCTCTGTATGTAGATGTCCTTCAATTTCTTACGTTTGTCTCCTCCTAGAACGTTAGAATAATCTATCTTTCCGGTTCGAACTTTCATCGCTTTTTGTGAACGTATTCGTTCCGTTGAGTCCGAAACAAATTTATAAATAAGTATCTTTTGAGATTCGATAAAATAAAGAAATATCTATCGAGATTCTAAAAGGGTACCTGGGTACCCACCCTTCTACCAAAAGTGTTTTAGCGATGAAGTTTTAAATATAAAACCGCTATTTACACTCATTCCTATTGACTTAGGGTTTGGGTAAAGGCTCTGTGGGACCATCACTTCCCTACCGAATTTCCAAAGGCAACCTTTCATATAAGGTTAACCTTAAAAGTACAGTTATACAGTTTATAAAAAAAGTCTGCCAAGTTAGATGAACTGTAACAACCTTCCTCACTTATTGTAGCATGGACGTATGGAATCAGTTGGCAAAAAAAAGGTGAGTCAAAGTGATTGAATATCAATAAATAGAGAAGTGATAACTTTCCACAGGTACAAGTTGGGATACCGGTTCGGCTGTAAGTATGATGCGGGCACACAGGGGACCGTCTAGGGGCTAACCCGCACAATCCCTGAAAATACCATCAAAATCGTACCATAATTTCGTAGTTTTGCCGGACAAGGATTTGACCACAAACAGAACGGAGCCAAAATTGTGCAGAGAGTTTTGAAATGCGAAAAGCAAGTGAAAATGCGATTTTGGAGGACAGCTATTATTATTGGAATAGGTAGGTACTTTTATTTATTTATTTTTTAGAACGAATATAAGGCTACTACTTCCGGTAGAGAGGAAGCAAAAGTAGAATTTTTGGTCAACAAAAATTTGTCGAATACAACTTTTTGGGTCGAAACAGCTAAATATCGTCACACATATTGTGAAAAAACTATGCAAAGTCCTTGTCACATGGATTTATTGTTCTACTGGACATACCTACAGAAATGTTGGCTGTTCATTTATTGTTTCTTTCGTGTGAAATAATTTAAATAGGATGGTTTCCACCAATATTGGCCCCAAAACACGAATTAGGTACGCTCCTTTTTTTCAAATTATCTTTGACCACTGCCTGCTTTGTGCCATTTAATTGTCTTGATTCACCAGTTGATACTTTTTCTAGTTTTTTTTATACAAATTGATTGTGATTTCAGACGATTTCCCAGGTTTCTGACTCATAAAACGCTGCAAATCCCTGCACAACGGTTTATTATTTTGTATAGAATACCCTTCTGTTACAGATCACATCTCTATGTATAGATAACCCGTCTATATAATATGATATGTACTATTCTATACATATTATGTAGATCGCAGACCCTCCGTAGGTTAGTACCTAACCCCGTACTCGTTCCTAAGTAGGTACCTACCTAAATCACGAGTTAAATGTTGCTAAAATAATTCTGCCGATGACAAACAGTACCTAACAAAAAGAAATACACATAATGAAGTCTGAAAAGAAATTGTTGATGAGGAGTGAAAAAAGTTGCAAAAGTACCTACCAACAAACTCCAGCCCCTTCTACGTAGATGGTATAATGAACCGTTGTGTAATAATTTACCGTTGAGTAATGATTTACCGTAGTAATAATTTACCCATCAAAAATACTTCAACGTTTGTTCAAGTTTCACTACCTATCAACAAACTCAAAAAGAGCCATCATTTTTCAAATGAAATAATATCACAGAACAACCAACTCGACTTCATACTCCGCCAATATAATCAGGTGATCCCTACCAATGATTTTATCTCCGCCAAATTTCCTATTGTGGGCGCGTCTCTGGTTACGAGATTTGGTTTGAATTGTATACAATTTCATTCACACTGGAGTCGAAAATGCCTGTCGGTGCAAACTTCGGGGCCTTACTGTGAACGAACGGCTGGACGTACGATGCTCCGGATGGTCTTAAAAAACTCGCAAGTTCAAGAACTATTTAAAACCGTAAAAATATTCACGTAAAAAAATGGTATAGGCGTTTTGAAAATTTCAACCCCTATTTTGAACCCCTTAGAGATGACTGAAACTAACGTCGAGCTTCGAGGACCAACTAGACGCCGAACGGAACCTATAACCCGAATTTCATCAATTTTTTTTCATGGTAACTAAGAAAAGTGGCCCGTACGGCGTACGGCGTACCCCGTACGGCGGACAGACAGAAATATTTTTATTGCAGTTTTGGATTCTACATACCTTGAAAAGTAAACCATCAAATTTTGAGGGGGGGTAAGAATTTTTTTTTCATGCTCGATTCCAATGGTTCATTATTGAAAATAATAAACCAAAAATCAATTTTGGGAGTTGAACTTTTGGTAGAACCTCAATTTTCCACTCTTTGGTCAATATCGACTTCATATTCGGTCTTCTCGTCCCAAAAGAACATGGAAAACGATACATCAAAAGCTAATGTTACTAAAACACAAAAAATACCTATTTGCATACACATTTTCACTCATAACACCCCTGGGTATATTCCGATCGGGCTGTAAAGTTTCGGGACACAACTAGGGCCCAAATGGAGCATGTGTGCGAAAGAACGACTTTTTTAGACCTAAAATGAAGCCGGTACACGTGATACGGTGGACGGTGGACGGACATTTCCGTTTCAAGGTGAGTAGATTCCAAAAACGCTGCAAAGTCCTTGTCACATGGGTTTATTATTCTATTGGACATACCTACAGAAATGTTGGCTGTTCATTTATTGTTCCTTTCATGTAAAATAATTGGAATAGCTGTTTCTGGTGGTTTCCATCAATGTTGGCCCCCAAAACTTGAACTAGGTACGCTCCCTTTTTTTCTTTTTTTTCCAAATTATCTTTGATCATTGGTTGTGCTATTTAATCGTCTTGATCCACCTGTTGACACTTTTTCTAGTGTTATTCTACAAATTGATGGTAAATTTCAGACGATTTCCCAGGTTTTTGACTCATAAAAAATCAATTTTGGGAGCTGAACATCTGGTACAATCTCAATTTTCCACTCCTTGGTCAAAATCGACTTCATTTTCGGTCTTCTCGTCCCCAAAAACATGGAAATCGATACCTCAAAAGCTCATTTTACTAACATGTTACTACAACACCAAAAGTACCTATTTTTGTACACATTTTCACCCATAAGACCCCTGGGTATATTCTGATCGAGCTGCAAAGTTTCGGGACACATCTAGGGCCCAAACGGAGCATGTGTGCGAAAGAACGAATTTTTTAGACCGAAAATGAAGCCGGTACACGTGATACGGTGGACGGCGGACGGACATTGCATTTTTGGAATCTACACACCTTGAAACGGAAAAGAAAGAATTTTGAGGGGGTGTTATAAAAATTTTTGCTGAGCGAATACATAGGTGTATTATTCACAGAATAATAAACCAAAAATTTTATAACACCCCATCAAAATTTTTTCTTTTACGTTTCAAGGTGCATATATTCCAAAAACGCTGCAAAGTCCTTGTCACATGGGTTTATTATTCTATTGGAGTTCTAGAGATTTTTGTTGGCTGTTAAATGTATTGTTTCTTTCATGTGGAATGATTGAAATAGCTATTTCTGATGATTTCCACCAATTTTGGCCCCCAAAACATGAAATAGGTAGGCACGCTTTTTTTTTTAAGATCATCTTTGATCATTGGTAGTGGCATTTAATGGTCTTGATTCACCTGTTTACACTTTTTCCAATGTTATTGTACACATTTATGGTGATTTCAGACTGTTTTCCAGGTTTTTGACTCATAAAAAACCAATTTTGGGAGCTGAACCTTTGGTAAAACCTCAATTTCCGCGTCTTTGGTCAAAATCGACTTCATATTCGGTCTTCTCGTCCTCAAAAACATGGAAAAAGATACCTCAAAAATTCATGTTACTAACATGTTACTAAAACACCAAAAGTACCTATTTTTGTACACATCTTCACCCATAAGACCCCTGGGTATAGTCTGATCGAGCTGCAAAGTTTCGGGACACATCTAGGGCCCAAACGGAGCATGTGTGCGAAAGAACGAATTTTTTAGACCGAAAATGAAGCCGGTACACGTGATACGGTGGACGGCGGACGGACATTGCATTTTTGGAATCTACACACCTTGAAACGGAAAAGAAAGAATTTTGAGGGGGCGTTATAAAAATTTTTTGCTGAGCGAATACATAGGTGTATTACTCACAGAATAATATACCAAAAGAAGCGTTTTCCTTTAAAAAAAAGAACGGTAGCGCCCCCGTAGATTGGCATTAAATGATAGTTCACGGAATCACCCTCAGAAGTTGTGCATCGGTAAATATTATGCGGTTACGGATGCACTCTATGAATTTATCCGTAACCCGCTTGTTGAAGGATCGTCAACGGAAACACCCGTGGTTTCCGTGGTGTACTATTTCGGCAAAATCAACTGATGATCATTTTCACGAGAGCACCCCGAAAATCCCCTTAAAAGTGTAGTGATTTCCGTTGGTTAATCCTTCAACGTTCCATCGCACGCCCGTGGGTGTTTGTACGGGTCGTCATAGCCCCACCCTTGACTAACCCGTCACTCGATCGCCTCCCCGTAGCCCATCCATGATTTTCCCGTGAATATCCCTGGACTCTCCCTAGGTTTTCTCTAGCCCACCCGTGACTGTCCTTAATGCTTCCGTGCCCTTCCTTCAATGATCCGTGATTGTAGGGAATCACGGCGGATGGTTAACGGACAGGCTGAGGAAACGCAACCCTCCATTGCCTTTCCGTTGAGGATGCCCCCGTAGAAACATACGTGCCCGTTATGAACGAGCAACGGAGAGACGTGTACTACCTTCACCTCCCCCTCAACCGGTTAACGGAGACGTCGAGGCAGTGCACGTCTCTCAGTCATCGTCCGTATAGGGCACGTAACCATCTACAGAGCACCCTTTACGGACGAGCTACTGAGGATGACTGAGAGACGTCCGCTGCCTCAACGGCTCCCACTAACCGGTCGTCGGAGCGGTAAAGGAAGTACGCGTCTCTCCTTCGCTCGTCCGAGGATCCGTAGCCTACCGAGTAGCTCGGCCGAGTAGTCGGTGGAGTACTCGGCCGAGCTACTTCGATGGGGCGAGTGGGTGCTCACATTTCAGCTGGGCAGAGACGAGACAGTTGCGTTGTGTAGTGTTCCGCGTCAACAGCACACAGCGATGTAAAAACGCTGCAAATCCCTGCACAACGGTTTATTATTTTGTACAGATCACAGCTCTCGATAACCCGTCTATATAATATAATATGTACTATTACATACATATTATGTAGATCGCAGACCCTCCGTAGGTTAGTACCTAACCCCGTTCTCGTTAATGGGGTACCTATCAAAATCACGAGTTAAATGTTGCTAAAATAATTATTGTGTCTATGACAAACAGTCAGAAAGAAATGGCAAAAAGAAACGCAAATAATAAGGAAGTTGTGAAGGGAAATTGTTGTGGAGTGAAAAAAGTTGCTAACGCTGCAAAGTCCTTGTCACATGAGTTTATTATTCTATTATTTTATTGGTCTACAGAAATGCCGGCTGTTTATTTATTGTTTCTTTCATGTAAATTAATTGAAATGGCTATTTCTGGTGGTTTCCACAAATTTTGGCCCCCAGAACTTGAATTAGGTACTACGCTCCTTTTTTTTTTCTTCAAATTACCCTTGATCATTGATTGTACCATTTAATCGTCTTGATCCACGTGTTGACACTTTTTCTAGTGTTATTATACAAATTGATGGTGATTTCAGACGATTTCGCAGGTTTTTGACTCATAAAAAATCAATTTTGGGAGCTGAACATCTGGTGCAACCTCAATTTTCCACTCCTTGGTCAAAATCGACTTCATATTCGGTCTTCTCGTCCCCAAAAACATGGAATACTATACCTCAAAAGCTCATTTTACTAACATGTTACTAAAACACAAAAAGTACCTATTTTGGTTTATTATTCTCTGAATAATACACCTATGTAATCGCTCAGCAAAAAATTTTTATAACCCCCCCTCAAACTTTTTTCTTTTCCGTTTCAAGGTGCGTAGATTCAAGAAATGCAATGTCCGTCCGCCGTACGCCGTACGCCGTCCGCCGTCCGCCGTCCACTGTACGCCGTCCGCCGTATCACGTGTACAGGCTTCATTTTCGGTCTAAAAAAGTCGTTCTTTCGCACACATGCTCCATTTGGGCCCTAGTTGTGTCCCGAAACTTTTCAGCCCGATCGGAATATACCCAGGGGTGTTGTGAGTGAAAATGTGTGTAAAAATAGGTACTTTTTGCGTTTTAGCAACATGTTGGTAACATGAGCTTTTGAGGTATCGTTTTCCATGTTTTTGGGGACGAGAAGATCGAATATGAGGTAGATTTTGGCCAAGGAGTGGAAAATTGAGGTTGTACCAGATGTTCAGCTCCCAAAATTGATTTTTTATGAGGCAAAAACCTGCGAAATCGTCTGAAATCACAATCAATTTGTGGAATAGCACTAGGAAAAGTTTCAACACGTAGATCAAGACGATTAAGTGGCACTACCAATGATCATGGATAATTTGAAAAAAAAAAAGATCGTACCTACCTAATTTGTGTTTTGGGGGGCAAAATTGGTGGAAACCATCAGAAATAGCTGTTTCAATTATTTCACATGAAACAAACAATAAATGTAGGTACAGCCAACATTTCTGTAGAATAATAAACCCCATGTGACAAGGACTTTGCAGCGTTTTTATACACATTTTCACTCATAACTCCCCTGGATATATTCCGATCGGGCTGAAAAGTTTCGGGACACAACTAGGGCCCAAATGGAGCATGTGTGCGAAAGAACGATTTTTTTAGACCGAAAATGAAGCCTGTAGACGTGATACGGCGTACGGCGGACGGCGGACGGACATTGCATTTTGGTTTATTATTCTGTGAATAATACACCTATGTAATCGCTCAGCAAAAAATTTTTATAACACCCCCTCAAAATTTTTTCTTTTCCGTTTCAAGCTGCGTAGATTCCAAAAATGCAATGTCCGTCCGCCGTCCACCGTATCACGTGTACCGGCTTCATTTTCGGTCTAAAAAATTCGTTCTTTCGCACACATGCTCCGTTTGGGCCCTATCATGTGTCCCGAAACTTTGCAGCTCGATCAGAATATACCCAGGGGTGTTATGAGTGAAAATGTGTGTGAAAATAGGTACTTTTTGCGTTTTAGCAACATTTTGGTAACATGAGCTTTTGAGGTATAGTATTCCATGTTTTTGGGGACGAGAAGATCGAATATGAAGTCGATTTTGGCCAAGGAGTGGAAAATTGAGGTTGTACCAGATGTTCAGCTCCCAAAATTGATTTTTTATGAGTCAAATACCTGCGAAATCACTATCAATTTGTAGAATAACACTAGAAAAAGTGTCAACACGTGGATCAAGACGATTAAATGATGGCACTACCAATGATCAAAGATAATTGGAAAAAAAAAGATCGTACCTACCTAATTTGTGTTTTGGGGGCCAAAATTGGTGGAAACCATCAGAAATAGCTATTTCAATTATTTCACATGAAACAAACAATAAATGTACAGCCAACATTTCTGTAGAATAATAAACCCCATGTGACAAGGACTTTGCAGCGTTTTTGGAATCTACACACCTTGAAACGGAAAAGAAAAAATTTTGAGGGGGGGTTATAAAAATTTTTTGCTGAGCGAATACATAGGTGTATTATTCACAGAATAATAATCCAAAATGCAATGTCCGTCCGCCGTACGTCGTCCACCGCACGCCGTATCACGTGTACAGGCTTCATTTTAGGTCTAAAAAATTCGTTCTTTCGCACACATGCTCCATTTGGGCCCTAGTTGTGTCCCGAAACTTTTCAGCCCGATCGGAATATACCCAGGGGCGTTATGAGTGAAAATGTGTATAAAAATGGGTACTTTTTGTGTTTTAGTAATATAGTAGTAAAATGAGCTTTTGAGGTATCGTTTTCCATGTTTTTGGGGACGAGAAGACCGAATATGAAGTCGATTTTGACCAAGGAGTGGAAAATATAGGTTGTAACAGATGTTCAGCTCCCAAAATTGATTTTTAGCGAATTTTCAAAGAAAATGAAGCTATTGCAATGGCTTCGAAATTTAAATAATATAAATTTTTGGAAATTTTCTTCATAGAAATCCGTTTCAGACCATTCTAAAACGATTCCTGAAATTTAACACTTTTTTATATGTATATATATATATATTTATTTATATATGTGTCACTCCAGACGATAACTCTCGATAGAATTGAGATAAACAGCTCAAATTTGCACAAAAAATCTATCTTGGCAATCGAAAGGCTAAGTTCGAAGATGGGCGAAATTGGCCTACTCTAAGGAGGGTTTTGGCGCATTTAAAGTGCGCAAAAATTACCCAAAAATCCCCAAAATGTTATTTTCCAACAAGTGACCCCTCATTTTAAAGGTTTTTGCACGCTGAACACGATGGTGGAATCGGATTTTAGATATCTTGATCCGTTCTCAAATTAGAGCATTTAAAGTGCGCAAAAATTACCTAAAAATCCCCAAAATGTTATTTTCTAACAAGTGACCCCTCATTTTAAAGGTTTTTGCACGCTGAACACGATGGTGGAATCGGATTTTAGATATCTTGATCCGTTCTCAAATTAGAGCATTTAAAGTGCGCAAAAATTACCCAAAAATCCCCAAAATGTTATTTTCCAACAAGTGACCCCTCATTTTAAAGGTTTTTGCACGCTGAACACGATGGTGGAATCGGATTTTAGATATCTTGATCCGTTCTCAAATTAGAGCATTTAAAGTGCGCAAAAATTACCCAAAAATCCCCAAAATGTTATTTTCTAACAAGTGACCCCTCATTTTAAAGGTTTTTGCACGCTGAACACGATAGTGAAATCGGATTTTAGATATCTAAATCCGTTCTTAAATTAGAGCATTTAAAGTGCGCAAAAATTACCCAAAACTAGGATAATCTTTAAACTCTTACCCCCACCCCCTTAGAGTGGTCAGATTGAAAAATGTGAGAAGTATTAATTGAAGACGAGAGTTCGAAGCAAAAAAGGGGGAGGCAAACGATTAGTACAACTCCTTGAATTTACCCACAGCGATCAAATAAATAAGCACTTAGTACAATTACGTAATAAACAAACGGTAGAATCAGGATGGACAAAACGTACAAATTAAAATAAATACGAAGAGAATATACATAGAAAACCAAATTTTAGACCGAAGTTTTCCTTTATTCAAAACCATAGCCATTAATTCGAATATTTCTTTGAAAATTCGCTCATTAAGTCATGCTGCATGACTGATTTTTTATGAGTCAAAAGCCTGCGAAGTCGTCTGAAATCACCATCAATTTGTATAATAACACTAAAAAAGTGTCAAAACGTGGATCAAGACGATTAAATGGTACAATCAATGATCAAAGGTGATTTGGGAAAAAAAAGGAGCGTAGTACCTAATTCAAGTTTTGGGGGCCAAAATTTGTGGTAACCACCAGAAATAGCTATTTCAATTATTTTACATGAAGGAAACAATAAATAAACAGCCAGCATTTCCTTAGACCAATAAAATAATAGAATAATAAACTCATGTGACAAGGACTTTGCAGCGTTTTTGGAATATATGCACCTTGAAACGTAAAAGAAAAAATTTTGAGGGGGTGTTATAAAAATTTTTTGCTGAGCGATTACATAGGCGTATTATTCACGGAATAATAAACCAAAAGGGAATGCTGGTAATTTGATAGTACAAACATTTTCTTGTTACTAACAAATTTGTCATCATGTCCGATCTCCACTGATGGCTATAGCCCCCCCCCCCCTCCTTGCGTATGACGCAGAAGCATGACAAAACGAGAGAAAGAGAGAAACCCGATACAGCTCGTAGATATTCCGATGAGTACGCGCAGCACATTGGCACATGCTTCTGCAGTAACAAATGAGCCGATCCCCACATTGTCAGACGAGAACCAATATTCTACGTCAATTAGAGGGAGCCTTTCTGATTGATAGAGAAACCTCCCACTCCTTCCTTATTATTCCCCCTTTCCCTTATTCACAGGAGTAATACCCTTTTTCCAAGGAGTGTGGAGAGATGGAGAAAATAGTGTCAGGGATTTTTACCTTTCCGTCTCGTTTTCCCGTTTCTTTTTCTCTTATTTTTTTTTCCTTCTTTTTCTAGAAAATTCAATCACGGGAAAAAAGAATCCGAATATAACGACCTTCACTCCCTTCCCCTCCGGTCCTGATATTCGATCAAAGAACTTGTAAGGGAACGGTATAACTGCGTATTCAGATGAAGGTGGGAGGGTTTTTCCAGTGTCGTTCGCGAGAACGAAAATATTTTTCACGTTTGTGTTACGTTGTACTGAAGGTCCTTGAACTGCAGTTTGATTGGTGTGAGACGTCCTTGGCGATAGCAGCAATAACATAATAATGGTTGTCATCAAGCGGAAGCCCTGGAATACCCTTCAGTGGGTTAGCCCTGGAATACCCTTAAGTGGGTATTCCACAGTTCGGGTTAAATCCGAACTTGAGGAAGTTACAGACGTGCAGCATGACCATATAAGTGAATTTTCGAATTAGTGTACCTAATTAAACCAATGTGGAACATTATGAAACAAACACAATTATTTTATTTTATTTATTTATTAGTTGTACAGTAAACATAACTTTAAACTACCTATTTTAATTTTGTAAAAAGCAACTCTTTTGCAGGGCAGTAGGGTATAAGTCTGTAGCGCCCTGCAAGAGCAGTGCCAAACTAAAATTTCATTTTAAACTTCGAGAACAAAAATTAAAACAAATAATAATAATAATATGAAGTGCTTAAAAACACATTCTGAAATGAAATAATATTATTTTTACAACTTGTGCTATATGTATGCACTAATAATTATATTTTTCGTTTCGTCCATTCCCATCTTATTAAGCCACTCCACAATTTAAAAAAAAAGTTACGCGGTTATATAACTGGGGAGATTTGAGAGATGAATCTAAAATACGATGGATCCTATAAATTATGTGAAGGGGGGGGCTTCGTGTGGTATGAGTTAGTGCAGGCTTAGGGGCAACTACATTTCCTAAAATTCTGAATCGGGTTTGATATTCATGCTGCTGGATTAGAACTATGGACGGAGTTTTATTATACATCCGCAATAGGGATTTCAAAAATAATTGTCTGGGGGTAAAAAACTTTAAATTCACCGAGGAGCTTCTCGCTGGAGTATAGGCGCCCTCCCCCCCCACCCTCATAATGATTTTAATTGAAATTTGGATTTGAATTTGAATTTATCCATTCCACTTTGCCGTACTGTATGGTGGACTGTACTAAATCTATGTATAATAATCGCAGATAGATAATGATGTGTAAGTTGAAGGTTAGATCGAGTAGGTACGTGAATTTGAAAATTTGCATGGACGTACTACATGAATTTATCTCTACAGTTATCTTCTACATACAGGGTGGTCCCAAACTGGCAGCAAACAAGTTGAGGTCTTACAGTAAATTCCACTCTTATCACCAGTGTAATCTACCGTGTTTTGTTGTTCCCATAAACTACGGGTGCCTTAGGCAAAGAACAACTTCTTATATTTATTCAATTATTTTACCGAATTTCGAAGTGCAAGTTAGTAATTAAAACTTTCCGTAACGTTTGGACGTGGATATGAATCCATGGTTCTTATCTTTCCATTCATTTCCTTCGGATGTCTAAGGCGTAACTAGCCGTAGTAGGTATATTTTCACATCGTTTTGAGATTGAACTCCTTTTGGCCCATGTAACCCAATCTACATATTCGCTCATTACAGCACGAGTGACAGCAAAACCTTGACAAAATTATATCCTTCAGTTCAATTCATATTATTCATACCATGTGTTTGTATCATATCCTGTTTACTCATCTTCAGATAGCGTTTTCTTATTTAGTTTATATATATAATATCACTAAAAAGAATAATTTTGTTGACTCGTTAGCTTGTTAAGCATCCAAATGTATCACCAAGGGTTTTCCTGTCATTGTTAGATAGATATTTTTGGTTACTTATTGATATGGAAAATAATTTCAAAAGAAAGTCGTTTTTTGCATATCATAAATTTAGACCAAACTTATTCCCTGTAAGCAATTTTGGAAATAGCTCGAGTGTTTTCAGTCTTTATGCAGTTTTCCTGAACTGTCCGTGAGCCGTCAGGAACCTGTTATCCACCTATTCGTTGTTATGGATTTAATTTGGAACTAGCAATATAATATCTGTTACAGTCATTGCGTGAAATTAGGCATTCTATCATATAATGACTAGTCATTATATAGAATGACTGCAACGGTTAGTCAGGGTCAAACGGGAGATATTTCATAGATTGATTAGACATTCTACATAATGACTAATGACTAATGCGTCCCAGTCAGTGTGCGAAATGTTATTTTGTCGGCCTTTCATTCACTACCAGATCGTGTACGAGTATTTTCATTTCGTTCGTGCTCAAGATTGTGGATTCTAGGTTGTGGATTCCGCAATTCCACAATTCATTCCAGAATTAATTAAATTATTATGTATAATCAACAAAGAAATTGTTCCAATCAATTTCATACATTGCCCGAGTCATCTTTGCCATTATATGGAACTCCTAAGCATTATAAACAGTGCCTGGTCAAAGTGTGAGGAAAGTTGAAGAAATAAAATAAATTATACACTTCGGCAAAAACAGCCGGTCATTCTATACAATGGCTAGTGATTATAAAAATATAGAATGCCTAAATCTTACACATTGACTTTAACATGTCCATAGAGTTAGACTGAAAAGAAATTTCACGGCTTCCGCTTGCTAGTAGTTCGGGATCTTTTAGAATTCGTTGTTATAATGAATAGTTCCGAATTGTTTGTAGACGAAAAAACCTCTCGATCAAGCAAAACTCGGTTTTCAAGATTGGGACCAAAAAATTAATTTATAGTTCGCACATATTTTTCACTCTACTACTTACGGAACTTGATACCTACCCCCTCATACGTACGTTTTCTTAATTTTTTCTGGTGTTTTCTTTGAAATATTTCAGTTGGGTTGTTATTTCGAATCGTATTTTTTAAATTCTAAGAATACTTTATACATAACAGCTTTGCAGTGCATGAACCACATTGAACCACATTTGAGTGCATTTATACCGTATAGTTTGATAAAAACATACCTAATGTTGTTGAATCCACCAGTTCGGTTAGTTAGTAACACGAAAAAAAAACAAAAATAAATAAATAAATAAATTATAACCGGAAGCTGTCCCATTTCTCAAAGTTTTAAATTATCTAGAAAACATCATGACCTTTCAACATCAATCAACCCCTTCTGATTCAGCTGGTCATTGCGATAATTATTATTGTCATGAGCCGGTGTGGTCGGCTTACGTCATGGCGGGTGAGTTGGATGAGGATAGGATGTGGTTGCGGTGAGGTGAGAGGTTGGATGAGGAAGGATGTGCTCCGTAGGAGTCTTTTGCCCCCGCAAAGTCTTCCCGCAGTGTCTTTCGTAAGCCCCGCGGTTTTCACCACATCATGCGTTAGTTGGAGGGAAGGTTAGCTCCCCGCGGTTTTCACCACAGCAGGTGCTAGAGATAGTGGAGGCTAGTACCTTGAGGTTTTCACCACAGCAGACACCGGGAAGATGGAGGCTAACAGGTTTTACCACAGTAGGTGTTAGAGGAGAATGAGGCGTCCCGCGGTTTTCACCACAGCAGGTACTAGAGGTGAGGAAGGTGTCCCGCGGTTTTCACCACAGCAGGTGCTAGAGATAGTGGAGGCTAGTACCTTGAGGTTTTCACCACAGCAGACACCAGGAAGATGGAGGCTAACAGGTTTTACCACAGTAGGTGTTAGAGGAGAATGAGGCGTCCCACGGTTTTCACCACAGCAGGTACTAGAGGTGAGGAAGGTGTCCCGCGGTTTTCACCACAGCAGGTGCTAGAGATAGTGGAGGCTAGTACCTTGAGGTTTTCACCACAGCAGACACCAGGAAGATGGAGGCTAACAGGTTTTACCACAGTAGGTGTTAGAGGAGAATGAGGCGTCCCGCGGTTTTCACCACAGCAGGTACTAGAGGTGAGGAAGGTGTCCCGCGGTTTTCACCACAGCAGGTGCTAGAGATAGTGGAGGCTAGTACCTTGAGGTTTTCACCACAGCAGACACCAGGAAGATGGAGGCTAACAGGTTTTACCACAGTAGGTGTTAGAGGAGAATGAGGCGTCCCACGGTTTTCACCGCAGCAGACACCTGGATGGTGGAGGCTAGCACCCCGCGGTTTTCATCACAGCAGGTGCCAGAGGAGAAGGAGGTATCCCGCGGTTTTCACCACAGCAGATACCTGGAAGGAGGAGAGCATCCCGCGTTTTTCACCACAGCAAGTGCAAGGAAAGGTAGAAGAGAGAGGGTCGAGAGAGAGGTCGAATGACGAGCTGGGCTAGCAGGGCTAAGTTATAAAGAAAGGCCCCTTTCCACCCGTCCCCCATCCACAATCGGCCGTTAGGACCGTTGAGGGCGATGGCGGTTGATGGAAGGGGCCCTTCTCTCTTGGCGTCATCCGACTCGTCGTTCCCTTCGTTTATTTCGTAAAATATTTCTATATTACGTATACGTAGGAGTGGTACATTTAGAGATTTAAGGGGAACCACGACAATTATAATAAAGCTGATACTATCAGCCTTAGCACAAGTTTGTTGGCTGTGCATGTTAATTACTTATGATTATGAGTGAAGTAAATGGGAGGTAGGAGAGGAGAAGTGGGCAGCGGAGTGTCGGACTGTCGGTGGGAAGGTGAAGCAGTTTTCTGGACGACCGCGTCAGGCGTTATCTGAATGACTTGAGAAAGTGAATATAAAAGAGCCTTTAAGAAAATATGATAAATATTGTTTGATGATGATTTTGTATGATGATATAATTGTTTCTCAAAACTCATCAGGGGTCTGGATGATCCAGTAATTTGTATAATAACCACTTTAGGAAAATTAACATAATTCACATCGTCACCTACCTGTACTACTACTGTTGAGAGCTTATTGAAGGGAGTAAAGTGGAGGCCCCTGACTCTATCGAAATGTCGCCACGCTCTACGTTCTTGTCGTTCAGGCTTAGTCTACCTTAGCGCCGTACCTTAGGATTTTGATCCTTTCATCCTTGATGCAACTCTCTTTGAGATGCAATATTATTCTATTGGGAATATGTGTTCAGCAAGAATCCATATCCTTTTCTAATAAGACGAAGAATCATTTTCCAAGTTCTGCAGTTTTATCTCCACATCAGTCATAATATACTTCTCAAGGATGCGTTCGTCGTTTGTTGTATGGTCATTACCAAATACATCATCGCATTATTTTTTCATCAAGATTATTTATTGTTGCGTACATATAATGATTATTTATTGTTGCGTGCTGTTTTAGGGTTGTACGAACCTGATGCACACCGGCCAACCGCCTCTGCAAACGCTGCACAACTTCAACGCGAGGGTACAGCAAAACCAGCCATCCGCGCCCTTCCGTACTCCATACTATCAAATAGACGGATTCCAGATGATCCACGAAAAATGCCAACCAATCAAGAATCTGTGAACATCCCCCCACACTCGTAATAATATTGTAATAGCAAATATTATATTTGTAACTATTGTTTGTCTTCTGTCGAAAAAAGTCTTTATTATACAACCTATTAAGTACCTACCGTTGAATACGGTTATTGTAATAAATGTGAACGAGTTGAATAATAGCCACTAATGTACTTCACAAGGGAAGGCTACGTGATACTGATTGTTAAGTCATAGCTTTCTCTCGTGAGAAAACTGAAAAAAATCATCAATTTTCAGTGAGTCGATTCTTGTCAATTCAACCTACCATTAACCCCCTCACCATTATTGAAACGAAGAAAGTGTGCCAACCTATTTAAGTCCGTAAAAGTCAAGTTACCTAAGTACAATGAATTCGAAGAGAAAAATAACTGTTATAAATCTAACGAATTTTGTCAATTATTATCGAAGCCTAATTGCTCTGTGGGAAAGTTTCAAAGTACCTACACTTTCCCTTTGTCCAGTAGAGTTAAATATAACTGGATGTTATGATAAATATGAAATCCGCGGTCTCAGAAGCAAATGTGCTACAACAAAAATATTTAATATTAGGTACCTGTCGTTCGTAACAAACTGACACCCGTAGTTATAGTAAATATTAGTCAGTTTTCTTTGTAGAGAAAATGTTATATGTTCAAAGGTGAGCTCAAAAGTTAATTTTATTTGAACCATACTACCTAGGTTTCTTTTTAGTACGTGTAAATTAGTTATTTTCTGTACATAGCTAATTTGGAGTTTTGATTTTAGGTATCTTTACTTGATGACTTGTTATTTTATTGTTATTTTTTCATGAACTTCGGGAGCTCGTATTTCGTGTGGCCTTGCGTAAGGGCTGATCCGGATATCATCCCAGACTATTGATCCATTTCAATCCGTTTCATTCACCTTGTGTGACAAATTGTTTAGCAGAATAAAGTTTTGTTTTTGTAGTTTGTTCAGCGTTTAGGACATTGATGTCGGTGCATTGAAAGATTTCGGAACTGATTTCGGTTCATGCTCTGAAGTCCGAATTTGAAAACCGCGTTCGATTCTGTGGAAACACGTGATGATTTGAGTTTGCTCAACGTAGATCGGAAATTTTGAAGAAGGATCGTGGGTAGGCGCATGCTTCGACTTGCACACCATTCAGTAGGTATCGAAGTCAATGGCCAAAATTGAAAAAGTCGAGGAAGCTTACGCATATGCTCATCGGCGTCACGCAAATGGTAGTTAAGTTTGAGTAGGCTCAGTGTGTACTTTGTCAAATTAATGTCCGTTAATATCTTCATGTCACCACTCGAGAGTAGAGTGACAGTGGCCCTGAGGGAACCATCAACTTTTGTTCATCGTTAAGCTCCAAAAGAGAACGGAAATAATCCGAAAATTATTTTAATTATTCCTCATTATTGATGATTTTTTAGTAGTTTTGTAACTTACTAGCTGTGAAATTTCATTTTTTAAATACTTCCTTTTTATCCTTTTGGTTAGATATAGAAAATTAAGAAACAAAAAAATCCTTACCAAATAATTTTTTTTTTTAATACACATTATTTTTTCAGACGAGACTAAATCATTTGTACATTTCCCAATTTTGGTGAAACTTCCCGCTAAATTTTTAAAAATCATAGAGTTTATTGCTTGAGGTTTCTGACACCATCGGATTAATGCGAATAAGTAGATGTCTAAATAAATTTGACAGATCAATTCGATCGCGATATTGAGTGTATGCGCAATTTGGAGGGTCTTGCGATTTGGATTGGTTCTTGTTTCAGTTCTCTTTTGGGGGTCATATTACTTCACTGGGCACTAAAAATCCATATTGAGACGCAGGATTTTGTTTAACGCTGTGCCATCTTGCTGACTCCCTACCTGACTGTTGTTGACTCATAAAAATATGACTTGTTGTTTTTAGACTAAATTTTCTGGAGATCAAGTTTTAATATTAGCTTAGCTATGAACACTGTAATCATTATATGTCAGTTTTGATGTTCAGGCTCAAGAAAACAACAACTATTCCACTACCCTGTCATGTCCTGTCCTAGTTCATGAACTTGTATGATGAAGATGATCTCTTGTATTGTGCCATTTCAAAGTTAACAGGCCTCGAAATTTCATATAGGTACCTTTAACAAGTCTATCGTGGCAGTTCTGGGCAGACAGATGAGAGGGAGAAGGGCTAAATTTTGTCGCAGACAAAATATGCCGGATGAGTAAAGAGGTTAATTCTTTGAACGCGGATTCCCTTTGTAATGGGAATCCTATTTAAATTCAGTCAGTGCCAGTGTGTTGAAGCGGTGTTAGTGCCGGAATATCTGGGATTCATTCCCATTTTGGTCCCGTTCTTTCGGAAATCAGAACTTCATCTGGTTGCTGTATTTTAGCCGAATTTATGTAGGGAAATGTTATCATGTGGTGGTGATAGTAGGGTTTATACCTTAATGGGAGTTGGTTGGGTGAAGTGACAAACAGGAGGAGCACATGAAATCGCAACTCTCCCTATGCCATCCCCCTTTGCCCCTGAAATGCTCTTCTCTGGGTTCCGTAGACTTAAAGGGGCCCACACACGCTCAGTTTAACTGCGCATTTTATCACATGTGACGTCATGTCTGAGCGATTACCTGAGGAAACTGTGCAGTTCCCGCAGGCTTTTACGCAGGCCGAGGAAGCCCACAAACTTTCAGTTCGGATAACTGTACAGTTTTTTGCACAAACTGCACAGATAAACTGAGCGTGTATGGGCCGCTTAAGACATCCAGACCTCAAGACATCCAGTTACCTGAGGAAACTGTGCAGTTCCCAAAGGCTTTTACGCAGGCCGAGGAAGTCCACAAACTTTCAGTTCGGATAACTGTACAGTTTTTTGCACAAACTGCACAGATAAACTGAGCGTGTATGGGCCGCTTAAGGCATCCAATCCACAGACCTTGAGACATCCACAGACCTTGAGACATACAGTTACCTGAGGAAACTGTGCAGTTTCCTCAGGCTTTTATGCAGGCCGCTGGACTGAGCAAATGTTTCTACTTTTGCACCGGCAAACTGTGCAGTTACCTCAGTTAATCGCAAGTTCGATCATTTCTCCGTTCTCCAGTGTATGCCCTCTCACCTGTTGCACACTACCTACCTACACGAAAAACGGGAGAACTGAGAGAGAAACTGAGGAGAAAACTGACGAAGCCCACAAACCTTCAGTTCAGATAACTGTACAGTTTTTTTGCGCAGTTATATGCACAGACAAACCGCAAAGTTAAACTGAGCGTTTATGGGTCGCTTAAGACATCTGTAGGCGACCAATCCTTGGAACGTACCTCACACAGAGAGTGTCCTCTCAATCCTCCCGTTCTTGGGAGTGGCAAAATCCTGAATACCCATCCATCTGCTGATGTCTCGGAGCCATGAAAGCCGCCTGTGTCCAATACCTCTGCTGCCCTCTATCTTGCCTTCAAGAACGTTGGAAGGCTTATCGGTCTCCTGTACAGGCTTATGTTGGCCCAGATATACAGGTGTTGGATGGCTTATGGGTCTCCTGTACAGGCTTATGCTGGCCCAGATATACAGGTGTTGGATGGCTTATCGATCTCCTGTACAGGCTTATGCTGGCCCAGATATACAGGTGTTGGAAGGCTTA
Source organism: Leptopterna dolabrata (assembly GCA_954871275.1). Lineage (NCBI taxonomy): Eukaryota > Metazoa > Arthropoda > Insecta > Hemiptera > Miridae > Leptopterna > Leptopterna dolabrata. Next base: position 3,647,491 of record OX940977.1, on the reverse strand, counting down.
TCGGTCTCCTGTACAGGCTTATGCTGGCCCAGATATACAGGTGTTGGAAGGCTTATCGGTCTCCTGTACAGGCTTATGCTGGCCCAGATATACAGGTGTTGGAAGGCTTATCGGTCTCCTGTACAGGCTTATGTTGGCCCAGATATACAGGTGTTGGATGGCTTATCGGTCTCCTGTACAGGCTTATGTTGGCCCAGATATACAGGTGTTGGATGGCTTATCGGTCTCCTGTTCAGGCTTATGCTGGCCCAGATATACAGGTGTTGGATGGCTTATCGGTCTCCTGTACAGTCTTATGTTGGCCCAGATATACAGGTGTTGGATGGCTTATCGGTCTCCTGTACAGGCTTATGTTGGCCCAGATATACAGGTGTTGGAAGGCTTATCGGTCTCCTGTACAGGCTTATGTTGACCCAGATATACAGGTGTTGGAAGGCTTATGTTGGCCCAGATATACAAATTTTTGTTTCCTAATGGTTTTAAAGAGCTCGCGATGATCCTCGAGACCAGCTCGTCGCGATACCTCTGTATTACGAACTCATTGCACCCACGAGATACGGAACATTCTTCTAAGGCACCACATTTCAAAAGCCTCCAAGCGTTTGTTCGAAGTGGCCCTGAATGTACGTTACCGCTCCGTATAACAGGACGGACCATACGTAACATTTCACAACACTGTATCGAATGCTGAAGTTCACATTTAATAAGGTTAACTGATTTTTTAGGTAAACAAAATTTCGAATACAAATCCTTTCATAGTGATTCGATTATGCGCGTGATGATAGTAAGCATGTTTCAACAATATTAATCCAGTATTGTTTCGACCCCATTGGGTTGACGAATTTTTTTAAATGTCTCAGTGTCAATCAGTTTCCTCTGCTTTAGGTTGGTGTACATTAGAAAATTGGGTGTAAAATTTCTCGTAGGTCGTAACTGTATCCAAAAATAATTTTAGATGAAGAATCGTTTCTAAATGGGCAAATGAAACGATCTGCTAATAATATTTTAGTTAAATGTCGATGGAATAGTAGCTCATTGGAGCTAATGTGTTTAGCGTAGGTCTGAAATACAAACAAATAAAAACATAGGTAGGCAATGTATGGAAACGCGCATTGCCTTTAAAACTCGTTTATTTAAATGTTGAATTTTCAAATTATATTTATTTGTATAGAAGCGAAAAAACTTATTGGAAAGCACAATGTGATCTTTTCTCATTCTGAAGTTATTTAAAAATACCTTTGCATAGCTGTGAGATTGATTTTTTCGTCATTATTATTTTTTTAGAAGACCTGTAGAATAAAAAATAACAATGTAATTCTAGAAATGTGCTGAGCTAGTGGGGTTAGAAAACCCCCAAAATTGCTGCTGGTTAGATTGTAATTTAGTAAATTGTTGAACAAACAAAGTAAGTGCCAATTTTTTCGAGTAGTCACGGATGTAATTTTTTTCCTTTGTTGTTGAAGTATTAGATACCTACCCTGTCTCCCACAGCAAGTTTATTGCTTTCAAAAGGTTTATTACCATCGTTTCATTAGATTAGTTTCATTTATTTTATTTTATATTTTCCTTCTTCTTTTGTACATCACTTTATGACACATTTTGTCTGGTTGCGTTTGTCTGGTTGTTTTGGGCTAACCATGGCGTCTCACACACGAGTAGTGCAACGCATTTTGTTCGATGAAGGACGAACTTTCCAGATCACAGATTGAATTCTTGCCAGATGTCCGCCACTCAGTCTCCCAGTTACGCGCTACATAACGTTCCTAACTTACTCGTGTGAAAATTCATATTAATGTGGTTTGTAATTGGAATATTGTGTGAGACTTCATTGGTTTAAAAAAAAGTAGGTACCTTTAACGGAACCTAGCTCAGCCTCCGAATCCCCGTAGAAATAAAACTCCTTAAATTCTCATTAATATTGAAAATAACCCCTCAACAATACTATAATAGACAAATTACACCTACACAAAAATTGATGCTCAAATAGTTAAACAAAAACTATTGTAAGACAAAGATTTTACTATATTTTAAACTCACGCTTTACGGAAATAAATTGTGAATTATAACTGAGAATTTCCCTCTTCAATTTCGATAGCAAGATGAAAGATATATTTGGATTTTATTACATTTATCTGTGCCTTAAATTTCTGGTATTGAAGATGTCTGTGTTCGCATTCGCCGAGCTACCACTCTGTACACTTCTTTTTCAATCGAATGTACCAATATTACATTTATACGTAAATATTTGAAAGAAAATGTCGTTTGTAAAAATCTAATAATATTTTTCAATGTTTGACAACACCCCCCCAATGAGTGTATAACGAAAAATCTTCCATGGTGTTCTGCAAAATTCACATCGTTCGTGTTGAGTGTCAATTTTCCTAAAAATGTCAGTGTTTTTCAAAAAAAAAAAGTTGGAAAACATTTTTTGAATATTGTGTTTAAGTGTAACCTATTTGCAAATAAAAACGAATATTTGTGTGTTGTATCATATCGATGGCTTACAAACACGAGTTTCGCTCAAAAAACTTGAATCGTGAAAGAATTTCCAAAACTTACCTCACGTTTTTTTATGTATAGATTTTATTGTTCGGAAAAGTGTGTTTCGATACATTTTTATACACTTTCGAAAATAGGGAAAATTCATTTCCGTATTTCTATTGGTACATACCTATATTATTTTGCCGTGCAGAATCACCTGACTTTTGTTTCTATTTATCTTTGTTAGAAGCCCGATTTTCAATGTGATGTTTTCGTGCCATAGTCGTAAAATGGCTGTTTATTTACCATAAAATTATTAGGAGTCAATGTTGTTGATTTGTTATAAGTTTTATATGTGGTTTGGGTTCTTTATTAATTGGAACGATTTTGGTCGACCTGATTATTTTTACGAAATTGTCCTGCGACGATTTTTTTCTCGACTTTATTTTTATTTTTTCTTCTCTTTGAATGATGTGAGGGAAGGCCGTATACTTTTTGTTCTATGTACAAATTTAAATAAAAATGTATTTGGATTAAAATACCTACCTATTTATGTTTTGTGAAAGTAAAGAGGAATTGTTAATGGTTGTTACTTAGTTCACAAACCTTATGAAAAAGCAGGGCATAGTTGAATTCTCGCTGACGTGTATAGAAATACCTACTGTGTATATAGTTGTCTTTTATTGAAGCTTCGGAGTTAGAAGTAAGTGGAATGTATTATAATTGCAAATCATATGAATAAATTGTGTACATTGACGTAAATTTGTGTGTGACTTGATTTATCCTGTATTTCTCGTGCTGATGCTGTCGCTCTCCCCATGGAAATGCATTTGGACAAAGGAGAAGAGTAGGATGGAGGAGAGCAGTCCCCTTATGCTTTGCACTGCCGTCCTCAGTTTGCCCACTAGATCCAGCTTGGGTAGTGCTGGTGCTATTTCTGAACTTAGAGCTAATAGCTCTTATGGTTTTGCAGGTGACTAGCTGGAATACCCTTGGGTTGCACAAGATATAATTAATAATTAGGGTAGATAATCGCGTGCTAAACCCTCAGTTGGAATGGGCGTTGTGAGATGTAGGCTGGTACACTTGCCTATTTTATAATAAAAATCAATGAAATGTGGTAAATGAATTTAGGTAGGTATTAAATTGTACTTCCTCACTATCGAACGTAGGGAAGCTTTTTATTCGTGCAGGAGTCGAAAAAAAATTCATGTCCTCCATTTTACGTTTCAGAAGTCAAGGAAAATGTTTGATTCCGTGTCTGCCTCTGGTCAATTCCTTGTAACGCCCATAACTACCCGAAAGAATGGTCGAAATGGGCTGAAATTTGGAGAGTATTTGGGTCACAGATGGCCCCATACCAAAATCATTGAAGAAGTACTGTAACTTTCGTCTGCACATGCGCAAACTATACTTGAAACGCCCATAACTGCCATAAATATCGTTGAAATGAGTTCAAACTTGGAGGGTCGATCAGGAATAATACTTCGATAGTTCTTTATGAATTTTATTGGAGTCGTACTGTAACTTTTGTCTGCGCATGCGCGAACATGAAATGTTGACCATTTCCTTGTAACGCTTTGTAACTACGGGAAAAATAGTCGTAGAGAGCTGAAATTTTGAGGGTACACGCGGTCGGATCGCAAATGGTCCCGTATCAAAATTATTCTACCCAACTATTCTAAACATTCATGTTTCCTACCTAATCAGCCACCTCGGATCCCTATCGAACCATAGGTAATTAACAAGACGATCTCAGATGTCAATATGAGTTGCCCTAAATGCATCCCTTTACAGGCACAAATTGTGTAATTATGTCAGCAGATGAAAGGCCACAGAATTCGAGGCTTCGCTGAGTGAAGAATAATAATACTACTTACTAAATGTGTTTCCAGCTCAACAATTTTTAATATCGTTTTCTTATAGTGAAGGTGGGCTTCGTTCAACACAGGTAGGAGGCAGTCAATTGAATCTGGCTTCCCCACAAGAAAGTTATCCCAGTGACCTGTCAGCAGCTCGTCTTTCAACCCTTCTAATAGCTGGAATGATACTTTGAATATTTTCTCTTCTCTGGTGGAATATTGAAAAGTGAGTAGGTATTGCGAAAAATATAAATGTCTATTATGAGGTGACGGATGGTTTTTTGTATCGAAGTTGACGGATTTATTGAGTTAGCGGCACTCAGTAGCTTCCGACAGCTAAACGGTACTTTTACGTCCTCCGAGTGAGAAATCCATAGCTTCAGAACGAATATTGTGGTGATAGAAAGGTTTGAGGTGTGGCCTGGATAGGTGAGATTGAGATGGGAAGGTTGAGGTTTTGGTGGCTAGCGTTTGAAAGGTTACACCTATGGCGAAGCCAGGACCACCACCAGAAACGCTAGGGGATGTGCCCAGACGGTTCCACCAGGTTGGTTATCACCAGACCGGTTCCACCGCTCCGAGTTATTTTAGGTGAGAAAGGTGTGACAGAGTGTAACAGTGGGGGTGGATCCTCGAGAGTCCCCCTCCTAGACCAGCGAGATTATCACCGGTGAAGAAGGGATATCGATTAAGGTTCCCCAAACCGATCCCGTCTCCACCGGAAGAAAAAATGTATCGAGAACACTGTTACACTCCTCCCCACATGAAATACTTCTGGGTAGCAGAAGTATGAGAGGGAAAAGGGGGAATGAAAAGGAGCGTGAAGTTCTGATTTAGGAAAATACATCTGAACAACTTCAAGGTGACTAACGGTACTACCTCAATAATATTTACTGGTGGAGAACAAAGCTCCTACATACGAGTTTTGGCGGATAATGTTGTCAGAAGTTGTTGTCCAGTGAATTGTGATCATCTGGGCAACCTCTAGGTGATCAACCTCCATCGTTGGGATTGAACAACTATTGGGACTTGTCAATTGGGGCATGGCATCAATTGTCTTCTGATGAGCTCAGTATATTTTAATTAAACTGACACTCTAAAGGGGTGAAAGGGGTTGGAGAAGCCAATAGGTGTATGTATTATCAAAGGGACAGGTTGTTAGTAAAGGAATCCTTCTGGGAAATCTTTGGGCTTATGCTTATCCTTCTGGTAAGCCCACAAAAAGTGGATGGAGTACGGTGAATTGCTCAGCGCATACTACCGAACCACGCTCTGCTACCATGTGACAGAGTGTAACAGTGGGGGTGGATCCTCGAGAGTCCCCCTCCTAGACCAGCGAGGTTATCACCGGTTAGGAAGGGATATCGATTAGGCTTCCCCAAACCGATCCCATCTCTACCGGAAGAAAAAATGTATCGAGAACAGCCACACTGTTACAAAGGTAAGGAGGTATGAGGAGAGAGAGAGTCATCGGCTTGACGTTCGAGCGTAGAATGGTGAGCCCGGTGAGAAGAGCGAGTAGCTCTTCTACCCTCATCCAGTCCTCCGACAGTCGTTGCGAACCTTTGAGGGAGTGACGGAGGGAAGAGAGACCTACCCTACCTTCGTCACGTAGGCCCTCCGTTCGTTCGTTTTATTTGGACAATCATAGGCACATGGAGTGGTATTCCGGGAGGACATCACGACAAATATAATATGAATGTTGGTACCCACATGACTTATATTTAAGAAAGAGTCCTTGAAGATGCAGTTTTGAAAACGGGCTTCAAACTAACATTTTTCGAAAAGTTCTGAATAAATAGGTAGGCTTTTTTTTTTGGAAAAAAATTGGACGAAAAATTGGATGAGCAGATGAGGACGGAATTCAGCCTTGTGCAGGATCAAGTCTTGTTTTCAACAGATTGGATCAGTTACAGACTCAATTTGCATAATTTTGAAATTCGGTTTCTTCTCCAGTGTATTCCTCAGATTGTGGTGCACGATCGTACGGAAAATGAGTAAGTATGTACGTCTAATGATATCTTGAGAGCGTGATACATATTGTTTGCAAATAATGCGGTACTTACAGGACCGTCCTGATGAAGATGGTTTCCTGGGGAACATCTGAGTGTTGCAAAATATTCGTTTTGTCACTATTATTTTGTTAATGTAGGGAGAATGGAGTAACTGATTCGGGGAACAATTCGTTTACAGTTTGTCGATGAGTATGTTTTTGTTCCGGTTCATTAACCAAAATATTAGTTATTAATAACCAAAAATAAATTAATACCTAACTAGTATTGGGGAATGAACCCGAACAAAGTCATAACCCCAAACTGTAAACGAATTTTCCCCCGAATGAGTTACTCCATTCCCAAATCACTTTACAGTAGAGTCCTGCTAATTCAGAATTGAAGACCAGGCAAAAAATCCAAGTAGTTTTCGAATTGGAGTTTCGAATTGGCAGGGATCTGAAATTAGCGAGTGTTTCATTTTAATCTAAAAACGCTGCAAATTATTACACAACAGTTCATTATTTACCTGTGTAAATACCCGTTCTGCGTAGATCACTAATTTCTTCGGTCAGTTCCCTTGAGCTCCCCTCACGAAAGCTAAATCGAGTACTGGAGCCGGCCCGGGAATTTTTCATAAAAATCCGCGGGATTCAATAAATAATTAAATCATGAGTTAGGTACTTTTGTTGATATTTATGAAGCAGAAGGTAAATAGTAAACCGTCTTCTAATAATTTATCTGTATAGATGCCCCTTCTGCGTAGACCACTGTTTTCTGTGGTCAATACCCTCGAGCTCCCCCCAGGAAAGCCCTAAATCGAGTACTGGAGCCTGCTATGGTATTAAAGTTACGTAAAAGTGCGCGGGATTCAATAATTTAATCATTAATAAATTATTTGCTGTTATTCATGAAGCATAACGTTTATTCAAGTAACAAAAGAACCTATCAGCAAAATCCAAAAGCTCCATCATTCTTCAAATTAAATAATATCACAGAACAACCAACTCCACTTCATACAGCCATCCGTGATTATAATCAGGTGCTCCCTAGCGATGATATCTGGGCCGGATTTATACCGTTTCGGTGCCAACGAACGGCTGGACGTACAATGCTCCGGGTGGTCTCAAAAAATTCTTTAGTTCAAGATCAATTTAAATACTTTAAAAAAAAGTCATACCCTTCTACTGACCTACAGACTAAGTTTCATTAATTTTGGTTCATGGTAACTAAGAAAAGTGCGAAGTACGGCGGACCGACAGCAATTTTGGTTTATTATTCTGTGAATAATACACCTATGTATTCGCTCAGCAAAAAATTTTTATAAAACCCCTCAAAATTTTTCTTTTCCGTTTCAAGGTGCGTAGATTCCAAAAATGCAATGTCCGTACGCCGTCCGCCGTATCACGTGTACAGGCTTCATTTTCGGTCTAAAAAATTCGTTCTTTCGCACACATGCTCCATTTGGGCTCTAGTTGTGTCCCGAAACTTTTCAGCCCGATCGGAATATACCCAGGGGTGTTATGAGTGAAAATGTGTATAAAAATAGGTACTTTTTGTGTTTTAGTAACATGTTAGTAAAATGAGCTTTTGAGGTATCGTTTTTCATGTTTTTGGGAACGAGAAGACCGAATATGAAGTCGATGATGACCAAAGAGTGGAAAATTGAGGTTGTACCACATGTTCAGCTCCCAAAATTGATTTTTTATGAGTCAAGAACCTGGGAAATCGTCTGAAATCACCATCAATTTGTAGAATAACACTAGAAAAAGTATCAACAGGTGGATCAAGACGATTAAATAGCACAACCAATGATCAAAGATAATTTGGAAAAAAAAGGAGCGTACCTAATGCGTGTTGTGGGGGCCAAAATTGGTGGAAACCACCAGAAATAGCTATTTCAATTATTTTATATGAAAGAAACAATAAATAAACAGCCAACGTTTCTGTAGGTATGTCCAATAGAATAATAAACCCATGTGACAAGGACTTTGCAGCGTTTTTGATTATATTTTGGATTCTACGTAGGTACCCTTAAACGGAAACAATTAAATTGGTGGGTGGGGGGTGGTGGGGAGGGGGATTTTTAATTTTTTTTCTCATACTGGATTCCAAAGGTTCATTATTGAAAACTATAAACCAAAGAAATCGTCAAAAATATGTAATCACGTGTAATCAAATCGCTTCAAAGATTTCAAAAATGTTAATTTTCTGTTAACCAAGATAATATTTATTTTGTTATTATTTGTGGCTTAATGGAAGATGGGTGATGGCTGTTTCATTATAACAATACAAGTACGAGTAAGTACATTTAGTGGTCACACTTCACCACAGTCCGCGTGGTCGAAGGTGATAACGGGTCGGTCTCCTCATGGTGCCACCATTCGTGTTGGGCTGGCACCCTAAATAAATTAATTTGAACCAGGTACCTACCTACCGGGCTGTCCAGACGAAAATTAAAGAACTTATTTTACATTCAATTATTTAAGTCGGGTCTTTCAGAGGGGGCTTAGCACATGGAAAACTTCCTAATGCATGCAAATCGGTTTAATGAAATGGCGATGGTGGGGGGGGGGGGGACCGCCTTGGAATTCTAATTCCCGGCGGAAGCGGGTGAAATGCCGAAAATCACTAATAAAATATGTCAATGAGCCGAGATGATGCATACTGAATTGCATAGTGAATTTTCTCGTCAAGAACTTAGTTGAACTCAATCTAATGATGGGTGACTTATAGCATTAACTCCCAATTGCTAAAAAATCAGCGAGCTTCAGTTGACACATCGTTAAAGTTGGGCGTAAAACAAATAATGTTCTTGTGAGACGGCGGACGGAAGGACGAAAATAAAATCCTGTTTGAGGGCTTGAGACGAACCCAAGGATGGCGATGAATGCATAATGCTCTGACAAAATGAAAGTAGCCAATAAAATTCAATTTCAAGGGACCCTTAGTTTTTAACGCAGCGGCTCATTATTCATCTCATTCATTATGTACAATGAAGAAAATAGGAAACAAACGGCGATGAATAAGTAATAACGTGACATGAGTTGGGTTAGTGTTTCACTATCATTTGTTTTATAATCAATATCAAACTCTGTAGTAATTTACAAAAAGTAATTGGCAAATTACTATACGGAATTTACTAATCGCAAATCGAACGACCATCATTTACGTTTTAACGAGATTTTGTCAAGTTGGCTGGGAATTCAACACGATGCATCAGTACCATCAGGGGTGTTGCGTCCATAAGGCCACTTGGGCCACTGCCCCGGCACCCTGAAACACTAGAGTAAAAAATACCAACCATTGTTCAGTTGGCATCTGAATTTCCCTCCCTACGCAGTACCTACCCAGCATTTTTCACAAGTTCAACAGCCACACGCCCGAGTTCTCTGGCTATGGATATTCAATATTCTAGTAGAACATCCATGGAGATTCCTTAATGTTAGCTCCATACACCAAGCATGTTATCAGAATAAAGCGACAGTAATCGATGATGTCCTGCAATCGAAATCGAAACCTAGGCTCCTGAAACTGGAAGGTAGGTTCTGGGTCCTGGTGTCGCCGTGGCAACCGAGAAAAGTGGCCCATCCGTTCATGCTCAGCTGAGTAGAAATTTTGTATGCCACGCCTACTTTGAGCTCCGGCCCCATAATCTGATTTCAACCCCAAAATCGTTCATTTCACAATAGATTCAATCCTTTCAATTTGTCATCTCGATACGAGATGCTTCTTCATCTGATTTGTTTTTTGTCATCTCTGAATCACATGTCCGACATCGGCTTATGTCCGAAATCTACGGAGGACAACTAAGCTGAGAACTTCGCTCCACTGAATCACATTCCCTTTCTCTGTCTGTCCGTTTTCAATTTTTTTTTTCTTTTTGCGTCAAATTGTGCGTGTTTTGCGTTCGGTCTGGTTCCAATGACGGATTTGTATTTGTGGGACCTACGTGCGTTTTGTCCAGTTTGCTGTTTGTGGTTTGTGGATTGATCGGCGTTCTAACACACAGATAACTACTAGCTTCTAGTCATTAGTGTTGAAATAGGATCTTCAAATGAGATGCCTCCATGAGCACTTCCTCTATGGAACAGAGTTCATAAAGTATCCATAGCATTTGTTCTATTCTACACTATGTGTACAACGAATCGAATAGAAAATATATTGTATAGCTCAGAATTAATCTACATGTATATATATAACATAAACGTAATATTGTCTCTATGAACTGTTATATTATTCGTATATTCATGTAAGGATCATATTTATGTTTTATGAGCTGTATAGTTGGCACTACTGTTATATAGAAAATGCGGTGGGGTTTGTTAACCCCTCTCCTACTCTCTCTCGCTTCCGTATCGTTGACGCTGTAGCCTCTTTTACGATCCATATATTTTATTTCCTCATATTTGTGCAAGTTCTCAAATATATCGTTCATACTCTTTAAAGTCAGTTTCGAGTGCATTATTTCGTGTACTACACACAGGATCAATCCTTCAACTCCAGATTCTCCTTTTACGGTGAGTGGTTCGTTTAATTATTTGATTGCTAAAGTAGCATCTCAGTTTTCATTAACCTCACCTCCAAACGGCTTTTGACTTTGATACGATATCGTGACAACGCCGTCTTTATTGCTTTTGGTCAGGTCGTTGAAATTATATCCATTTCCATCCAGAAGCCCAACTGAAGAAAATTAGATCGTTTGAATTTTCTATCAAGCCTTGGCGTGAAATCGGTCTCATGGCGTCTATTTTTCCCTCCCCGCTAGGTAGCGTCCGAGTCTACACAGGAGATCGCAAGCGTCGGAAGATGGCCACGGTTTCTCTCCGAGTAATTTCGATAAATACATCGAAAATTAGATTTCCCCAACCAGGTCACTAGGAGTTGCTCCGAATCAACGTAGATTGACGTCGTTGTAGACTTCCTTCATTCTTTTTGGGTTTTTCGGTCCGAAAGAGTTTGTGTCGGTTAGTATCCGTGATAGAGCAAATATCGGGACGCCGATAGCTTTCTGTGAGCCGTGCTCGAGCTCGTTGCCGGATAGCTCTCTGTCTCCAGCGTGGTGGACGAAGTCTGAACTTTCCTGCTCCCGACAGGAAATTCAGGCGCCGAGTTGCGCGATAGATATTGAATCGCTAGCCCGAGTCAGGAAAAGGTTGATCATGGCGTGCACAATTTTTTTTAAATCAGTTTCGACTTCGGATCAACAGTGCTCATTAGAACCTCGCCTGGCGACATATAGGGTACCTCGAGTGACTGAGTGCCCGCTTTGTGATCGGGATCTTATCACCAGCACAGTCTCAAAGGCCGCAACTCAACGGGGTATGTGAATCGGGCTGGACCCCAGGAGCTAAGGTCCTCTGAATCAATCCAAGAGATTGAGGCACAGAGAAGATCGCAACTAAATTTGTTTCGAATTATGATCACGGATAGACCGAAATCACGCCAAGGGCTCGAATTTGCATCGGAAATTTCATTCGGGACCGCCCCTATCTACTCCATCCCTTCTGAGGTAGCCGGAGTGAGAAACCAGGTGTGCCCAATTTTGGGAATTAACACATCTCAGTTCGAACCCGAGGCTCGCTCAGTGAATACATAGAGGGGACGGGTTGCTTCGTTTCGATGTGTACCTTATGGGTAACATCGGAACTGAATGGGATAGGGGTCGGAGATCTCATTTTCTTTATGACGGAAAATCACGCAAATCGGATATCTAGTCTTCGGGGAGTGCACCCCCATGAAATTAAGTTACATCTCAAAATAATGAATTATTTTGTTTTAAATATGAGATTGATTTCGTTGGAGAGTCAAGTGTCGTTTGATCCTGGAGGAAAATAATATACATATTGATCTTACCAATTAACTTTTGAAATAACCTTTTTTTTAGTTTGAATCATGCTATTTTTATCTCTAGAAACAGGTTGGCCAACCGATTTTGAATCATTTCACAGGAGATTGGATATATTCCTAGTATGTATTTGAGCCAAGAGTCTTATTCATGAAACAATGAATCTTTCATGACATGTATGTTTCTATCCATTCATTGAATCACCCTGGTGTCTCAATAAATAGCATTTAGGTTGTGTTTTATTTGGTAAAGAAAGGAAATTGCGGATTTGTCAACTGAAATATTATACAGGTATCAATATGTCCCAATCTGACTTGGACTATGACGGGGATGACGTCTCGTTAGATGGACCGTTTTCCTCCAGTTTTGCCAACTGGTACCGCTTCGGAAAACTCTTCCGGTTTATTTGCCACCACTGCCCTGGTATCCCATTCTGTTCCTATGGACGAAGGTTCCACCATGGAAGTGGAGGAACCTTCCGGTCAGGAAGTTAGGAATCAATTAGACTGCGACACTTCTCATTCTGATTCTTCCAGTGGTCCTCGGAAGCATAACCATAACTATTTTGTCCGGCACTCTGACCGTCACTCAGAGCATCGTGTTCGGGAGGAGCCGTACATGATACGCAAGGTTGATGCCGTCAAACTTCGTCCTCGGGACAAGAAGCTTGACAAAGAGGATCAGTTCAAGTACTGGAGGAGAAGTGTGGTTGGTCAACTTGAGACTGCATCTTCGTGCTCGACCCTTCTGAACCTGCTCCTGGCGATTTCTCAGTACGTGATCGAGAGACTGCCAGGAAAAAGGTCAGGTATTTTATTTTTGAGTCATTATCCCAGTATTTTCAAGACCTAGTCCAGGATCTTCGTGATCCCAAAGAAATCATGGACAAGTTGCAAAATACTTGTGATCCCTCCTCAAAATTTCAGTTGAAAAGACTCGTTGCTGAATTTAATTCAATTCATTCCGACCCGAAAAGTGAAAAAGCGGTTGGGTTTCTCGGTAGGTTCGACGAGATTAGAAACAAACTCATCAGCATCAATGCTGACATGCTGACACCCGAGTATGTCAAGACTATCTTCGAGTTGTCAAGATGAGACTGTCACATACCAGAAGGCTGAACTCCATGGGTTCAAGTTCTCTCTGGGCGAGCTTCGTGACATGCTCTTAGAGGAGCAACTCAGAAGTGAGCAGTCATCCTCGGGGGGTTCGAGCTTCAGCTTGCTGAGGAGCCGTATTGCCTCCACTAGCGGTCGAGGTGGATCAAGGGTTGGGAAGGGTGCCGTCGCACGAGGTGGCTCAATCCCTGGTTTTACCAAGGCTCCCAGGGAAAAGCTACACTCGATTCAAAAGTTCCAAGGGAAAAGCGAGGTACTGTATTTACTGCCGCCAAACAGGTCATACCAGGGCAAACAGTTTCAAAGCCAATAAGACTTGCTTTAACTGTGGCATCTCAAATCAGCATATTGCTAAAGACTGTCCAAGTCCCCAGACCAACCTAGTTACGCTCCTCAAACGTCCTAAAAATTCCAAGCCTTTCCCCAAAAATTCTAATGCAGTCTCGCTTCCGAATCGACCTAAGCCATCGTCGGTAATCAGAAAACCGAAGCTTTTCACGATGCTCCTAGGTCAAGCTAAACAACTGGCTCAAGAATTTAGGGGACACCCAGACTCTGTCTTCGCGATTGTCGGTTCCTCTGAAGGTGACGACAACTCGCAGGTCTGGGTCACCATGGGAGACGAGGAGGAGCAGGTAGTCAGCACGTTCAATTATGTCAGTGAGCGCAACGGCCAGGGCGCTGTCTTCCAGTTATCTGAAGGTGAGCAATGTTTCAAAGCAATTATGGATACGGGATGTACAGAGCATTTGACATCAAATAAAGCCCACTTGGTCAACTTTCAACGTCTGCCTTCGACTCGTATATTTAAATGTGCCAATAGTAATAGCCAATAGTGCTGACCTGTCTGTAAATTATCGAGGTGACCTCGAATTTCTAAATAATGGCCAAGTATCTACGTTGAAAGATGTTCTGTACACACCGGGTCTCTCATCAAACTTGTTTTCAGTTCGTAAGGTTACTCAAGCTGGGCTAAAGGTTGTGTTCTCAAAAGACAAGGTTGAATTCATTCAACCCTCCTCAAACACGGTGATAAAAACTGGGTATTTTCGTGACAATCTCTGGTGGATTGAATTGCCAGTCGTTTCCCCTTCTACTAAGCGAACTGGGGTGCAGTGTACTGCCCTGGAATCTACGAGACTAAAGTTGAGTCTCAGTCTCTCGGCTTCTCAGGATCAGCCTTGCAGTTCTACTGCTCCTTTAGATTCGGGTTTACAATTTGATTCCGTGGGAGGGAGAGACCACCTTTGCAGTCCCCCTACATGTGACTTAATGGGAGGGAGTGATTCATATATGCCTCAATCCGATGTGTCCACTGCAAGTCTGGGAGGGAGAAGTGCTGAGAAGCATTATGAACATAACCTTGTCAAACCAAAGCCACAGAAACATGGGCCAGCTTCTCTGGAAAAACCAGATTCACTTGACCTCAAAATTGCTAGATTCGATAAGCATAATTTAGATAAAATCTATAGTTCACTTCAAAATTCTGACATATTGTGGTATATTCGCTTGAATCATGCCTCCAAACAGTACCTCGAAGCAGCTAAGAAGTTTCTCCCTGAATTTAAAAATGTTAAAGTTACAAATGCCATCTCTAACTGTGAAGACTGTCACCAGGCAAATACCGTCAGGAGATCTCATACCCAACGTAGGCACAGGGCTGAAAAGTCCTTTGCTACTCTCTACTCTGATCTGTTGGGCCCAATCAGTCCTTCTAATTTTAGAACTGGGGATTCCTATATTGTGATTTTTGTCTGTGACCATTCGCGTTATGTCTTTGCATATTCAATGAAAAATAAGAAAGAGGTTCACGTGGCTCTCGGAAGGTGCCTCCGTGAAATAGAATCAATAACCTCCCAAACGAAAAATGTTTTTAAGCTCAGATCGGATCGGGGTCTCGAATTTCAAACTTCTGATATGAAAAAGCTGTTGTCTGACGAGGGAATTATTTGGGATCTATGTCAGCCACATACTCCTCAGCAAAATGGGTGCGCTGAAAGAGTATGTCAAGAAATCAAACATAAAGTTCGAGTGAACCTGCTTTCTGCTAAAATGCCTTATGCATTCTGGGGACATGCTCTCAAGTATTCTATCTTTGTTTATAACAACATGCCTCATTCCTCAAACTTGTTTCGAAGTCCCTTTGAACTTGTCAAGGGTTATCCACCTAGCATCAAGTTACTGAAACGCTTTGGCTGCCTTGTACACTATGTGGATGTTAATAATAAAACTAAATTTGCTTCAAATGCTAAAAAGGGATTTTTGCTTGAGTGTAATGAAACGGGGTTTGTGATTTTCTCTGAGCAACATAAAACTCTTGTAAATTCTAGTGATGTAAAATGTATCGAAACCATAGTGTATGGGGACAGAATAAAGGATTATCCAAGGCCACTTGCGGAGATTCTTGACATGGGTGAGGGACTGGAATCATCTCGAAACAGGCACCTGAAGATTCGCCAGGCACAGATTCCCACTCTGGGGAATCCTCAGCCTGGAGGCAGGTTGAAAAACCACACCTCTTGGTCGCAGTGAATCGGGGTGGCCCATCAGATTATGTAGAGCCCCTCTCATACCGGGAAGCTATGGCTGCGCCGGATAGGGATCTGTGGGAGGAGGCCATAGGTACGTAGTGAACTTGAATCACTAGAGGAAATGGGTACTTGGGAACTTGTCCCTAAGTCTAGTCTTCCACCCTGTACCAAGGTAATTAAATCTCGATGGGTACATAAGAGAAAAGTGGAACCTGACGGTTCATATAAGTACAAAAGCCGCCTGGTTATTAAAGGTTTCGCCCAAGGTATGTTTTGATTATTATTTACGTAGATGATTGTCTTCTACCGTCCAATGATAATCAAATGGCCTTAGATGTTATTCAGACTTTACAGAAAGAAATCAAAATTAAGAACTTGGGAAATCCTAGAAAATTCTTGGATTTTGAGATCGTTAGGAATGTGTCAAGTAAACAGCTGTTCATTCACCAGAGAACCATGATCCAGAGTTTACTAGACAAATTCCTACACCCAGAAGAAAGTATCAGTGAAATTCCCATGTCGCCCACAACATGCACGTTGGGTGCTCAATTAGAGTCGACTGCAGACTTGGAATCATCTCCAGATGTTCCATATCGAGAAGTAATAGGTGCTCTCTTATACATCCAAAATGGAACGAGACCAGACATCTCTTTTGCAGTCAACTTTCTCAGTAGAAAACAAATAGGATATACTCTGAATGATTGGAAGTGTGTCCTAAAAATTTTGAAATATCTTAAAGGAGTCTCTGGGTATCATGTATACTGGGAGAACCGAGAGTCTGGTTGCCTACTCAGATGCCTCATTGGGTACTAACGCACTCAATGGTAGGTCAACTACAGGATACATGATTAAGTCTCTTGGTGATCTGGTGTCGTGGAGGTCGAAAAAGCAGACACATGTGGCCCTCTCAACGTGTGAATCTGAGTACTTAGCCATGTCGGAGGCGTGCAAGGAGATCACAAGTGTACGGACCCTGTGTGTGAGTTTCTTGTAGGCATTGACATGCGTCCCACGTTGAGGTGCGTCTGTGCTCCAGCTATCGCTGTCGCCATGACGAATGACTCCAAGACCCTTAAACATGTGGTCAAGCTCTCTCTACATTTTATCCATGACCTGTTCAAGAAGGGTGAAGTCCATATTGAATGGGTTTCATCTCAGGAACAACTTGCTGATTGTTTTACCAAAGCTCTGCCTTGTGAAAAATTCTTTGAAATGAGAAATGCAATCTTGACCAGAATTAATGCTGTGATGTAATTGTTTCAGGGGAACAAGAGCCGTGGGCCTAATTTGGCCGAAGAATCGTCGCTGCTGTCCACCTCTACGTGTTTATCGTCATGCTTCAACACGTCATCACAATCAAGTTCAGCCCACGCATCATCAGTATCGTCGCTTGTCAGCTCTACGCCTCAGCTACATGTGTCTCCGATGTTGTGTTTCGATGTGCGTGGGTCAATTTGTGATTGTGCATTAATTCAGTGTAAAACTAGTTCAGGCAATTCTTCCCTGCTAATATGATATATGTTGTGTTTTATATTGTATTTCTAGAATCTTAGTAGGGAACCTATGTGAGCTGAATGACTTCTTTCTGTTGTAAGGCAAATGTATTTAGAAAACTCTTTTGAACCTGCAATTTAGAATCGCAACTACATTAGTATCGGATTCAGACTCATGATCTTGCCGCTGGTACTGATCATTCCATGCTAATATGTTGGACCTCTGGTGTGACATTAGGACGTGTGTCGTTTCTGTGTGCTTTGTTGCTGAAACAGCTTCTAGTCCTGTCACATTGGCCTCGTCATTTGCAGAGGAGGGAGTGTTGAAATAGGATCTTCAAATGAGATGCCTCCATGAGCACTTCCTCTATGGAACAGAGTTCATAAAGTATCCATAGCATTTGTTCTATTCTACACTATGTGTACAACGAATCGAATAGAAAATATATTGTATAGCTCAGAATTAATCTACATGTATATTATAACATAAACGTAATATTGTCTCTATGAACTGTTATCTTATTCGTATATTCATGTAAGGATCATATGTTTTATGAGCTGTATAGTTGGCACTACTGTTATATAGAAAATGCGGTGGGGTTTGTTAACCCCTCTCCTACTCTCTCTCGCTTCCGTATCGTTGACGCTGTAGCCTCTTTTACGATCCATATATTTTATTTCCTCATATTTGTGCAAGTTCTCAAATATATCGTTCATACTCTTTAAAGTCAGTTTCGAGTGCATTATTTCGTGTACTACACACAGGATCAATCCTTCAACTCCAGATTCTCCTTTTACGGTGAGTGGTTCGTTTAATTATTTGATTGCTAAAGTAGCATCTCAGTTTTCATTAACCTCACCTCCAAACGACTTTTGACTTTGATAATTAGCTTCTCCATTCAAGTAGGTACCGGCCAACGGGTCATTGTTTTGTTGGATTTTAGTTTACTACATTGTAACACATGAATTTGGTGGCTAATTTGCACTAGAAATTGTCGACGTTGTCATGGGACGATAGAGTGTTGATTAAAAGAGATAAGCTTTGCTGAATATCACTCAATCAGTAAATAAGGGAAGGGTGTTGTTGCCTTGGGGTATTTTGTAGACAGATCTGTTGGTTTTGTGTTCTGGTCTGGTGCCCCACCGTTTTCAGACCCCACGCACCGCTACTGTGATTACCTATAACGTGTACACAAAATAAACTATATGTACCTACCTGGGTATAAAGGTAATTGCCATCAGTCATACCGCCTATAATGGTACTCAGTAGCAGTGCGTGGGCTCTGAAAACGGTGGGGCACCAAACCAGAACTCAAAACCAGCAGATTTGTCTACTCTACAAAATACCCCAAGCAGTAGCGGTGCGTGGGCTCTGAAAACGGTGGGGCACCAAACCAGAACACAAAACCAAGAGATTTGTCTACAAATACCTCGAGGGAACAATAAACACCCTTCCCTTATTTACTGATTGATGTTCAGCAAATTCCCTTTCAATCAACACTCTATCGTAGTACGAAAACGTCAGCAATTTCTACTGCTAATTAGACACCGAATTCACGTGTTATAAAAATATAGTAAACTAAAACAAAACACCTATAACAAAACAATGACCCGTCGGCCGGTACCTACTTGAATGGAGAAGCTATAGACCTGAAGCTAGGTAGGTAGTTATCAGTGTGATAGGACGACGATCAATCCACAAGACCACAAACAGGACAAAATGCACGTAGGTACCAAAAATACAAATCTGCCATCAGAACCGGACCGAACGCAAAATGCGCTCAATTTGACGCAAAAAATTGAAAACTGACAACTGACAACAGAGAAAGCGAACATAATTCACAACAAAAACAAATCAGAAGACGAAGAAGCATCTCGTATTGGGATGACAAATTGAATCGAATGCACAAGAAGAAAAAACGCAACCTCTAACCACCACTGTCGGCATGAAAAGTGTTACTTCACGGCACCCTCAAGAAAAACAACAACAATAAATTGAATCGAAGGGATCGAATCGATTGTGAAAACGAACGATTTTGGAGTAGAAATCAGATATTGGGGACTGGGCCGAAAGTGGGCGTGGCAAACAACATTTTTACTCTACTGAGCATGCGGGGACGGGCCACTTTTCTCAGTTGTCATGGCGATACCAGGTCCCAGGACCTGCCTGCCACTTTCAAGAGCCTAGGTTTCGATTTTGATTGCAGGACATCGATTACAGTCGCTTTATTCAGATTAGATGTTTTGGCTATGGAGCACACCATGGATGCTCTGAATATCCATAGAATTTCCATTCCATAGCCAGAGAAGTCTGGTGAGTCGCTGTTGAACTTTGTGAAAAATGCTAGGTACATTGTACAGAGGGAAATTCAAATTTCAACTGAACTATGTAGGTTTTTTAACTTACCTATTATACCTATACAGTGTTTTTTGGTGCCAGGGCAGTGGCCCAAGTGGCCTTATGGATGCAACGCCCCTGACCCCAAGGCAACAACACCCTTCCCTTATTTACTGAATGAGTGATATTCAGCAAAGCTTATCTCTTTTAATCAACACTCTATCGTCGTACGACACCATCGACAATTTCTACTGCTTATAATTAGCCACCGAATTCATGTGTTTCAAAAATTATAGTAAACTAAAATACGACAAAGCCTGTCGGCCGGTACCTACTTGAATGGAGAAGCTATTGTCTAGAAGCTAGATAGTTATCTGTGTGTTAGGACGCCGATCAATCCACAAGACCACAAACAGCAAACAGGACAAAATGCTCGTATGTATCACGAATAAAAATCTTTCGCACAAATTTTGACGCACAAAAATAAAAACTGGCAACTGACTCACCAGAGAAAGCAAATATAATTCACGAGACAACAAAAACAAATCAGTAGACGAAGAAGCATCTCGCATCGAGATGACAAATTGAATCGAATGCACAAGAAGAAAAAACGCAACCTCTAATCACCACTGTCGGCATGAAAAGTGTTACTTCACTGCACCCTCATGAAAAAAACAAAAACAACATTAACAACAAATTGAATTGAAGGGATAGGATTCAGTGTGAAAACGAACGATTTTGGAGTAGAAATCAGATTCTGGGGACTGGGCCCAAAGTGGGTGTGGCGAACAACATTTTTACTCGACTGAGCATGCGCGGATGGGCCACTTTTCTCAGTTGCCATGGGAACACTAGGTCCCAGGACCCAGAACCTAACTGCCAGTTTCAGGAACCTAGGTTTCGATTTCGACTGCAGGACATCGATTACTGTCGCTTTATCCGATAACATGCTTGGTCTATGGAGCACACCATAGATACTCTACTAGAATAATGAATATCCGTAGAATTTCCATTCCATAGCCAGAGAAATATGACTAGTCGCTGGTGAACTTCGTGAAAAATGTTATATACAGTGTACGGAGGGAAATTCAAATGCCAACTGAACAATGGAGTTTTTGTTTTTGGATGCCGAGGCAGTGGCCTTATGTACGCAACGCCCCTGGCAGTCAAGGGGAGGTTGGAGGTAGTCTGAGGAGATAATTATCCCTCATAGACAGTCGTATTCGTTGGTAGACCGCTGGTCTTGTAGGTAGCACCCAGACAGAGACAGTAGGTGTACCTATCTGGGGACTCAGGAGCGTCCAAGAAAACCCGCCCGCCAAGAAAACCGAGAAACTCATAGTGACCAAGAACACTGTTTACACGACAAGTAGGATAACTACCCCCCCCCCCCCCCCCCCCCAATTTGTCTCCACCATTGGTGGGGGAAGGAGTAAACTAGGAGAGGAAATTTGTCACACACATTCGTTATGCTCCAAGGAAGTGACTTGTGCTCCCCCCCCCCCCCCATCCAACAGTCAGTTTAGGTAAGTAGGTATTGAGCAATTTTTCAGGTACCTACTGGGAAACATGGATAGGCGCTAAGCACGTAGTCCTGCTGAGCAAATTGTTAGGTAACTAGATACTGGTAAAAATGTTTTCTCCATGAGTGAAAAAATATGTGATATCCCCGCCCAAAAACATCCCTGTTGTAAAAATTTACCCGCCAACAGAAACTCCTCCCCTTTGGTAGGCAAAAAGCTGCCCCTCAAACGATGTTGAAAGAACTTCCAAGATTTGGGGGGAAAGAACAGGTTTTTATATAATATGCACACCTAAGAGCGAGATGCGAAGCACCGAGCATGCTACTTCGGCGGACAAAATGGATGACAATCCTTTTTGCGGCTGAGGTGGTTTTGTTGGCGGGAAATTTTTACAACAGGGTTGTTTCTCGGGGCTAGTAATGATGGGAGGAACCTATAATTAGGAAACTAATATTTTAGGTTATAGCTCGTAGGTTTTAATAAACACTGTTTGAAATTTACCTTGGTGGGGGGAAGAAATCTGTGCAGTGGGAAGGAAATTTTTAATTGTTACTGGCCCCCAACTTTCGCAACACTACTAGTAGGTAGTTTGACTAATGTAACATCGTTGTAGCTAATATTTGTGGAAAGGAAAGTAAGTGTTTTCTAGATTCCGAAACGCTCCTGAAACTTATTTTAGCGAATTTTCGAAGAAAAGGAAGCTATTGTTCTCGGTCCAAAATTTTTAAAACTCGAATTTCCCAAAGATTTTTATACCAAAATCCGTTTCAGACCATCCTGAATTCCCTGCCGAAAGACACCAAAAATTATATGTATATATATATATATTTATATATATATTTATATATTTATATATTTATATATGTATGTGTCATTCCAGACGATAACTCTCGAAAGAATTGAGATAAAAAGTTCAAATTTGCACGAAAAATCTGTCTTGGCAATCGACAGGCTAAGTTCGAAGATGGGCAGAATCGGGTCACCCTAAGGGGGAGTTTTGGGGAGTTTTAGGGGGGGGGAAATTACCCATAAATTCCCAAAATGAAAAAGTCTGACAAGTGACACCTCATTTTAAAGGTTTTTGTACGCTGAACACGATGGTGAAATCAGAATTGCGATATCTCATTCCATTCTCAAACTGGAGCACTTTGAAGATGAAGAAACGTGGTTATTTCTTGAGATGTTCTTCCTGGTTCGTCTGCTCTAATCTGATAACGGAATGGGATATCGCAATTCTGACTTCACCATCGTGTTCAGCGTTGGAAAATCTACAAACCGAGGTGTTACTCGGCAAAAAATGGAACAAAAAATTTGTTATGTACCCAATACCTACTCTTCTGGTATTCAAAACATTTTTGATTTCCCCCTCCCCCTCCTTCCACCCCAAATATTACTTTGCGTAAAACTACTCCTGTTTTAATTTTGTATGGTATCAAGTTGGGAAAACATTGGCCGAAAATTAATTTTCAGAAAATTTTAGGCGGAGGAGGAAGATGCCGAAAACTTCGAAAATTCGCTCTTATAGCCATGCTGCATGACTGTGGTTTTTTTGTATAGCTTTTGCGTAGCAAATGAGGGTCAATAACAAAGAACACCTCAAGAACAGTAGCGGTGCGTGGGGTCTGAAAACGGTGGGGCACCAGACCAGAACACAAAACCAACAGATACCTATGTCTACAAAATACCCCAAGGCAACAACACCCTTCCCTTATTTATTGATATTACTGATATTCCTTCATTTACTGTCAGCAGTGATATTCCTTTATTTACGGTCAGCAGTGATATTCAGCAAAGCTATATAACAATACAACTCCACAAATACAAATCCGTCATCGGAACCGGACTGACCGCAAAACACCCAAAATTTGACGCAAAAAAATTGAAAACTGACAGAGAAAGCGAACGTGATTAGAGAAAAACAAATCAGAAGAAGAATCTCATATCAAAACGGCACCCTCAAGAAAAACAGCAACAACAAATGGAATCGAAGGGATCGAATCGAGTGTGAAATGAACGATTTTGGGTTTGAAATCAGATTCTGGGGCCCGAACTGGGCGTGGCAAACAACATTTTTACTCGATTGAGCATGCGCGGACAGGCCACTTTTCTCGGTTGCCATGGCGACACCTGGTCCCAGGACCCAGAACCTGCCTTCCAGTTTCAGGAGCCTAGGTTTCGATTTCGATTGCAAGACATCGATTACTGTCGCTACATTCTGATAAAATGCACCGTCTGTGGGGCTACAGGGAGCCAACATGACGGAACCATATATTGAATACCCATAGCCAGAGAACGCTGTCGAGTGCTGTTGAACTTTGTGAAAAATGCTCGATACAGTTTATCGAGGGAAATTCAAATGCCAACTGAACACATGGTTGGAGTTTTTTTAAACTATTATTGTTTCTGGGATTCTGGGTGCCGGGGCAGTGGCCCAAGTGGCCTTATGGACCCAACACCCCTGCACAGACTCTTCCAGGTAACTACCTATGTCTATGTTAACGAACATTACTAGTAGTGTACGATAGGTATTTGATCTTCCATCGTTCAGTGTCACCTCATAGGTAGCAGCCATTACCAGTGATAATTTAGGTAGGTAGGTATATGCAAAAACTAGCTGTGTACCCGCGCTTCGCAACGGTAGAACAGACACCCCCTGTATCCCCCCCTCCTCAACTGATCAGAAACCTTCCCCAATGCCAACCCTAACTGCCTTTAACCCCCCCCCCCCCCCGTATCCTATGAACCCTCCCTACCTGGTTAGAAACATTCCTCAATGTTCACACAACAAATTCCCAAAGTTGCACTCCAATTGGTCAAGTAGTTTTGAAATTTCTGTAGACCCCCCCCCCCCCTCAAAACCTGTACCCCCCTCCCACTAACATCCTGATTGAAGTACCACTTGAATGTACTCGTCGAGCTGAATCCAGAATCTAATTACAATCGGATTTACGTCCAACCGTTCAAAGTTATTATAAGCATAAACGTCCTCATAGAAGTGATTATAACACGTTTTTTAGTAGTATTTCATTCATAGCGTTTCAACGGATGGACAGATTCAAATGCGGATTTTTCATAAACCTTCCCAGATAAATTCTGCGTCAAATGGTACCAGCCGCAACTTTCTACGTTCAGCCGTTCTCAATTGATGCCGAGACAAACAAACAAACAGACAAACAAACAAACAGACACTGTTTTATTATAGGTATGTATAGAAGATGTGGAACCCTATGAACGGGCCTTTTATGGCTTTACAACAGGCATGTCAAACGTGCGGCCCAGGCCCACAAGGCGTTAATGTGCGGCCCACGAGTCGGTGCTAGCAATCAGTGCAATGCGGCCCACCCTACAATGTCATGAAAAAGTAAAAGAAGTTGGGAAGGCGAAGGGAGAAGGGAGTTCACTCCTGCTCTTTTCAAAGAATATTCTATATCTATTGAATAGTTGAAAAAAGAATTTGACAGAAGGTTTGAAGATGTGAAAGGTGTTGAAGATGACCTTGCCCTTTTTTCTGCTCCCTTTTCCGCTGACGTGGAAAAAGAGCCCTCTCATTTACAAATGGAGCCTCTCAGAGCCTTTTGCCTCATCATCGGTTCCCGAAAATTCGGCATTTCGCGGCTGAAATAATTTCTATGTTTGGGAGTACCTACCTATGTGAACAACTCTTCTCCATTATGAAACAAAATAAGTCTCCAGAAAGGTCCAGGCTTACAGACTGCCATCTAAGCTCGACTCTCAGAGTGGCCGCAGCAAACAATATTGTTCCCAACGTGGAAAATTTGGTGGAACGAAAAATATGTCAACTGACAGAGAAAAAATATTGGGTAAGATCCTATTTTCTTCTTGCATTTTGCTGTTAAACTTCTTGTAAACTTCTAATATTATAGAAACTTGATATAATTCCGTTTAGTGATTTTCTTGCGGCCCACACAACCTTTAAGAAGCAGCCATTTGGCCCTTGAGGAACTTTGAGTTTGACATGCCTGCTTTACAATCATGAGGGAGTTTCTGTAGGTTATAGTTAATGAGGTTGGGAAATTAGATGGTGAGTCTGTCTTCAGTTATGTTTGACAATGCGGCCTTGAAACTCTGAATGGCTGTTTCCGCCATGCCATTTGTAGAAGGATGGTAAAATTGTAAATTGTAAATTGTAAGTCGGATCACTCAGGAATGGGGGTCGGTTGCCCCAAAGCACGGAAGCCTATTGGCTTATTGTACTTTTCCTGAGTGTCCTAGCTTAATCAAATAACCCCAGTCCCCTGGTGAGGGTTGTAAGGTTTTTGATTATATTTTCGCTGGGAAATTCCCTCATTGGGGTTGAGGCCCCAAAGAGGTTGTGCCTGCGCTGAGCGAGTGCTGGGCACTCAAATATTATGTGGGATGCTTTTTCGTCTGTCTCCTCACATAGTCTGCATTGGGTTGTTTGTTGTGTGACCCCTATGCGGTTTAGGTGGAAGCGCAGGGGGAGGAAGCCGGTTAATAGGCCGACTATTTGCCTCAGCTCTCTGCGGTTCAGTCTAAGGAGCTCCTCAGTAGCGTTGGAGTTGGGTCTGGCCATCATCCGTTTACTGTGAGCGTGTCCATCTATGCGTGACCATCTTTTGGTGGTCTGTGAGCGAACCCACCGGTTGATGGCCCCTCTGATGGTGGTTTTTGGTAGGCCGACCGCTGGTTCTGGGCCAGTGAAGGGTGTTTGAGAGCCCTTTCTGGCGAGTGAATCAGCGTTTTCGTTGCCTATAATTCCTCTATGGCCTGGCACCCACTCCAGAGTAACTCTGTTGTGTTTCGCCAGGGCGTTGAGGGTTTGCATACAGTCCCAGACCACTCTAGATGAGACGATGGGGGCTGTAAGTGCTTTTATTGATGCTTGGCTATCCGAGAGTATGCGGGTGTGGGATCCACGGTGTCCCCTCCTCAGGCTCTCAGAAGCCGCAGCATCAATTGCCACTATTTCTGCCTGGAATACAGAGGTGAAATTCCCCAGTGGGGTTGAAAAGTCCCACCTGGGTCCTGCCCCGTATACTCCGGCACCAGTGCCGTCATCCATTTTTGATCCATCTGTGTACCAGATTATATCATTGGAGCAGCATTTTTTCCAACCATGCCCCGCCCACATCAGCACGGATGCGTATGGGTGTGGTTGATGGAGGGTTTTTGGCATAACATCCGCCACCATGTCAAGTAGTGGTTCTTGTATAGCCTTTAGTATATTGGTATGGCCTGGGTGGGGTGTGTCCCGCCAGGTACCATTCCATTTCAGCCTCAGGGAGGCCATTGCGGCCTCCCCTTTAATGTAGATATCTATTGGGGGTAAGCCCAGTAGAATCTCCATGGCTGCAGTGGGTGTACCATGCATTGCACCTGTGATGGTTAGACAGGCCAGTCGTTGTACACTGGTAAGGGTTTGGCAGGCCCCTACCTGACTGACCTTCGGCCACCACACAGCGCAGCAGTACGTAAGAATGGGTCGTACTATCGCGGTATAAATCCAGTGGACCATCCGCGGCTGTAGGCCCCATGTTTTTCCGCAACTGCGTTTTGCGCACATAAGGGCTCCCTTGCCCCTATTTGCTATGTACTCGAGGTGTTTGTTCCAGGTGAGCGTTGCATCCAGGTAGACGCCCAGATACTTCACCCCACGCTGGAATGACACCTTTGAGTTGTAAAACCGGGGTTCTGAGAGACCTCTCAGATTCCTCCTTCTTGTGAATTGAACCAGCGTGGTTTTATTTGGGTTTACATTTAGGCCCTCTGTGCCACACCAGTCTTCCACTGCTTTCAGAGCTGACTGTGTCAGATCTGAGACTGTGCTGACAAAGGGACCCCTAACTAGGATTACCACATCATCAGCATAGCCCTGTACGTAGAGGCCTTGACCACTGAGTTTCTCCAGCAGAGAGTCCACAACAAGGTCCCACAGAAGGGGGGACAAAACCCCGCCCTGCGGGCAACCCCTTGCCACAGACATCCCCACGGACTCCCCAAGGAGCTCAGCCTCTACTGTCCTGCTAGTCAGCATGGTACTTATCCACCTACACAGGGTGGTGTTTGTTCCATGCCGGCGCGCTGAGTTTATAATTGAGTCTACAGAGGTATTGTCAAAAGCGCCCTCTATATCCAGAAATATACCTATGGCAAATTCTTTAGTTGCTAGCACCGATTCCACCTGTGACACCAGGTGGTGCAGTGCTGCCTCACAGGATTTGCCCGGTTGATAGGCAAACTGATTGGTGTGTAGAGGCCTCTCTGTGAGAGAGGTTTCCCTCAGATACCTATCAACCAGTTTCTCTAATGTCTTCAAAATGAAGGACGTTAGACAGATGGGTCTGAACGCCTTTGCCTGGTTGTACCAAGGTTTCCCTGGCTTAGGCAGAAAGATGACCCTTGCTTTGCTCCATCTTTGGGGTATTGTGCCTGTAGCCAGGCAGGCCCTAAAGAGTGCACTCAGGATCCTGGCTACCCCATGGCCCCCTTCCTGAAGCAGTTTGGGGATAATGCCATCTGGGCCCGGCGATTTGTATGGGCTGAAGGTGCTGATAGCCCACTTTGTGCGTTCAATGGAGACCACACCCTTTGCCACTTCCCAGTCTGCCCTGGTTGCTCTCATACCCTGAGCGCCGGTTGGTGGTTGAGGTGGGGGTCCCCGAACGTCAGTCACCGCCGAGCCAGGGAAGTGAGTCTCTAGTAGGAGCGCTAGAGTGTCCCCGGCTGTTGTGGTGTAGCTTCCATCTGGTTTAACTAGTGTGCCAATTGGATTGATAGGAGCCTTAGAAAGGACTCTTTGGAGTCTTGCACATTCCGAGGTTTTTTCCACCTCTTCACAGAACTTCCTCCATGTGTCCCTTTGTGATTTCCTTATAAGACTCCTGAGTTGGGCCAGCTTGGTCTTATAAGCGTCCCAGTTGCCCGTCTTTTGCGCCCTATTATATAGTTTGCGTGTTTCACGCCTAGTGACTTCTATTTCCCTATTCCACCAGGGGACCCCGGTGGTTGAGAGTTTAGTTGTCATAGGAGTGTGATTATTGAATGAGGTGAGTAGTGCCTCTTCTAATTCTCCCGCTACCGCCTCAATATCAACTATATTGTGTAATTTGGTCCGAGTTCCTCTCAACCAGCCCTCCACTTCCTCCCTATAGGCTTCCCAGTTCGTCTTCCGAGGATCGCGGTAGGATTGCTGCGTTTTACCCACACCTTGGATTTCCACAACAATATACCTATGATCCGAGTAGGAGGGAGTATCGGATACGAACCATTTCTTTATTCTTTGATCTAGTGGAGGGGTAATAATGGTAATGTCAAGGACCTCTTTCCTATTTATGGTGACAAATGTTGGTTTGTTTCCCCGGTTTGCTACATATAGATTACTAGCTACCAGGTAGTCAAACAAGCATCTACCTCTGGTGTTGGTGTCGGTGCTTCCCCAGGCAACATGGTGGGCGTTGGCATCCGCGCCGACTAGGAGCTGCACATTGTCCGTGCGGCATTTTTCGACAAGGTCCGGCACCTCCACGGGTGGTGGCCCCTCCGATGAGTTTCCCGGAAAGTAGGCTGAGGCAGTTATTATGTGCTCCCTTTGGCCATTTTCAGAGAGGGTTATCTTCACTGCTACTAAATCCCTGAAACAGAACTCAGACATAGTTAGTGAATTGATGTCATTTTTGACAAATACGCAGGCACGTACATCATCCACGCAATCGCGTTTGTAGATTAACTTACCTCCTGCGTTGTTGAGGCCCATGATTCTGCCCCGGTAGACCCAGGGTTCTTGAATCAGGGCGACGTCGTAGTTGCCAGCTGCGAGCAGCTGGCATAGGGCAGCTGTCGCCACCTTGTTATGCTGCAGGTTTATCTGAATGACCCGCAGCATCACTCGGTGGTGTGGACAGCTGCCTAAAGGTGACTCTCCGGGTGTGGAAGTGGGGTTTAAAGTTGTGCCCCTTCAACCATTCCAGAGAGCCCTTATCTATTTTCAGCACGAGCTCTAGCCCTCTCTCATCCGCTCGGCTGAACAAAAGGCGCCATTCCTTCGTTGAGAGTCCAGGATTCTGGATCTCAAACAAAGGAAGTAGCTTCCTTGCGTCGGATCGATCAAGGAAGTCGGTGGGGATCCAGACCCCAACCTTCACCTGATCCTCCAACAGCATTTTTGCGTGCCCCGTCCGGAGGGTGGCACCATCCCAAGGCCGCAGCACCCCAACCCTTTCCTCCAGCCAACCCTTCGACTGGCTGTTGGAGCAGGTCAGGTGGACCACACCATTGCTGGTATAGCCGTTTGTGAACTGCGGACCCTGGCCGGGCGCCTCCAGGAACGTTGCCTGCACTATTGCTCCCAGGACCAAGTTGGCTTCCACGTCCGATAGTCGTTCCACGGGGTGGTTGCCGTGTACTACGACCATCTTGGTGGTGGAGAGTGCACCGCTGTACCCGCCAGAGCTGTCACCCTGAGGTGATGCTCCGGATTGGGCCACGGTCTCTCCCCGTGCCTTCTTGATCCTAGGCATTGAGGCCGAGGGGGGGGTGGTGTGGGGGGTGCGTGGCCGTTTACCCGGCGTACTCGCCCCCACTCCACTCCCACCCGGTCCCACTGCCAGAGGTGGGCGGAAACCCGCTCCAGAGACGCCACCGGGTACAAGGGGTTCAACGCTGATTAGCGTTTCTGCCCCTTGTGAGGTGGTTGCTCCTTCACGGGTCCCCGTCGCTCCGGCATCAGGAACAGGCTTCCCCGACCTCTTTCTCCTACGAGGCTTAATGGGCTCCCCTCTATCGAGAGCCCTTTGTCTGGCCGCCTTCCTCAGCTGAGCGCCAGAGGGTCGGCGGCCCAAACTTTGTGTGCTGGTGGATTGCTCTTGAGAAGCGCCACCTGCGCCTGTGCAATCCATGGATGTCGGGGTTTGTTCAGCCCCAACTTCCGAGATTGCCATTTCTGTCAGTGAGGTGGAGAGTTCAGAGCAGCTCTCTTCCTCACTGACAGTGGTTGGTAAATGTAAATTTTTATTTTCGTTCTTCTTCGTTTTGATCCCACGAGAAGCTAGGGAAAGGGTCGTCCACCCATACAGAGCCCCGCATGTATAGGCAAGCCTAAGTACACCCAGGGGGTCGGCCGGTACCCTGGGGGCAGCCGTTAGATGTGCACATTGCCCTCTGCACCATGCAGACCATCAGCACGGCGTGTACACCTTGGTCTTGAGGGTTGTCTACTCTTAGTTGCCGTGTGCAATGGCCCACACCATCCAGTGATCAACACACTCCAAGGAGGTGCGATCGTGCAATAGATGGTGTGCGCCGCGGACTAAGCCCCCCCACCAACGGCAAGGTGGTAGACGCGAGGGGGTAGAAGGATGGTAAGGTGTTGTGGTTCTGTGCCTGATGCCATTCTCAGTACAAAATCGCTTGAATCCATGGCTTGAGAAACAGGGTCCTTTGCCTGAAACGAGGACATGAGGCAGTCCAAAGTTGGCAAAAAAACTGTGTCAGACAATCAATAGTAGTGGACGTTGTAGAGCTCTTCACAGGGTAAACTTCCACCCACCTACTATGGTCATCAATTGCTATGAGGAAAAACAATCCTTTATAGGGCCCAGCATAATCCACATGGATTCTTTCCATAGGAGCTGATGGTGTTTGCCATTTATGGAAAGAAAATTTAGGTGGTTCATTTCTCCTTCTCTGGCAGGATGAACAATTTGAAATCATTTCCTCAATGTCGGAATCTATATTAGGCCACCATACAAAACTACGAGCAAGCGCTTTGCATTTCACAACACCTAAATGGCCATCATGAATTTCATGGAGAATGGGCTTCCGAAGAATGGGTGGAATATAAACTCGTTGGTTCCAGAATAAACAATCATGGATCAGTGAAAACTCGTGCTGTGGGTTTCAGGAGTCTTTGTATGTATGGTTATCTCTAAAGATATTTTATTTCCGAGTTTAGTAGGCCCTGGATGGTCGAACTCTGCAGTATCGTGTTACTTGGGGGATCCGAAAGATAGCAGGAGACCAACTCTTTCGCTCCGAGTCTCCACTCATCCCACCACACTCGGATGCCAACACCATCTCTGGGACTTCACGAGAACCACTTTGTATTAGCTTATTGAGCGTGCCGGCGTCCGGACGGTGGTGCGATCTGCCAGGGGGCTGCAAATTGGCGGGAGTCCTTCAAACCCCCAGTCACCCACCGATCTCCTTCCCCGGGCAAGCGACCATCGAGTTCTGAGGGAGGCGCGAGCAGCGGCGGCTCAGTGAAGGAGGCAACGGAGGGAGAGGCGGTGAGTAGCAATAGCAACAAGCCAGCACTCTCCACACAATTCCTCAAGTTTTGTTTGAGCCACACATTTTATTAAATTTCCGTCACAACGCAAAATCAAATATGCAGCAATCCGTCAAACCCTGCTGTAAAAACGTGCAATTATAATCCTCTACATGAAAAAACCTAGAAAAGCTATACAATATGTAATAGAATTTGGATATACAACAGAACAACAATGATGGAAATTTGTGAGCCAACATCGTGCATGTACGCAATTGTACGTATTCTAAAAACATCCACAACCTACAAATCCGATGGGAAAGCTAAAAGAGACAGTGGGAGGGAATAACATCAGCTAAAAAAAAGAAAAATAAGAAAAACGGAGTTATTGAAAAAATAGTCCATTTCCACTAATACACGAAAAACACGAAAAACGCAAATACACGGTTATACCGGTTTCGGTGATCAAACCATCGTCAGTAACACACAATAGTTACTGACCACCGAGTGGTCACCGAAACCGGTGTAACAGTGTTTTTTGCGTTTTTCGTGTATTAGTGGAAATAGACTATTTTGGTTTATTATTTTCAATAATGAACCATTGGAATCGAGCATGAAAAAAAAAAAATTCTTACCCCCCCTCAAAATTTGATGGTTTACGTTTCAAGGTATGTAGAATCCAAAACTGCAATAAAAATATTTCTGTCTGTCCGCCGTACGGGCCACTTTTCTTAGTTACCATGAAAGAAAATTGATGAAATTCGGGTTATAGGTTCCGTTCGGCGTCTAGTTGGTCCTCGAAGCTCGACGTTACTGTGAGTCATCTCTAAGGGGTTCAAAATAGGGGTTGAAATTTTCAAAACGCCTATACCATTTTTTTACGTGAATATTTTTACGGTTTTAAATAGTTCTTGAACTTGCGAGTTTTTTAAGACCATCCGGAGCGTCGTACGTCCAGCCGTTCGTTCACAGTAAGGCCCCGAAGTTTGCACC
Source organism: Leptopterna dolabrata (assembly GCA_954871275.1). Taxonomy (NCBI): domain Eukaryota; kingdom Metazoa; phylum Arthropoda; class Insecta; order Hemiptera; family Miridae; genus Leptopterna; species Leptopterna dolabrata. Next base: position 3,615,070 of record OX940977.1, on the reverse strand, counting down.
GACAGGCATTTTCGACTCCAGTGTGAATGAAATATTGTATACAATTCAAACCAAATCTCGTAACCAGAGACGCGCCCACAATAGGAAATTTGGCGGAGATGAAATCATTGCTAGGGATCACCTGATTATATTGGCGGAGTATGAAGTCGAGTTGGTTGTTCTGTGATATTATTTCATTTGAAAAATAATGGCTTTTTTGGAGTTTGTTGGTAGGTAGTGAAACTTGAACAAACGTTGAAGTATTATTGATGGGTAAATTATTACTACGGTAAATCATTACTCAACGGTAAATTATTACACAACGGTTCATTATACCATCTACGTAGAAGGGGCTGGAGTTTGTTGGTAGGTACTTTTGCAACTTTTTTCACTCCTCATCAACAATTTCTTTTCAGAACTTCATTATGTGTGTTTCTTTTTGTTAGATACTGTTTGTCATCGGCAGAATTATTTTAGCAACATTTAACTCGTGATTTAGGTAGGTACCTAGTAACGAGTACGGGGTTAGGTACTAACCTACGGAGGATCTGCGATCTACATAATATGTATAGAGTAGTACATATCATATTATATAGACGGGTTATCTATACAGAGAGCTGTGATCTGTAACAGAAGGGTATTCTATACAAAATAATAAACCGTTGTGCAGGGATTTGCAGCGTTTTTCAATAACTCCGTTTTTCTTTGAAATGGGTTTCCACGATTTCTTCGCGAGTGATTTAGTTCGTAACATCAGCTAACAGCTGAAATGAGCAAAGATAGGTAGGTACATATATATTATTAGGAAATCTCCAGCTTTCTGAATATTTTCATCCCAAAGCAGTCAACGTTCTGACCAAGGCATGTTCAAGGTACTTTAAGAGGGTGCAACGTTTTTATAACGGCCGTGGGCAGTTCATGAAACAGTCCATCAATCAATCAATCCATCAATTCATAATTGGTTCATCATAATTTATTGTATTCGTACTCAGTTAAGTGGCTCTCAAAGAATCAAAGCATTTGGGTAGGCTGGTACGTAACATCAAACAAACTGAGCTCACCATCACATCTCTGTTCCCGAAATGAGGTAGTTGTCGCAGTGATGAACTCCATGCCATCGCTAGTCCAACAAATTTATTATTGAATTGAGTATTCTGTTTAAAAATGTGCCAATCGTGAAGATTGAAAAGCTATCAGAGAGAACGATAAATTAATATGTCGTGGTATGGTGAGAATGGTGACGTGAAGACGAGTTACTAAATTGATAATAGGTACAAAACTGCCGTAAAAAGGAAGAACGCCTCATCTCGAAAATTGTCGAAAATAGGGTTTTCACATACCCCCCTTAATTTTTGGACGCTCTTTCCAATGGGGAAGTCAAAAATTAAAAATTTAATTCGGAAAATGGTCAAATTTCTATTCAAAATTTTGAAAAAATGTGGCCACAAAAGGTAAAACGCCTTTTTTTTAAAACTATTTCAAGGTAAAACGCCTACAATCGGCATCAAAAACGCCACAACTCGTCAATTCGTACTTAAGATTCAAAGGTAAAACGCCTCGTCTCAGTGAAAATCAACACAAGGCGTTTTACCTCTTACTCGCTGGCTTCATTTCCGAGGTTGAGGCGTTTTTAATGCGATGTGCAAGACGTTCTTCCTCAGATTTTTGTAACAGTTGAGCTCACATGAAGCGTTTTTAAGCGACTGTTCGTGCCATTTCATTTCATCATCACATTACCACGTGCCAGGTTAGAGCTGATTTCCGAATTTGCCTGGGAATGTGTTGAAACGTAGAACGCCTTGAGGCGTTTTTGCTCAACCCTGAGTTTAGTCTCAATTGGTCTTGCTAATTTTTGTTTTTGTTCAAAGGAAAAACACCTCAAGGCGTTCTACCTTTGATTTCTGAACAGAAAACTCGATGGAAATAAAATAAAACGCCTTATGAGCGTTTTCGGCCTATTAGAATCGATTATTTCGGCGATTATGTTATCTCGTTGTAAACAGCAAACATCCCTTGATCGACTGTCGAAGGAATTTTGAATTTATCACCAACTGGAGGGACGTTAGGTAGAGGAAACAGTGCAAAAACATTGAAGCGCTCTCCTGAAAAGTTGTGATTTTGAGAGTTGAGGGGCAGAAAATACTCAAGACCATCCTCAAAAACTGTAATCAGCAGTAGTTTTATAATATGAACGACACCCCAGTTCCCAGCACTTGTGGGCCAATTTAGAATTGAATTCAGGAATCTAAAAGAATATTTTCAGGTGACGAATTTGTGTTCTGTGATTAGCAATGCAATTAATCACCATTCAAACTCTTTGACCCGCCAAGTGTGGGATTCTCGTCGAATTTATGATCTTCGTACTTGGCATATCTGCATGCGGGTCTGTGAATATTCCGTCAGATTCACAGGTAAGAGAACTCGCAGGTCGCCCAGAAATCAGCTTGACAGCGAATAGTTCGGCTGATTCAAAGGCCCTGAAAGTTCCCCAAATTCGCGATCTCCACTCCCTGAAAACGCGATCTCGCAAAAGCAGCTCGACGCTCGACAAACCCATGTCAGTAGCAACAAAACTCCTTCAGCGAGGAGCCCTTGCAATACGCCTGGGACATATCTCGTCGATGAGCCAACTGTATTTCCGTTCCCTACAGGCCGCTGGTGACAGCGTAAACCCACGCGAATAACGATTGGCACACGAGAGAATTTTAGGCGAAGGTTCGTACCAGTGTTTCGTGCAGAAAACTTGTTGTATGAAGGACAGTCAACAAGATGTGACACATAGTTGGATACTGAAAATGGTGCATCAGTGGGTTGCTAAATTTTATTTGAAGGAAAAAAATTTATGACAAAACGGTTTATTATATAGGTACCTGTACAGATGCCCCTTCTGCGCAGGAGAGGGAGTTGAGAGAGGGGCTTGATGATTTTGGTTTATTATTTTCATTAATGAACCTTTGGAATCGAGCATGAACAAAAAAACGCTGCAAAGTCCTTGTCACATGGGTTTATTATTCTATTGGACATACCTACAGAAAGGTTGGCTGTTCATTAATTGTTTCTTTCATGCGTAATAATCGAAATAGCTACTTCTGATGGTTTCCATTAATTTTGGCCCCCCAAAACACAAATTAGGTACGCTCTTTTTTTTCTTTTTTTTTAAAACTATCTTTGATCATTGGTAGTGCCATTTAATCGTCCTGAACCACGTCTTGACACTTTTTCCAGTGTTATTATACAAACTGATGGTGATTTTAGACGATTTCCCAGGTTTTTCACTCATAAAAAATCAATTCTGGGAGCTGAACATTTGGTAGAACTCAATTTTCCACTCTTTGGTCAAAATCGACTTCATATTCGGTCTTCTCGTCCCCAAAAACATAGAAAACGATATCTCAGAAGCTCATGTTACCAATATGTTGCTAAAACGTAAAAAGTACCTATTTTTACACATATTTTCACTCATAACACCCCTGGGTATATTCCGATCGGGCTGAAAAGTTTCGGGACACAACTAGGGCCCAAATGGAGCATGTGTGCGAAAGAACGATTTTTTTAGACCGAAAATGAAGCCTGTACACGTGATACGGCGGACGGCGGACGGCGGACGGCGTACGGCGGACGGACATTGCATTTTTGGAATCTATGCACCTTGAAACGTAAAAGAAAAAAGTTTGAGGGGGTGTTATAAAAATTTTTTGCTGAGCGAATACATAGGTGTATTATTCACAGAATAATAAACCAAAAACGCTGCAAAGTCCTTGTCACATGGGTTTATTATTCTATTGGACATACCTACAGAAACGTTGGCTGTTTATTTATAGTTTCTTTCATATAAAATAATTTAAATAGCTATTTCTGGTGGTTTCCACCAATTTTGGCCCCCAAAACACGAATTAGGTACGCTCCTTTTTTTTTTCAAATTATCTTTGATCATTGATAGTACCATTTAATCGTCTTGATCCACCTCTTGATACTTTTTCTAGTGTTATTCTACAAATTGATGGTGATTTCAGACGATTTTCCAGGTTTTTGACTTATAAAAAATCAATTTTGGGAGCTGAACATCTGGTACAACCTCAATTTTCCACTCTTTGGTCAAAATCGACTTCATATTCGGTCTTCTCGTCCCCAAAAACATGAAAAACGATACCTCAAAAGCTCATTTTACCAACATGTTGCTAAAACGCAAAAAGTACCTATTTTTACACACATTTTCACTCATAACACCCCTGGGTATATTCCGATCGGGCTGAAAAGTTTCGGGACACAACTAGGGCCCAAATGGAGCATGTGTGCGAAAGAGCGAATTTTTTAGACCAAAAATGAATCCTGTACACGTGATACGGCGGACGGCGGACGGCGTACGGCGGACGGCGTACGGCGGACGGACATTGCATTTTTTGAATCTACGCACCTTGAAACGGAAAAGAAAAACGCTGCAAATCCCTGCACAACGGTTTATTATTTTGTATAGAATACCCTTCTGTTACAGATCACAGCTCTCTGTATAGATAACCCGTCTGTATAATATAATAATATGTACTAGTCTATACATGCTATGTGAATCGCAGACAGCGTTGGCCAATAGAATTGCAGAACCATTTGGGACCATGCCAATGCGCACCATACCAATTAGACAATTCGAAATGAATTCCAATTCAAATTAATTTGAATTCCAAATTAATTTGAATTCAAATTAATGAATTCCAATCCAATTAATGAATTCCAATTCAATTAATGAATTCCAATTCGAAATCGATTGAATAAATTGATTGATTGATGGAATCGAGCGCTTCCCTGGTGACGAGCGCACAATGCCAATAATTAGGCAATTCGAAAAAAAATCCAATTCAAATTAAAGTCCAATTCATTATACCAATATTGACAATTCTAAGTGAACTCCTATTGCAATTGAAAAAACTTTGCCAATTTTGGCGAATGTGGAGTTATGTTTATATGATTAATGTGTCGGGAATTTAGATGGGGATGTTAGGTAGATTGGTGAGTAGTGGTCCAATTGCAATTTCAATATTAAATTTATTTTTATTAACATAACTTTGCCAATTTTGGCGAATGTGGAGTGTATGTTTATAGGATTAATGTGTCGGGAATTTAGATGGGGATGTTAGGTAGATTGGTGAGCAGTGGCCAATTGCAATTGAAAATCTAAGTGAATTCCAATTGCAATTGAAAACACAATGCCAATTAGGCAATTCGAAAAAAATTCCAATTCAAATTAAAGTTCAATTCAGTATAGGGTAAACCATACAGTAATGGACCGGTTAAGGACTTTCATATTTTTCAAATGCATTACGTAAGTTGTTTTCAACTTTTTAAGGGTTCTGTATATTCCAAGATATTCCCCAGGATCTCCTCTTAACAATCAACTATGATTTTTTTCATTTCCAACATTTCATATACTTCATATCTACATATCACTGTGAAAAGTCGAAAAACATAGTAATGGGACACACCATTCTATAAGGAGACATTTGAATTCAGTTATGGGACACCTCGAAATAAGTCACATTTGTGTTGAAAAATAATGTCTCAGCACCGCTTTGCCCTATCAATAAAAGAAAAATAACTATTAAAGAATAAATGTGGTCTCGGATAACGGTAAAAATATTTTATTTACAAATAAAACTGGAATAAAATTGCAATATAAAAATTTTCACAAAATTTCAATCTAAAACATAAAACTTCAGCTTCCCCTATTGCACTCTAACTTTTCATTTTGGAAGAACAGGCATTCAAAATGTCTTCCATTGACATCATGTCACAACTTGTGTCACTATCAGACGAAATGTCCAAACTATAATTGTCTTCGTCACTCCCTGCTTCTTTATAGCAGTGGTTACACACGTAAAGATGGTAGTCCTCTGCGTCAGGAATGTGGTCCTTGTGGAACTGAGGGACGCACCTAACGAGGAAATTCCGCTTGCAACTGCTGCACTGTAATTTGTTTTTACGTATACATGTTTTGCATGTATCGCAAAGATTTGAAACACGTTTTAAATTTTTTTCAGATAACTTCTCTTCACGTTTTTCTATTTTTCTCTTCTTCCGTTCTTCTTTCTCTTTTTCTCGGATTTCCTTTTCTTCTATCTTTCTTCTCAACGATTGTCGGTATTCATCGGACGTAATAGCATAGCTCAGTCTTTCGACGTTCCTTTTCCCTTTCCGACTTGGCCGAGGCAGATTTGTCAAGAATATTTTGATGGGCACCCCTACTATCCTCATCAGGAGTAGTTAACGGCAGATTCTTGAACCGGTACTAGTTCGTCTATCTGTGTAGATTCAACCACAAGGATGGGGCTCGCAACTTTTGGAGGGATTTTTTCTCTTGTACAATCTTCTTCAGCTGAACTACGTTCAATGCTACCTCCTGGGGTGGGGTTACCATCCATTTCTTCTTGGACATCATCTACTAGTTCCTCTTCTTCACGTACGGATTCAATTACAAGGATGGGGTCTGAGATAGTTACTTGAACTTTTGGAGGGACGTTCTCTTCCCTAGATTCTTGGTCTACTATATTTGTACCACCCAAGAAATTCTTTATTCTAAGTAAAGCTTTAAAAGGACTACTTTCGTTGTTGGCGGCCTCTTTGAACGCTTCCATTGCCTTCAACAAAGCCTCTTCAGAGTATTGGGGGGACTTCGGCATTTCTGTAAGGTAAAAAATATGAAAAATAAGGTGGAATAGGCAGAATTGGTATAATGGGACAGTACCAAATACAGTAATGAGACACCTACGTCCATTACTGTGTAGACTCATTTTATACTCAAGTTTCTTATACACACAATCTTATAATCAATAGTACTCTCCAGTGACTCATTATAACCGGAAAATTGAATAAAACAGTAATGGGACGGGTGGGCCATTACTGTCTAAACATCTAAATTACCATACAGTAAAGAGACAGTGTCATAAGTGAAGCTTGACTTGAACAAAATGCACCAACAACTAGCTAAAACTATAGAGAAAACTGTAAGGAATGTTCTCTTACCTGAAATATCCGAAAATGTTGAAAATTGTGAGGTGTAGAAGCTTAACAGCAAACACAGATTTCTAAACAAAAAATTAATTTTCACTAGTCAATCCGTAGTCTGGGCGATGAATGGCGTGATGACGTCGATCACCTGGTATCTTGGCGTCCCGGCGATCGTAGACGTTCAGATGTTTAATGGAGGCACCACCTGTGCAAATCTGGTAGGTAACAAATGAATTGAAGCCTTATTTTCGCCATTTGAACTGGGACTGTCCCATTACTGTTGGAGTCTCATTACTGTACGGTTTACCCTACCAATATTTACAATTCTAAGTGAATTCCAATTGCAATTGAAAAATTGATTGATTGATTGTTCGATTGATTGAATAAATTGATTGATTGATTGAATCTAGCGCGTCCCTGGTGACGAGAGTGTATACAATTTCATTCACCCTGGTGTCGAAAATGCCTGTCGGTGAAAACTTCGGGGCCTTACTGTGAACGAACGGCTGGACGTACGATGCTGCGGGTGGTCTTAAACGACTCCCAAGTTCGAGAACTATTTAAAACCGTAAAAAAATTCACGTAAAACAAAGGTATAGGCTTTCTGAAAATTTCAGCCCCTATTTTGAACCCCTTAGAGATGACTGACAGTAACGTCGAGCTTCGAGGACCAACTAGACCCCGAACGGAACCTATAACCCGAATTTCATCAATTTTTATTCATGGTAACTAAGCAAAGTGGCCCGTACGGCGTACGGCGTACGACGGACAGACAGAAATATTTTTATTGCAGTTTTGGATTCTACATACCTTGAAACGTAAACCATCAAATTTTGAGGGGGGGTAAGAATTTTTTTTTTCATGCTCGATTCCAATGGTTCATTATTGAAAATAATAAACCAAAATTTTGAGGGGGTGTTATAAAAATTTTTTGCTGAGCGAATACATAGGTGTATTATTCACAGAATAATAAACCAAAAAGACCCCCCCCCCCCGTCACCACTCAAAATTTGGTGGTTTCCGATTCGAGGTGTGTAGAATCCGTAAATGGAATTAAAAAAAAAATTTCCATCCGTACTTGAACCGTCCGCCGTACTTCGTTTTGGTTTATTATTCTGTGAATAATACACCTATGTATTCGCTCAGCAAAAAATTTTTACAACACCCCCTCAAAATTTTTTCTTTTCCGTTTCAAGGTGCGTAGATTCCAAAAATGCAATGTCCGTCCGCCGTCCGCCGTACGCCGTATCACGTGTACAGGCTTCATTTTCGGTCTAAAAAAGTCGTTCTTTCGCACACATGCTCCATTTGGGCCCTAGTTGTGTCCCGAAACTTTTCAGCCCGATCGGAATATACCCAGGGGTGTTATGAGTGAAAATGTGTATAAAAATAGGTACTTTTTGCGTTTTATCAACATGTTAGTAACATGAGCTTTTGAGGTATCTTTTTCCATGTTTTTGAGGACGGGAAGACCGAATATGAAGTCGATTTTGACCAAAGACGCGGAAATTGAGGTTTTACCAAAGGTTCATCTCCCAAAATTGGTTTTTTATGAGTCAAAAACCTGGAAAACTGTCTGAAATCACCATCAATGTGTACAATAACATTGGAAAAGTGTAAACAGGTGAATAAAGACCATTAAATGCCACTACCAATGATCAAAGATGATTTAAAAAAAAAAAAAAAAGCGTACCTATTTCATGTTTTGGGGGCCAAAATTGGTGGAAATCATCAGAAATAGCTATTTCAATCATTCCACATGAAAGAAACAATACATTTAACAGCCAACAAAAATCTCTAGAACTCCAATAGAATAATAAACCCATGTGACAAGGACTTTGCAGCGTTTTTCCCAAAACTATTGGAATTTGCGATGTGGAATAATAAACAAAAAATGAACCTTCAGTTTACCACCAATTTATATTGGTGGTAAATTCGGTATTAAATATAAATTGGTGGTAAACTGAAGGTTCATTTTTTGTTTATTATTCCACATCGCAAGATACGTCTCTGATCAAATTCGATGAATTAATGAAATTTGGTTTGTAGTTGGTGTCCAGTTGGTCTGCAAAGCTCGGCGTTACTGTCAGTCATCTCTAAGGGGTGTAAAATAGGAGTTGACATTTCCAGGACGCCAGTTCTGATTTTTTTTACGTGTGATTTATTTACTTTTTTAAATTTATTTTTTATTTATTTATTTTTTCTATTATTATTTTTTGGTGGCCTCCCGGAGTTCTGTGCGTCCAGCCATTCATTCCCAGTAAGATCCCGAAGTTTGCACCTATGAAATCGAGTTGGTTGTTCCGTGATATTATTTCATTTGAAGAATGACGGTTATTTTGTATTTTGATCACAGGTAATTTTTTAGCTTGAACAAACGTTATGCTCCATGAATAACAACAAGTAATTAGTGATAGAATTTTTGAATCCACCGCATATTTATGAAGCTAATCGTCGGACTTTCTTGGGCGGAGCACAAGGGTAGCTATTGACCACAGAAAATAGTGAACTATGGAGTGTCTACAGTGATGAAAGTGATTTACGGAGAAGGGGCATCTGTACAAGTAAATAATAAACCGTTAAGTAATTAATATTTGCAGCTCCCCCCCCCCCGCCCCACTACGCGATTTCAAGATTTATTATTGATGAAGATAATAAACCAATATACCAATATTTTAACAGTGATCTGTCGTATAGTCACAGGGTTTAATAATTCGTACAGTTATGGGCCTTTCAACGGAATTGCGGCCTAGAAGGGTAATCTATACAAGAAAAGCGTTGTGGAAGAACCTACAGCGTTTTTACAATTAATGTAATATGAACTATTAAATTAATAAAAAGAATGAATTGAATAAAATTTGCAATTTTTGTGGTAAGGGGATTACACTACCAAGGAACTTCCTATCATTTAGTAAATCCGTAATCCAGGTTTTCTGAAGAATGAAAACTGCATGGACACTTCCATCATGCCACTTCTTCCACTAAAATACTATAATAATATTATATTCCTAGGTATTGCACTATGCCATTGACAACGATTGTAACTTTATAGGAATGTCCAGCTGACACTGTACGACGCTCAGTGATGGTGTTGAGAAATGTCTAAACGTAGCACCTATACCCGATAGGAACACACACATTATGGATTATAATATACTAGCTATACCCGGCATGCGTCAGTGTCACCCAAAGAAGTAAAGCGCTTGTGTTTCAGTTTTGTTTATTGAAGTGCTTTTGGATAAAATATTGGTTTATATTTTCAATATTCAACCTTCGGAATCGAGCATACAAAAAAAATTAATAAATAACCCCACTCAACCCTTAAAATGATGATTTCCGTTTCAAGGTAATGCAGAATCCCAAAATGAAGTAAAAAAAAGTTCTGTCCGTCCGCCGTAAGCCGTACTTCCCTTAGTTACCATGACCAAAATTAGTGAAATTTTGTTCGTCCGAAATTTGGGGTCTAGTTGGTCCTCGAAGCTCGGCGCTACTGTCAGTCATCCAAGGGCCTTAAAATAGGGGTTGAAATTTCCTGAACGCCGGAGCTCGAAAACTTATAATTGAAGGGTATGGTTTTTTTAAACGTTTAATAAATAAAATGAATAAAACGGTATAAATGCAGCCCAGATATCATTGCTAAGGGACACCTGATTGCACCTGATCACATGGCTGTATGAAGCCGAGTTGGCTGTTCTGTGATATTATTTCATTCGGTTACTTTGGATTTTGCTGATAAGTAATTTTTGAATTTGAACAAACGTTAGGCTTCATGAAAACAACAAAATATTATTGATATAATTCTTCATTGAACCACATATTTATGAAATATGGTTGCCCGGCTGGCTCCAGTACTCGATTTAGGACTCTCTCGTGAAGCATGAGGGTAGCTATTGGCCACGGAAAACAGTGATCTACGCAAGAGGGGCCATATATACAGGTAGGCAACTGATAAGCCGATAAAGTGATAAATGAAAACTGATAAACCGTTGTGTAATAACTAGCAGTTTATAATTATGTAGATGTGCCGAGTTTTCTTTCATGGTAATTCTTGTTGAAACGTTGGGGATTTCTTCTCCCTAACTCGGGCCTTACCCTACGTGGGGGGACATTTTCCTTTGTTACAATATACCTGTAGGTAAGTACTTCAGAAACCTTCGCTGGGGTGAATTTTTACAATTGAAAAAAAGAAAGAAAAACAAAAAACACGTAGAAACCTTTCGGGGCGTGCGCACAACAACTCATCGAAGTTTCATCGCAGTCTGTTGAATCGTATAGGAACGCATAAAGGACAAAGGAAGAAACATTCATTCTTATATACTTATCTTTAATATAGTTAAGGATAGGTGTTGATCGATTGTTGAGGTGCGGTCGAAATGAAAATTCATATTTCCAACGTTTCAAAGGTTTATGCCTCTATCATCAGGGAATATGAGTTGAATGGATGGTGACTGATCGTGAAACGACTCAGTAGTTTTCAAGTTGATACTTGGGCTACCAGACAGCCCATATATATATATATATATATATATATATATATATATATATATATATATATATATATATAAAAGTCCTATATAAGTAGTATCCAAAAGCCAATCCTGGCGCACTGACTTAGATCCTTGATAAAAATTTTTACCACAAAACATCAGAACACATTTTTAAACACAAAACATCAGAACCAGTGACTTTTTTCATTAACCGACTTAGATCCCTGATAAAACTTTTTAACACAAAACATCAGAACACATTTTTAAACACAAAACATCAGAACCAGTGACTTTTTCATTTATCGACTTAGATCCCTGTTAAAACTTTTTAACATAAAATAACAGAACACACTTTTTAAACACAGTGACTTTCCTTAAAGAGGGTGGCCGATTTGGCCACCCCTCTTTAACGTTAAAGGCGACTTAGATCCCTGTTAAAACTTTTTTAACAGTGACTTTTCGGGGGGGTGACTTTTTTTAAAAATATTTTTTATCAGAAACTCTAGTGAACTCTAAAAATTAGGAAAAAATGCAAAATTAGAACCTTTTAGGGGTCAAAGTTTTTGAAATTTAGCTCCCTCTGATGTTTTCACTAATGAGGAGTTAGTAGGATGGGAGACAGGATAGTATCCATACAAGAATAAGTGGGTGGATAATAAAAAAAGTGAGGGGGGTAGTTAAAAGAATAACTTTTATAATAAAATGTCAGTGATTGAAATATATAAGAATGCCGCTAAAAAATCAAACTACTCATCTTTCAAGGATATTAAAAAAGGAACTTATACCATCTTGGAAAATTTTATAAAAAATTCGGAATATGGTGAAAGCGTTGTCGTTAAAATTGATTATGATGATGAAGAGATATGTTTGTTTTTACCTAAAAGAATTTCACGTCGACTTCTTAATCACGTTAGAAACAATCCAGAAAGACATCCTGAAAAACTTATTTATAATGGAACAGATAAAAAGTCAAATGCCTTTCTGATTGACTTTGAGTAAATATTATGCTTTTCAAAGACTTAGTATCTATTACGTTTTTATAGGGAATCTCTATAAAAACAAACTTAAAACCTATTTTTTTCTTACTCATATTTAACGGATAACACACTAGTCTTTTTTATTGTTTTCTTTTATTATTTCTTCAAGGTGAGTTTTAAACTTGTCTCTACTTATGTTTATTTTATAGTGGCCCCAAGCCAAAGTATTTATGCCATTTTTCATTATAAATCTTTTATCATCATGAGCGGAAAGAGCTTTCTTATTCTGTTGTTCTGTGGTCACATCGTGTTTTTTCGATTTGAATAATATCTGTTTCTGATAGTTTGGTTCTTTAAAGAATAAGCATCTTTTATAATCCTCTATACTTAAACCCTTATTAACGACATTTTTCTTTACTCCTTTAGATTTTTTCATAACATCATTAGTTTCGAATATTTTAAAAGCGTAGCACTTTGGACGAAGTCCAATAAACTCATTCATAATCTTACCTTCTAACTCATCTTTAAATTTCCCCAACACTTTTTTATTAACATGTGGAACGTTGTAAACATTATTTTTTGGATAGTCGGAAGTATCGAAATGATCCAACATATTTTTCATATCATTATAAAAATCATCCGTTTTTATTTCCATTATTAAACTATCTGTATCTCCGTATAATAAATTTACATCACTTTTATATTGTTTTTTAACCGTGTTGTAATAAAAATCATACATGCAAGTTTTGGAAATGTCTAGAATACTCATTCCGATGAAAATTGGTTGTTTAAGTGTGATATTTACTTTTTCCATGTGTACAGCCGCTAAGTTTTCGGAATAAATAGTTCTACCTTTAAAGTTTGGTTTTGAAATTAGTTTTTCCAATTTAAAACCATCAGAACAAAGCCTAATATCCACATGTTTACGCACATTCATCATTGTCCGACCAGATACACTATTGTTCATAATTTTAAAAAAGTCTTGTTCGAATTTTGTTTTGGCTTTTGCTCTAAGATTTGTATTGTAATCAATATAGATTTTTAACCAAGCACTTTGGTCAAATTCTAAAACCTTATGAATTTTTTCTAATTTCATTCCTAGTTGTAAATACCGTTTTAACGTAATGTAATGGATAACGTATTTTTTCTTATCATACAACGTGGTTAAAAGTTTTGGTAGTTTTTCATCTTCATAGTTATTTTCAGGGGCTAAAGGAAAATCAGAGTGTAAATCGTGGAGTTCTTGAGGATATTTTAAATCAACTTCTAAAATATAGCCCTTGGGTGAATCATCAGGAATGGATTGTATATCGAAATTATCTAGATCCATTTTCCATTCAAAATTTCCATAAGGTAAAAATTTACTCATCGCCCAACCGTAAAGATTATTTGCATCCAAATACTCAATGAAAACAGATTCTTTTTCTTTGTTGAATTGATCTCCCATATATTTATTATTGGCTTTCGCGTATCGTTTTGAACATAGACAAATTCCACCTCTTATTCCATTTTCTACGAGTAAAATCTTATCATAATCCGTTAACAATTCAATCTTTTGTTTGGTCATTCTCAACATACAATCCCAAGCGAAACCTGGTGTTGTATAGTACCAAGCGGGATCTAATTTATAGTTTTTTAAAGATATATTTCTAAAGTTTTCCATGATATCTGCTAACAAAAGAACATCAATTTTATTGTAAAGTTCTGTAAATTCTCCCAAATTTTTAATTTTGAATGTAGACCAAATTTCTAGAGCATTTTTATAATCATTTTCTTTAACATTTTCTCCAGTGAGTTTACTGTAGAATTTCTCTATAGGTGGAAGGTTAGTTTCTCGATATTTTTCAACAGAGTCCATATACTCATATGGATAAGCTAATTTTCTAGTAATTAGTTCGAGATGTTCTTTTGGGAAATACTTTCTTATTTCCCTAAATTGATTTTTGGTTAAACTTTTAGCTAAAGAATCTAAAGAAGCAGAAAGAAACTTAAAAGAATCTATGAATCTCAATTCTATAGTCTTTATCTTTTTGTGACCATTTTTATCGAGTTCATTACTTTTATAAGCTACCATTTTAGAAAAGGAAATGTACTTCTCTTCACTTTGTGGTAAAAGTTTAATATCGTAATTATCTTTTTCAAATTCTTTAATAAATAGATGTGCATCGTAGCCAGAAAGATTATGGAAAAATACTGGAATAAACTTTGGATTTTTATATTCTAAATTACAAATCGAATGAGCCGCTCCTCTGTACATTCCAGTCAAATGTGAGTGATCCCTTACTTTTATACAATTATCAGGTATATTTTCCTTCGAAACTTCTAATTCTTCAATATATTCATCTGCTTTAACATCATTTTTTTTATCGATAAAGTGTTTAATTGTTTTTCTCAGTACATCATGTCTATTTTCAATTATAGGTGGAAGTTCATTAAATTTTCTTTCACAAATATGGCAACTCTCAGCACTATCGTATTCTCTTTGTTGTTCTTCGGTTAAATTTGTCATGGGAATATTAACGTCATAGTATTTTTTCGCCACCATTATGGCATCCTTTTTTATTTTTTCGTAAAATACTTTTACCACATCCTGCCCAGAATATTGAACAAGTTTATAATCGCCTACATAGTTTTTCCTACTATCGTCTTCGACATTTTTCATGTAGTAAACAAAACTGTACGGTTCATGTTTTTGAATGGCATTTGTATAACATTCATCGGGATTTGGTTTGCAGGTATCAATCTTTTGTAACGTACATTCAAAATCTGCATAAATTGTAAAAGGTACTTTTAAAGAGTGTCTATAATTTTCAAATTGCAAAATGTTATCATAAGGTTTTGGTAGATCTACTTTAACAGCTTTATGAACTCCGCAATATTCTTTATGTTCGTTTAATTTAACCTGAGTTCCAAAGCTATTCAAACACATTTTACATAAAAATCTTTTGTGTCCATTCTTTGTTAGCTGACTATGGCCAACCAGTTTCCAAAGATTCTTGATCCAACAATAATGTTCAGTTTCCTTGTTTTTCAAGTACAACAAGTCAATGTGCCTTTCCTTTTCATCTTTCGTTATTTCCAAGGGTACTATAGTATTTCCTTCATTCAGACAGTAAACATTAATGGAAATCCTAGTTCTTTTCTCAAACTTTTTCACATCGATAAGTTTCATAGGAAAACTGATATCTTTCAACGCTTCATCAAACTCATGTTCCCATGTTATGTACTTTCCTATTCTATCAGAATCGCGGTCTGCAGGATGTAAAGCCGAAAGAACAGCCCATAGGAAACATTTATTATCATTATTTTGTACATTTATAATTGCTTTCCTACTTTGTAGAAACTTAGGGAGTGGGATGAAAGATGATCCTCTCAAAGGAATGTACTTGTTAACGTTCAGTTCCAAATGTTTGATTTTATGAAGTTGCCAATTAGATCCTTTAATTTCGAACGTTTCCATTTCATTTAGAATTTTCTGTTTCATTTCATCGTAACAGTTTGCAACTTCTGCTGACTGCAATATTATTACGTTTTTAGTTTTGAAATTGAGTTCCTGATACTCCATGTTATTTTTGTTAGTTCCTTTTTTAAATTCTGCGATTAAAACTACATTAACTTTTAGTTTCATTTCTCTAAGTTTCCATTTGATTAAACCTGTTACGGTTCTTTTAATACTGTTCAGAAATTTGGAAGCATCTTTAAATCCTTTCGTATTTTTAATGTTGTAAGTCACTAATCTAGATTCAAATGCAGTTTCCTTTTCAACAACTTCCGTTTTCGGTTCTCTGTTTTTTTCAAATACTTTTTCACTAAAATTAAATACTTTGTGTAATTTCCTCGGATTTAAAAATACAGGTTTCGCTTTTCTAGGTTTTCTGATAGTCATTGTCCGGTCCGGGTCGTTTTTTCCATGACGCTTAGACTTTAGATGTCTAGCCCAATTTTTATAAGTAGTGCTAACATTGCACTTTTCACAATGCCTTCTCGTATCGTACATTTTTATTAGAAAAGAGATTCTTTTAACTAACCCCTCATTTTTTTGAATTCTTAAAGGTGGCGTCGAATCGACGCCACCTTTTTCTTTTGTCTATTATTGGAGAGATCCTTTTAACTTACCCCTCATTTTTTTAGCCAGTGACTTTTCTAAACATGTAAACTATTTTTCTTAGCTTCTTCATGTATTTAAAAAATTTTTAAATACATGGGACCCATTAAACCCAAATTCTTAAATAGGGTTTAATGGGATCGGTTGAATATTACGAATATTCTATCAACGATAGTCGTAATATTATCACATAACATTTTATTTATATAAAAGAAATCTTTTATATAAATCATTTTATTCATAATTCTAGAATTCTGTTTTTTGTAGTTCTTGAGCATAGAAAGATCCTTCAATATCTTCATCATTTAAATCTTTGATTTTGTATGTTATTGGATTAGTAGAGAGAATATCAGAAACCACAAAAATTTCTCTGGTCCAATTTGCTTCATATTTATTTACAAAAGTTTTTTTAAATCTTTTGATGCGAACCCTATCACCAACACTGAATTTAACTTTCTGTAAATTTTTTTTGTTTCCAAATAATCGTACTGTAACGTCATTTTGATTTAATTTTGTGACTTCTGATGGTTTCATACCAATAGATCTATGAAAATCTTTATAATTGTATTCATTAATTAAATCCTGTAGAAAATCAACCCATTTTTTATCATTCTCAACTTCAAAAAGAATTTTCATTTTACCATTCAATGTACGATTAAATCTTTCAATAATGGCAGATTTTTCTTCATTCTGTGTATGATACATTTTTATTTGGTGATTTTTCAGAAAATCTTTGAAAAGTTTATTTTCAAACTCCAATCCTTTATCCGTATGAAGCAAATTGGGGGCATTATGATTTTGAGATTTTGCTTTTTCTATTATTTTCTCAAAAGCTTTAACAACATTTTTTCCATCCTTTTTCTTCAAGGGTAAGGCCCATGCAAATTTTGAAAATGTATCGATAACATTAAGCATATAGCCGTATCCATCATTCTCTTTTTCATAATTTTTCATGATTATCAAATCAGCAGCCCACAAATCATCAATACCTTTAGTAAATATTGTCCTTTTTTGAAATTTATTTCTTATTGGCTTGTGTAATTCTTTAGCAAGAGATAATTTTTCATCATCATTCAGATCTTCTACTACAGGTTCTTCAGAATTTTCTTTCTCAGGTGAAGTGATAAATTTACTCTTTTTGGTTTTACATTTTGAGCATTTAGCAGCCACTCTCCATCTCCCGTTGATAGTTTGCACTCTTTCAGCATCAATATTATTGGTTCTCTTCTTACATTTATGGCAATAAATAGGATCAGTTAAATCATTATCCATTTTATTATAGGAAAAAAGGTTTTTTATGAGAAATATCTCATAAAAAAGAAGCTCCTCACTCACTCTTCAATCAAATGCAAATAAACTGTAACATTTTCAAATTGCAGCTCATCTCCATTTTCATTTCTACATGATAGTTTAATCTCTTTAATATCTCTCATTCCTTCTCGTATAGGGCTGTAAAGAATCTTTTTATTTGTTTCCATATAAATAGTATTGGGGAGAATCAGTTTCTCTATCAAAGATACATGCAGTAATTCATGTTCGCTATGAAGATGGGAATGCTCATCATGATTAGCAAAACTATAATCAATAATATTACAATGCCATTCAATTAACGAAATAGGTTTGATTAACTTTGGGTTGTCTTCAGAATAGTAGTCCTTATTAACTTCAAAATAATCCCCAGGTGTTTTACATTGTTTAAAATCAAATAGTTCACAGAAATTTCCAAAACGTAAAAATTCAATTAAAACAGGAGATTTAAGAAAAAATCTATTACGATTTGTAGTGTAGTCTACTTTAAAAACCAAACTTTCAGGTTTTATTTTTTTTAATGTGTCAATTTGTGATTTATATAATGTTTTATTCTTTTCAAAACCCTCCATGAGTTCAGTTATATAACTTTTTATTTTTAAATATAATTCTCTTCTAAACGTCTCAACAGTAAATGTGCCATCTAACACATACTCGTGATGATACCATACATCTGTAATAAGCAATTTTAATGATATCAATACATCTTTTACTTGAAATGAAAGAGAAGGTGAAGTAAATAATAACTTTACTATTCCAAGTTTATAATTTTTATTGGGATTTAGAACAATTTTTTGAGCAAAAGTTATTTTTAGATCTCGATGTTTATCAGAAATCTTTATTAGAGTCATGCTTTTATTATAGAATACATTCTTTTAACTAACCCCCCAAATGAAAAAAGGTCACTGGTTTTGATGTTTTGTGTTAAAAAATTTTTACCAGGAATTTAAGTCGCTAAATGAAAAAGTCACTGGTTCTGATGTTTTGACTGGGCATGGATAAAGTTTTTTTTTCGTATAATAAAGATGAGTAAATACGAGATTGAACCAATTCCGTTTGATAAAAAAGAGGCTAGAAAAGGAATTTTACCATTACCTTTAAGAGCATTAATAGTAGGAACTTCTGGTTGTGGGAAAACAACACTTCTCTATAATCTCATCACAAAATCATGGGGAATCCCCTTTCATTATCTATATATTTTTTCAAAATCTATGGATCAGAATGCATATGAGTTTTTGAGAAGCGCTTATGAAATAATTTCTGTAAAAGATGGTGTGGAAATAGCACAGTTTTTCAGTAATTGTGAAGAACTTTTACCCCTAGATGATTGTCAGTCGAACAGTTTGGTAGTTTTTGATGATTGTGTTAATGTTCAACAGCAACAAGTTATTAAAGATTATTACGTTAGAGGACGTCCTAAGAAAATCTCGTGCGTTTACTTGACACAATCATGGTCAAAAGTTGATAAACAACTCATTAGAAACAATATTAATTTTTTATGTGTATTTAGACAAGGACCAAGATACATGCGAGATATTTATGATGAATATGTGGGAAGTGATTTCACTTATGGCCAATTCAAAGAATTATGCTATTCTTGTTGGGATGAGGACTTTGGTTTTCTAACGATTGACCTAACAAAGAAACGCAGTAACGGACGTTACCGAAAGAAATTTGGTGAAATATTTTAGATAAAAAATATAGATTTTAAGTTTGCCTTAATTAGGAACGGCGAATTACCGGCCCTAATTTTTATAGGGATTCCCTATAAAAACGCTACACGGATAACTTCAAAAAATCACATTGGGAAACGCTTCAAAAATCGCATTGGGAAACGCTTCAAAAATCACATTGGAAAACGCTTAAAAACGCAAAAATAGCGTTCCTAAGCGTTTAAGCGTTTAAGCGTTTAAGCGTTTAAGCGTTTGAGCGTTTTAACGTTTAACCGATTTTAAAAAAAAATTTTCCTATAATAAAAACATGACAACAAAAATTACTTTAGAACAAGCGCTTAGACAGAAATTCAAAGAAGCGCAAAATGAAGTGATGAAGGAAAAAGAAGTCAAACTTAGAGAAATCAAAAAGATTGATCAACCCTCTGAAGATGAACAAATAATTTTCACAAAACGAAAACGTAAGCCCATGACTGTGGCTGAAGCTAATAAATCGATTAAACTCAAGAAAAATTTACAGAAATTAGCAAAACAAGAAAGGGTTAACCAAGCATCTGATAAGGAAACAAGAGAAAAGGCTTATGAACCTATAACTTCACGATTAGATAAGGTAGAAAAAGCAGTGAAACAGACTGATGAAGATCTTGGTAAAAAATTAGAACTCATTCCTGTAATAAAAACAATTAACCCCTTGGCTATCAGTTCGCCTAAAAAAGTTACTTTTAAAGATGTTGATACCGAGGCCCAAGGTATTGATACTGAAGATACATTAAATCAAAGCTTTTCAAGTGACAATGTAGATAGGGATTATGAAATGGAAACAATTTTACAAAAAAGTGTTAAATTACCAAACTCTTCTGTAGGTCCTTTAGGTATTGGACCAATTGCAGAATTATATATTCTTCATCCTGATAGACAATTTGGAATATACCCTTTAAAAAATCATATCTTTATTGGAAATAAACAGATACGAGTAAATGGAAATGATATTGAAATAGAAAAAATGAAATATTCCGGTACTGAAGGCTTATGGAAGCTCTTAACAAAACCCATAGCTTCTGATATTCCATCCAAAGATGAGTACACTAATGAAGACTTTAAAGCTTATACAAAAATCCTCATTCAAACAGATAGCATGTTTCAAAATAATAATCCCGAATCTAAACAACCAAAATCAAGTGTTAGTAAAAAATGGAAACAAATCATAAAACCTATCTGGGAGTATAGTAAAAAGAAAAAGATTGGCACTGGGTTGATTAAATATACTGAAAATCCTGTAGAATTTAAATATATAGATAATTTGAATCAACTTACACAAAGACTATACTATTTGTATGCGCAAGAGCAGGCAGGAAATAATAATTTTCACAATGAAAAATTGGGAATTATAAATTTCATTAAAGATCAACTGGAGAAAGATATTGATAAACCCAAAGGAACTGAATACTTGATTAAAATTATTAATAATTTACCCAAAAATATGATAAAAAATGGTTCTGGTATTTTCAATACTATTCTTAATAAACTTGGGCCTGTTATTCCAGAAATGCATCTCCCAGGTGGTTATCAATATTGTGGACCATTTACTAAATTGGATAAGAGATTAAATAGAGGTGATGAAGGTATAAATAGTCTTGATAAAGCCTGTAAACAACATGACATTTTTTACAGAGATCATGAGAAAACTAGTGATAGGCATCTTGCTGATAAAAAATTGGAAGTAGAAGCTGATAAAATTATGAAAAGTTCAACAAATATCAGTGAAATATTGGGAGCTGCTATAGTAAAAACTGGTATGAAAGCCAAAAGACACTTTGGGATGGGTGTATATTAATTTTTTATAAGATTCACATCTTATAAAAAAAAAAAAAAAACTTTTTTTCCTATAATAAAATGATTACACATCAAATAAATTTGTCAGAAATACAAATGAAAAAAATAAGATCTGCTTATAAAAAACGTGTTCCAGTAAAAGTACGACTGGCTTTTGCAGATATTAGTGGAAATGGAAATCATAAAATCCTGTTAAATGAAACTCAGAAAAAAAAGCTAGATAAATGTATCAAAAACAAAAAAGGGTTGGAATTGGAAATGAATTATGATCAGTTGCAAATAAATCATTCAGGTGGGTTTTTACCCTTACTTTTTGCAGGAATTGGTGCTCTTGGGGCATTATTGGGTGGTGGAGCTGCAGTAGCTTCCAGCGTTATTGATTCTAAGCATAAATCTGCTGAAGAAGCAGAAATCAAACGCCACAATTTAGAAATGGAGAGACTAGCAAAAAATGTAAAAAGTTTAAGTATCGGGTCTGGAATGAAGAAGAAAAAAACTATTTCAAAACCTAAAAAGAAACCTAAAAAGAAACCTACCAAATCAAAAAACTAAATAGCTTCCAGCCTCTTACCAATTTTGTTATTGAAAGATTATCGAAAGAAATGAAAATTAAAAACTTCAGAGGAGTTTTCATGAAGGATGATTTACCAGAGAAAGTGAACCACACGGAATGTGGAATTATAAATCTAGAAAATTCTGATGAGGCTGGAAGCCACTGGACTGCATTTCATAAAAATAACAATTTAAAATATTATTTTGACTCGTATGGAAATGCACCACCACCAAGAGAACTTGTTCAATATTTAGGTTCAGAAAATTTATTTTATAATGAGGAGCAAATCCAAAACCAATATGATCCGCCTATCTGTGGACATTTATGTTTATTAATTTTGAAAAAGCTATCAGAAGGACACGATTTTGTAAATAGCATGAGAACATTGAAGGAAAATCTTAATTTCTTTTATTAAATTTTATAGTCTTGATATTTTTATAGAATTTCGATTCTATAAAAAAATTTTTTTCTATAATAAAATGATGTACACAAATAATAATGAAACACCTTCAGCCCCTGAAGAATTTACTCCAATAACTAATCCTAGATTATATCCAAAAATAATTTTTCCCGAGTTTAATGAGAACAATTATAGAATCAATCGAATTATCAATCAATACAAATTTTTAGAAGATGAAGTGAAAATGAGAAATGGTTTGAAAAAAAAATATGGAAAAATATCCAGTACTCTTTACGGTACTGAATTTTTATTCGCCCTCTCAGAACTCGGACTGGTTAATACTTCTATAGCATTACCAATAATAATTCCATTCAGTGTTCCAATTTCTGTAGGATTGACAACCTTATCGATAATATTAAGGACTTCAAGCGGATTTTTCAATAAAAAAATTAATAAACACAAAGAAATTGAGCTTTTGGCAAAAGCTAAATTAGATTCGATTGAAGAAAAGTTCAGAAAAGCAATTAAAGACGGTAAAATATCTGATGATGAGTTCAATGATATTGAACAAGAAATAAAAAATTATATAAATATGAAAAGTACTATTCTAAATGAATATAATAAAAATAAGAAAGAAATTAAAAGTGTGGATCCTATCAAACTATCACTTTTGAAACATGGGGAAGTTTTCAGAACTGGATTTTAATATTTTCTATTCCGCTATCTTGATATTTTTTATAGAATTTCGATTCTATAAAAAAACTTTTTTAAGAGTTTTAAAAGAAAATTTTTAAATGTTCTCGACTTGTATTCGACTTTAAGGTTAAAGAGGGTGGCCAATTTGGCCACCCCACTTTAAGAGTTTTGAAAATATTCTTTAAATGTTCTCGACTTGTAATTCGACTTCATAGTTAATCATCCGAGAACGACGATTTAAAAGGTGTTAGTATTATCGGAATACTAATCATGTGCTACTGACTTAGATCTCTGATAAAAAGTTTTAACTGATATCAAAAGCCGCAGCTCACATGTGAGCTGCGGCTTTAAAAATTTAATACGAGATCAAAGGAGACAATAAACTGAAACTACCTAAAATATATCAGAACCAGCGACTTTTTCTTTTGGGGGTTAGTTAAAAGAATGTATTCTATAATAAAAATGAATCAAATTAAATCAATCTACTCGAAATACGATTCTGAAATCACAAGGCTTCAGTATCGAAACTTTAATCCTGAATCTAATTTGGAATTGAACTCTGAGAATAAGAGAACGGTTTTCAAATTGCTTCTAGATGATGAGTTTCTTAGCAGCAATATTCAATATTACATTGCTGGAAAATACATTCCTAAAGATGCAACAAAAACATATGGAATCAGTGATACAATAATGATGGTAGACAATTTTGTTGCACACCTTTTTTCCAAAATTGAAGTAAAAAAGCACAATACGGTTATTGATGAAATTGAAGAACCAGGTATTGCTAGTACGGTGATGGGTATAGCTTCTTTCTCAGGACCATCAAACTATAATGGTAAATTAATGAATTCTGGTTTCAATTCTAAAGTGAATGGTGGTGGGAATTTCAACGCGAATGGTAACTTGGTTGATTTAGGCCTTGGATTCTTCAGCGATATTGCACCAATTTATAAGGGAGGATTTGAAATTACATTCATTAGAAATTCTGATGATAATGTACTCTTCCGTTACAGTACCTCTCCTGAAGGTGTAGAGGGAAAAGTGGAAATTAAAACTTTCTACCTGCGAGTCCCAATAATTGAATATGAAAGTGAATCCAAAGCTAAATTAATTGCTGAACTCTGTACTTCTCCTTATTTGTTTCACTTTAAAAAATTACAATGTATCGAACAAAAAGTTACTGGAAAAACTCTAAACTTCAACATTACAAATATTTACAGAAATGTACAGAATCCGATCTGGGGATTTGTTGCCTTCCAAACTGCCAGAAAAAATGATCAAAAGAAAAATAATTCCAAATTTGATCATTTGAATGTTAAAAATATTAGTTTTGAAGTAGCAGGAAAAAGTTATCCTGAAGAACATTTGAATTTAGATTGGAGTTCAGGGGATTTTAGTTTAGCTTACACCATGTACACAGATTTCAAAAGAATAGTATGCCAAGACTCATCCCTTCCATATCATGAGCCTCAGTCCTTCAAAGAGAACTATCCAATATTCAGTGTGAATATGACTAGACAACCACAGTCCATATCTGGACAAAAAAGTAATATAATTTTACGAGCAGATTTTGAAAAGAATGTGCCAGAAAACACTTTTGCTTATGTAATTTTGGTTTCAGAAGTCACTCTCAACTATATGCCACTTAAAAATATTATAAAAGAGGAAATCTAAAACTTACCTTGATAAGAAAAGGGGGAAAAAAAGGATAAACAATATAAATAACAATTTTTTTTATTGGGAACATTCTCAATAAAAAATATATAGTTCACGTAGAAAATCATCTACTTCATCAGTCGTTGAAACTTGGGATTGGTTCATTTTCACTCACAAATAACTCACTGCGTTGTTTCTCACTTGGTTTCTACAAACTGACTGGGACGAGTCAAAGGGGCTGTAAGACAATCTTATCTCAAACCGGTCGACGGGAAGGCCACAAGGCCACCCACTCATCAGCTGCGTTCTCGTTCTCATTCTCGTTCTCATTCTCGTCTCTTTTCTCGCCAGAATTGAGAAAAAATTAAAATATACGCGGAGAGGCAGTTAATCCTGTCTCCCGAGAACGCAGCAGTCTCGTTCTCGCGAAACAGATTAACTGTTTCGTTTCACTTTTAAGGGTGATACATAATTTTAAAAAATTCTGAAAACAACCCATTCTCTCGCTGGTCTACAGAACGACCTTGCATCTTGTTCAATATGTTTTAATGGGGAATCCCCATTAAAACGAACAATTTTAAACTATTATTTTTTACTAATACGAAACTACTTTATCTTGAAACTCTCTGATAAAATCTTCACTCAAGTTTTGCTTACATGAAATCCATCCCCAATCCACTTTATCTTGAAACTCTCTTATGAAATCTTCACTCAAGTTTTGTCCCCATGAAATTAATTCCCAATTCACTTTATCTTGAAACTCTCTGATGAAATCTTCACTCAAGTGTTGTGTAAATGAAATCAATCTCCAATCCACTTTATCTTGAAACTCTCTAATGAATTTCTCAGATAATTTTCGATTATAAAAAATGAGATCCCAATCGATAAAATCCGAATACTCCCTTAACATATCTTCAGTTATTTCTGGGCAACTCAAAATAGCATCAGACAGAAAATATATATTCACTGGAATGTTCGTTGCTTGACAAAAGTTGATATGATCAACCGGATGGGTTATTCTATCTCGGATTTCCATGTAAATTTCAGTTGGTAATACAATTTTGTTATCCATCTTCTATTTTATTATTATTTTCTTTCTTTTAACTTACCCCTCATTTTTTTTTATCCACCCACTTTTTTCTTTTGTCTATTCTTGTATGGATACTATTTATCCTGTCTCCCATATCATCCTTTTAACTTACCCCCCCTTTTTTTATTTTTTCTAGTGAAAACATCAGAGGGAGCTAAATTTCGAAAATATCGACCCCTAAATAGTCCTAAATTTGCATTTTTATTTACGATTAAAAATTTTTTAGAGTTTCACTAGAGTTTCTGATAAAAAAAATATTTTAAAAAAAAAAAAAAAAGTTTTAACGGAAAATTTCCGTTAAAAACAATAATATTATACTAAGTTGTTTTCCAAGACCCGGTAATTTACCGGGTCTAAAAAAGGGGGTGGATAAAAAAAAAAATGAGGGGTTAGTTAAAAGAATATATTATATAATAAATAAAGAGATATGGTTTTATGCGACGAGGCATTAGATATATGTGATGAACATGGAGGTTTATGGGAGTTGGTAAAGACACCTGAATTTCGATTTTATGATAGAAACTGTGACGCACTAGACGAGATTCATCGTGTATTGAGGGAGTATAGATTTTCTAAACGGTTGTTAAAAGAACGTTTATTGGGTGTTGATGGTAATCCACCGCTCCGTACAAAGGAGGATGTAAAGGTAATGCTTAATGAAGATAAGATTAAGGTTCCTAAAAATGCTACTGAATATCAACTTAGAAAATTGCTTTATAATGAGAGAAAAGCCAAACTGAAGAAGGATTTTGAGTTTGAGTTTCGATACTGTTGCTAAAGCTCAGAAGTATTAAGGAGATTTTATTTTTAATGAACACTGCTCATTAAAAAGTTCTTATGCTACTAATTAGCAGAAATATTTTTTTAAGACGATTCAAAAAGTTTGTTTTTATAGAGATTCCCTATAAAAACGTAATAGATACTAAGTCTTTGAAAAGCATAATATTTACTCAAAGTCAATCAGAAAGGCATTTGACTTTTTATCTGTTCCATTATAAATAAGTTTTTCAGGATGTCTTTCTGGATTGTTTCTAACGTGATTAAGAAGTCGACGTGAAATTCTTTTAGGTAAAAACAAACATATCTCTTCATCATCATAATCAATTTTAACGACAACGCTTTCACCATATTCCGAATTTTTTATAAAATTTTCCAAGATGGTATAAGTTCCTTTTTTAATATCCTTGAAAGATGAGTAGTTTGATTTTTTAGCGGCATTCTTATATATTTCAATCACTGACATTTTATTATAAAAGTTATTCTTTTAACTACCCCCCTCACTTTTTTTATTATCCACCCACTTATTCTTGTATGGATACTATCCTGTCTCCCATCCTACTAACTCCTCATTAGTGAAAACATCAGAGGGAGCTAAATTTCAAAAACTTTGACCCCTAAAAGGTTCTAATTTTGCATTTTTTCCTAATTTTTAGAGTTCACTAGAGTTTCTGATAAAAAATATTTTAAAAAAAAGTCACCCCCCCGAAAAGTCACTGTTAAAAAAGTTTTAACAGGGATCTAAGTCGCCTTTAACGTTAAAGAGGGGTGGCCAAATCGGCCACCCTCTTTAAGGAAAGTCACTGTGTTTAAAAAGTGTGTTCTGTTATTTTATGTTAAAAAGTTTTAACAGGGATCTAAGTCGATAAATGAAAAAGTCACTGGTTCTGATGTTTTGTGTTTAAAAATGTGTTCTGATGTTTTGTGTTAAAAAGTTTTATCAGGGATCTAAGTCGGTTAATGAAAAAAGTCACTGGTTCTGATGTTTTGTGTTTAAAAATGTGTTCTGATGTTTTGTGGTAAAAATTTTTATCAAGGATCTAAGTCAGTGCGCCAGGATTGGCTTTTGGATACTACTTATATATATATATATATATATATATATATATATATATATATATATATATATATATATATATATATATATATATATATATATATATATATATATATATATGACTTATAAGACTTATAGATATATAGGACTTTTATATATATATATATATATATATATATATATATATATATATATATATATATATATATATATATATATATATATATATATATATATATATATATATATATATATATATATATATATATATATATATATATATATATATATATATATATATATATATATATATATATATATATATATATATATATATAGGACTTTTATATATTTATATATATATATATATATATATATAGATGTATTGTTGTTGACCGTGTACTTATAATAATTTCCCAAAATCCAAAGATTTTGTGAGGGTTGTTGAGGTGCGGTCGACAACCGCACCTCAACAACCCTCACAAAATCTTTGGATTTTGGGAAATTATTATATATATATATATATATATATATATATATATATATATATATATAGTCACTTGAGGGTCTACTTTTGCATTATCCCCTCCTCCTCTTCAAACCAAATCATTTTTAGCGAATTTTCAAAGAAAATGAAGCTATTGCAATGGCTTCGAAATTTAAATAATATAAATTTTTGGAAATTTTCTTCATAGAAATCCGTTTCAGACCATTCTAAAACGATTCCTGAAATTTAACACTTTTTTATATGTATATATATATATATTTATTTATATATGTGTCACTCCAGACGATAACTCTCGATAGAATTGAGATAAACAGCTCAAATTTGCACAAAAAATCTATCTTGGCAATCGAAAGGCTAAGTTCGAAGATGGGCGAAATTGGCCTACTCTAAGGAGGGTTTTGGCGCATTTAAAGTGCGCAAAAATTACCCAAAAATCCCCAAAATGTTATTTTCCAACAAGTGACCCCTCATTTTAAAGGTTTTTGCACGCTGAACACGATGGTGGAATCGGATTTTAGATATCTTGATCCGTTCTCAAATTAGAGCATTTAAAGTGCGCAAAAATTACCTAAAAATCCCCAAAATGTTATTTTCTAACAAGTGACCCCTCATTTTAAAGGTTTTTGCACGCTGAACACGATGGTGGAATCGGATTTTAGATATCTTGATCCGTTCTCAAATTAGAGCATTTAAAGTGCGCAAAAATTACCCAAAAATCCCCAAAATGTTATTTTCCAACAAGTGACCCCTCATTTTAAAGGTTTTTGCACGCTGAACACGATGGTGGAATCGGATTTTAGATATCTTGATCCGTTCTCAAATTAGAGCATTTAAAGTGCGCAAAAATTACCCAAAAATCCCCAAAATGTTATTTTCTAACAAGTGACCCCTCATTTTAAAGGTTTTTGCACGCTGAACACGATAGTGAAATCGGATTTTAGATATCTAAATCCGTTCTTAAATTAGAGCATTTAAAGTGCGCAAAAATTACCCAAAACTAGGATAATCTTTAAACTCTTACCCCCACCCCCTTAGAGTGGTCAGATTGAAAAATGTGAGAAGTATTAATTGAAGACGAGAGTTCGAAGCAAAAAAGGGGGAGGCAAACGATTAGTACAACTCCTTGAATTTACCCACAGCGATCAAATAAATAAGCACTTAGTACAATTACGTAATAAACAAACGGTAGAATCAGGATGGACAAAACGTACAAATTAAAATAAATACGAAGAGAATATACATAGAAAACCAAATTTTAGACCGAAGTTTTCCTTTATTCAAAACCATAGCCATTAATTCGAATATTTCTTTTTTTCCTCTTTCCCCTTCGCTTCAAACTACGTACCTTTAATTCTATGCGAGGTTTGAGAAGCAGAATATGTCGTTTGCTCTTGCTTGCCTGTTCACCGAAGTCTACCGTCTCTCGTACCTAGGTGAACCTTCCCATTCAGATCATATTATGTATACGTGCTGAACGTGCAGCAATCGAAAGGACCGAAAATATATTAAGATGTCTGTGCTTCACAGGAGAAAAAAGAATGTGTCAAATCATGGCTGACAGAACTGTAATTCGGTAGAGACAAAAACATCTGCCAAGGCACATAGCTTTCTCGTTCTCATAACGATCGATTATCAATTGGTGGGGGGGTGGATTGAACGGGGGTTACGAGTAGTTCGCATATGCGCAGAAAATATGTTAGGTGCTGTCCGTTTTGATAACCACAGCTAAAATAGCCTTACGTTATGGTTCATGGTGCAGCCCAAAATATAAGGCTGCCTCGGATCTACCTTAAGAAATTTTAGCTCCTCTCAACCGTCTTTCTGGTACATAATTATGGACGTTGCAAGGACGTGGTGGTTTACGTTGGCGCATGCGCAGGCAAAATTCAAGGACCAAGTTTGAGGAAAGTTACATAGGACCGTTTAGGGCTTGCCCACACTTACACTCCATATTTCGGTTACGACCATTTATTTGGCTAGTTGTGAGCGTGGCAAGGGTTTGCGGAAACAGGCAAACAATGGGTGGCGTGAATAAAAACAAGTAATTACAACTTATGAGCTTTAACTTGTGAGTAAAGTCTTGCCTCGCAAGTACTAGTAAATGCTTAAGATTGGGGTGAATACAAAGAAGACTTTACTCGCGTGGTTTACCTCGCTGGAAATTATGCTGTACTTGGAAATGTTATGAATCGTGATCGGCGGTGCTGTCAGTAAGCCCAATTCAGTCAAAGTGTCAATAATTTGTAAACGTTTCTGTTCTCCCGGTCCAAAGATGTTGCCTTGTCGTGTTCTTCAACATTTCCTGTTTCCTGGCCATCGTAGTCCTCTGCAAAATCATATGGGTAGTTGAGGTGCTTGGAAACGGATGGTGGACGGCGCCTAATACATAATTTTTGTATGTTCCTCGCGTACATCCTGATTCGGTTGGCGAGTATTGGGACTCGGTTTTAATTGCACAAAAAACGCGTTCTATGATTACTCATTCCTTGGTGTGTTATGCAGCATGTTGTACTGGATCTCAGACTCGGTATGTGGTTGCCTGAAAGGACAATCACGGGGAAATATCCAGCCACCCAATAAACACGCTCTTCCGTTAAAATCCCGAAGAACACGGTTAACACAACTGTTGCGCCAGATTCTACTATCGTGCACACTTCCTGGCCACTTACAAGTATATGCTAGTATTTTTTTCTTACTCATCGCGAGTTTTTAGTTTCAATGTGGGTGCAAACTACTGCACCTATCACAGACGGAATTATACACTTCGACTGCCACGGATCTTTAGCTGCTCTGTGGCAGAAAGAGCTCTGTGAGGTTACTAAAATCTATGTTAACGCTTCCAAATCTAAGAAGTTATTTCATTTGGCCGAACTTGCCTACTTTCAGGATAAAATAATTTCAACGACTGAATATCCACCAGCTGAGACATACCTACTTACCAACATACCGTGAAACACGAAAGGTTTTTCAATTCAAGGTTCCTTGTGACTAACCTTACGAAAATTCAAGAGTTTACTTTATAGGGGAAGTATTTTCTCGTTATTATTCACACTGTAATGAGTTACCTCGACTTCTTACGCTATACTTGACGAACGAGTGTTTACTCGTCCTCAGTGTTTTTACTCGACGAGTGTTTACTTACTCGGAACAAGTAAAGCCTTCTTTTGACATTTTCATGTCTTTGCCCTGGCACATAGCACAAAACGCTGCAAATCCCTGCACAATGGTTTATTATTTTGTATAGAATACCCTTCTGTTACAGATCACAGCTCTATGTATAGATAACCCGTCTATATAATATGATATGTACTATTCTATTATATGCATATTATGTAGATCGCAGACACTCCGTAGGTTAGTACCTAACCCCGTACTCGTTACTAGGTACCTACCTAAATCACGAGTTAAATGTTGCTAAAATAATTCTGCCGATGACAAACAGTACCTAACAAAAAGAAACACACATAATGAAGTTCTGAAAAGAAATTGTTGATTAGGAGTGAAAAAAGTAGCAAAAGTACCTACCAACAAACTCCAGCCCCTTCTACGTAGATGGTATAATTTACCGTTGTGTAATAATTTACCGTTGAGTAATGATTTACCGTAGTAATAATTTACCCATCAATAATACTTCAACGTTTGTTCAAGTTTCACTACCTACCAACAAACTCCAATAGAGCCATCATTTTTCAAATGAAATAATATCACAGAACAACCAACTCGACTTCATACTCCGCCAATATAATCAGGTGATCCCTACCAATGATTGGCCGTATTCACAAATTCCTATTGTGGGCGCGTCTCTGGTTACGAGATTTGGTTTGGATTGTATACAATTTCATTCACACTGGAGTCGAAAATGCCTGTCGGTGCAAACTTCGGGGCCTTACTGTGAACGAACGGCTGGACGTACGATGCTCCGGATGGTCTTAAAAAACTCGCAAGTTCAAGAACTATTTGAAACCGTAAAAATATTTACGTAAAAAAATGGTATAGGCGTTTTGAAAATTTCAACCCCTATTTTGAACCCCTTAGAGATGACTCACAGTAACGTCGAGCTTCGAGGACCAACTAGACGCCGAACGGAACCTATAACCCGAATTTCATCAATTTTTTTTCATGGTAACTAAGAAAAGTGGCCCGTACGGCGTACGGCGTACGGCGGACAGACAGAAATATTGGTTTATTATTTTCAATAATGAACCATTGGAATCGAGCATGAAAAAAAAAATTCTTACCCCCCCTCAAAATTTGATGGTTTACGTTTCAAGATATGTAGAATCCAAAACTGCAATAAAAATATTTCTGTCTGTCCGCCGTACGCCGTACGGGCCACTTTTCTTAGTTACCATGAAAAAAAATTGATGAAATTCGGGTTATAGGTTCCGTTCGGCGTCTAGTTGGTCCTCGAAGCTCGACGTTACTGTGAGTCATCTCTAAGGGGTTCAAAATAGGGGTTGAAATTTTCAAAACGCCTATACAATTTTTTTACGTAAATATTTTTACGGTTTTAAATAGTTCTTGAACTTGCGAGTTTTTTAAGACCATCCGGAGCATCGTACGTCCAGCCGTTCGTTCACAGTAAGGCCCCGAAGTTTGCACCGACAGGCATTTTCGACTCCAGTGTGAATGAAATTGTATACAATCCAAACCAAATCTCGTAACCAGAGACGCGCCCACAATAGGAATTTGTGAATACGGCCAATCATTGGTAGGGATCACCTGATTATATTGGCGGAGTATGAAGTCGAGTTGGTTGTTCTGTGATATTATTTCATTTGAAAAATGATGGCTCTATTGGAGTTTGTTGGTAGGTAGTGAAACTTGAACAAACGTTGAAGTATTATTGATGGGTAAATTATTACTACGGTAAATCATTACTCAACGGTAAATTATTACACAACGGTAAATTATACCATCTACGTAGAAGGGGCTGGAGTTTGTTGGTAGGTACTTTTGCAACTTTTTTCACTCCTCATCAACAATTTCTTTTCAGAACTTCATTATGTGTGTTTCTTTTTGTTAGGTACTGTTTGTCATCGGCAGAATTATTTTAGCAACATTTAACTCGTGATTTAGGTAGGTACCTAGTAACGAGTACGGGGTTAGGTACTAACGTACGATGTGTCTGCGATCTACATAATATGCATATAATAGAATAGTACATATCATATTATATAGACGGGTTATCTATACATAGAGCTGTGATCTGTAACAGAAGGGTATTCTATACAAAATAATAAACCGTTGTGCAGGGATTTGCAGCGTTTTTTTATTGCAGTTTTGGATTCTACATATCTTGAAACGCAAACCATCAAATTTTGAGGGGGGGTAAGAATTTTTTTTTTCATGCTCGATTCCAATGGTTCATTATTGAAAATAATAAACCAAAAACTGTCACGAAATTGCGTAACGAAATTGTGTTACAGTGCCTTTATAATGATTTCCGCTTACAACGACCCCGTTGTTAGGTTTGTTCATTTTCTACACTTTTTAACCCACAAAAATCGTTCACCACTCGTTGGAAAGCTCTCGATTTAACGAACATTTTCATGTTCTCCATAACATATTGACTATACGAATAGCGGAGCTATGGGCATAACTGTTCTCATATTTTGTTTACAAACTAATGATCGTGAGTGTAGAAGATAATTAATCCGGAATCGTCTATTTTATTGAAATTAGGTACCTACCTCTTAATATTAATAATGTCAAAAGCAATAGGTAAAGACATGAAAATGTCCCAATGCGTTGCAGACTCGTATGCAAGCGTTTTTTTACCTTGCATTTCGTCTTTGAAAAATCCCGTCTCACAGTGATACTGAGGGCCGTAATACTCGCTGGTTACGGGTAATTCGGAAAAATCAAAATGCTCGCGTAATTTGGGGTTTTCTAAAACTTCCTGTCTCCAATCCCTGCCATACGTTTTTACACTACGAACGCGGATATTAACAGATCAACTGTCACCGCGCTTTATCTCCCTCTACCACTCTTACACACTGACTCAATCGCTTTATCAGTAAACAGGAACATCCAGCATCAACCAACGATGAAGTTTTTGTATAAAATGACCACTGCCTACGCTATCGTTGTATCGCCACCGATCTGTGGAGCAATAAGAGAACTTGTCGCTGGTAGGTGTTTTCGCGAGTAGGGACCTGGGTAGAGGGATCACAGTTTTATTTGTTATTTATTTATTTTAAATTATCAGTCTAGAAAAATTGTAGTTTTTTATTCACTCCTTCGCGAGTGTTCACTAAAAATTCGGCGAGTATAAGCATTCACTCGTTTTTATTCACGTGACCCAATATATTCTTCCTGAAGGTGAGTCACTGAGTCCACACTATGCCGAATCAGGCCGGGCGGCCTGAGCCGGGGGTTGGATGACCTTCTCCTGGATGAGGTGGACGTACTCAATTTGGCGTATAGTTGGACTGCATTATAGTTCGTTGCATATAGTTCGATGGTTGGATTGCATTTTCGGATTCTACATATATACCTTGAAACGTAAACCATCAAATTTTGAGGGGGGGGTTAGCTTTTTTTTTTCCTTGCTCGATTCCAATGGTTTATTATTGAAAATAAGAAACCAAAAATTACTGTCCATGAAAAAAAATTGATGAAATTCGGGTTATAGGTTCCGTTCGGGGTCTAGTTGGCCCTCGAAACTCGACCTTACTGTCAATCATCTCTAAGGGGTTCAAAATAGGGGTTGTCATTTTAAGAACGCCGTAGCTCAAAAACTTGCGATAGAAGGGTATGGTTTTTTTACGTTATTAAATTTGTCTTGAGCTAAAAAAAATTTTGAGACCACCCGGTGCATTGTACGTCCAGCCGTTCGCGTGCACCAAAAAGCTTCGTCAACATGATCGTGAATCAAACAGTATAAATCCGGCCCAGATAATCATCACTAGGGAGCACCTGATTATAATCAAGGATGCCTGTATGAGGTCGAGTTGGTTGTTCTGCGATATTATTTCATTTGATAAGTGATTGACTATTGGATTTTGTTGTACTACTGAAACTTGAACAAACGTTGAAGTAATACTGATGGGTAAATTATTACACAATGGTAAATTATTACACAACGGCAAATTATTACACAACGGTAAATTATTACACAATGGTAAGTTATTGCACAACGGCAAATTATTACACAACGGTAAATTATTACACAACGGTTCATCTACCTAGAAGGTGCTGGATTTCGTTGATCGGTACTTTTGCAACTTGAACAACCGTTGAAGTATTATTGATGGGCAAGTTATTACACAACGGTTCATTATACTTGACCACGAACAGCAAGTCTTCTTGCCAACTAACTCTGAAGCCGCCCGGCACGTTCAGACTGTAAACATAGTTTCAATTCGGGTCGGCTTCCTTTGATCCGGACCGACTTGATTCGGGTTGGCTTCGGCAAGATTCGGCTCGGCTTTCGGCCTCGAGGCCAGCCCGGGCGGCACGTCCTCACCAGTTCGGCTTTGCCGCGTGGCTCAGGCCGAACGTTGCCGAACGGCATAGTGTGGATGCGCCTTGAGACTTCACGGAAATTCATTTAGGGTGGGATTAATAGTCCGTACTTGAGGGTCAGTAGCACTCAAGTATTGGAAGATGAGCCCTCAAGTCACCAATCTGTATTAATAAAACGCACTTGGGAACGTCAGCCCCTCAAGTCTATTCGAGACTCCGCTCCTACAGCCAAATACTCAAGTAACCGCCATAGGTACCTTAAGTGAGAGTCTTATCAGTTTAGCGTCGGTGTTTCATTGTTATCAGTTCGTTTTCACTAGATTAACGTTAGGAATATTGTTTTCATTACTTATTATTATTATTATTATTATTAGATATACGTTTTACTTTTTTATTTTTTATTAGATACAGATTTACGTTAGGTATATTATTATTCATTACTAAAATGGAATTCGACGAATATGATGACAAGTATGACGACTATCTGTGTACAAGTTGCAGTACAAACTGCCAAACACTCTTCGCATAGTACCGGCCTGGGCTTTACTGCACAAAATTGGGCTGCGGGAAGGGGACAGGTGGAAATGCGTTTATACATCGACATTTT
Organism: Leptopterna dolabrata; assembly: GCA_954871275.1. NCBI lineage: Eukaryota > Metazoa > Arthropoda > Insecta > Hemiptera > Miridae > Leptopterna > Leptopterna dolabrata. Next base: position 3,578,898 of record OX940977.1, on the reverse strand, counting down.
TCTAATGAGATATTAAATACTGTTACAAAATAAAATGCAATAAAAACAACGCTGTTAAAAAAAATAGAAAAAACGCTATTTATTTTTCAACAGGTCGCAACTTTGCCATAACTTCTGTTTCCTTCAAAAATTTTTCTAGCCAACAGTATCTCATTTTCTTTCTTCTCTATGCCGAGATCTAGGTTATTTTTTAGCAGATTGTGAAGCACCTCATTTTGCTCGTACCTACTTTTTGGTTTATTATTTTCAATAATGAACCTGTGGAATCGAGCATGAAAAAAATTGTAACCCCTCCTCAAAATTGGATGGTTTACGTTTCAAGGTATGTAGATTTGTTAAATGCAATAAAAAAATTGCTGTCTGTCCGCCGTACTTAGCACTTTTCTTAGTTACCATGAGCCAAAATTGACGAAATTCTGTTTATAGGTCCCATTCGGGGTCTACTTGGTCCTCGAAGCTCGGCATTACTGTCAGTCATCTCTAAGGGGTGAAAAAATCCTTTTTTTACATGAATATTTTTACGGTTTTAAATTTACGAATTTTTTGAGACCACCCAGAGCATTGTACGTCACAGTAAGGCCCCCAAGTTTTCACCGACAGGCTTGGTCAACAGGAGGGTGAATCAAATTGTATACGTATACATTCAGCCCAAATATCATCACGAGGGAGGAAGCACCTGATTATAATCACGGATGGCTGTGTGAAGTCGAGTTGGTTGTTCCGCGATATTATTCCGTTTGAAAAGTGAAGGCTGTTTTGGATTTTGTTGATAGGTACTTTTGCAACTTGAAAAATCGTTTGAAGTATTACTGATGGGCAAATTATTACACAACGGTAAATTAGAGTACCTACAGATCTATGCAGGTAAATTATTACACAGCGTTTTATTATTTGCCTTATGCTTCATGAATAACTGCAAATAATTAATTATTGAATTATTGAATCCCGCGAATTGGTAGGAAACTTTAATTCCGGGGCCGGCTGCAGCACTCGATTTAGGGCTTTCCTGGGGGGAGCTCGAGGGTATTGACGCAGAAAACAGTGATCTACGCAGAAGGGGCATCTATACCTACAGGTAAATAATGAACCTTTCTTTGTGTAATAATTTGCAGCGTTTTTTGTTTTCAAGGATGACATCCTTGAACATTGTTCTTCCTTCTCAATACCACCTCCCTTCGGTCCTCGGTGAATACCGTACGTTTCGGTTTATTTTCCATCATTTTGGAAAGGAATTCAAGCGAAAACCTCGGAAAATGTAAAGGAAAACACACGATAACCTGGTAAAAAGTAACCTCCCTAGAAGAAAACCTCTTCTTCTTCTTTTCTATTTGCTGTCCTCACGGAGATACGCCATGGTGGATACGCAGTTTGAAAGGAAACCTTCTTCATGGTAATCTCAAGTACAATCCAAACTCACTCAGGTAAGTGAGAGTCTCACTCCGTCTATTAATACCACTCCCGAGTTCGTCACTGACTTGAGGCGCTCAGAGACTTCCGCGAGTGTGAGTGACACTCACACTTGAGATCGGTCTATTAATCCCACTCTTAATCATGTCGATCCTCAAGAATAGGATCAAATTTACTCGATTAGTAAGTATTCATAAAAGCGCAAAAGGACCCATTATATCTCATGGCCTGCAAAAAACACTGCAAAGTCCCTGTCACATGGGTTTGTTATTCTATTGGACATACGTACAGAAATGTTGGCTGTTCATTTATTGTTTCTTGCATCTGAAATAATTGAAATAGCTATTTCTGAGGTTTCCACCAATTTTGGCCCCCAAAACACGGATTAGGTAAGCTCCTTTTTTTTCAAATTATCTTTGATCATTGATAGTGCCATTTAATCGTCTTGATCCACGTGTTGGCACTTTTTCTAGTTTTATTATACAAATTGATGGTGATTTCAGACGATTTTCCAGGTTTTTGCCTCAGAAAAAATCAATTTTGGCAGCTGAACCTTTGGTAGAACCTCAATTTTCCACTCTTCGTTCAAAATTGACTTCATATTCGGTCTTATCGTCCCAAAAACATGGAAAACGATAGGTACCTTAAAAGCTCATGTTACTAAAATACAAAAAGTAGGTAGGTACCAATATTTTTATACACATTTTCACTCATAACACCCCTGGGTATATTCCGATCGGGCTGCAAAATTTCTGAACATAACTAGGGCCCAAATGGAGCCTGCGTGATGCGAAAGAACGATTTTTTTAGACCGAACATGAAGCCGGTATATGTGATACAGCGTACGGCGGGCGGAATCTACGCACCTTGAATCGGAGAAGAAAAAATTTTGAGGGGGTGTTATAAAAATTGTTTGCTGAGCGAATACATAGGCGTATTATTCACAGAATAATAAACCAAAAGCAACCATGCAGTAACTAGCAAGAACATCATTGGATGAATTTATCCAACTCCCAGAAGTTATGCACCTGCATGTTGATGCCATCCACCAGTAAAGACGTTGTGGGGTCCGTGGCAAATAAAAATGACAATGTGACTCCCTCCTTGTCTTACAATTCATACATAATTCATTCGAGGAATGTGTCTGGGAAGAAAGCTTGTGAATATGTAGCTCCATGAATGCGTGAAGTTATACCTCTCATTTGCTCCCTGTGGTGGAAGGTGTACGGATTTCCAGGAGTTTTTCATTAATAATACAATGCTCCCCGTATTCTCATTCCATTGGATATTTCCTCTGGAATTCGCAATTAGGAATTTGGAAAGCAGATTCATATTTTTTTTGTTCACTAATAAGCAAGTCCGTTAGTCTATTAGATTTATTTATTAATGAATTTCCTTCTCTGCCTCTTTTTTTGAGAAACCAGCAGCTATACCCGGCGGGCGTTGCAATACCACCCAAAGAAGAAAAGTGTCCGTGTTTTAATTTTGTTTATTTAAAGTGCACAATATTTTTTCCCCGTCTGGTGCGTACACGTAGGCCTTTACGCCTCACCCTTAGGTTTTCCGACGCATGGCCAGGCTACATTAAAATAATTTTTGTTTCAATTCCATATTTTTGTTTGGGTTATTCCCCCATTATTAACATCATTATATAGTAGAGTAAATCACGTTTAAATTTGATGGTTACAAGGATGTAGCGTACAGGACGTGGTGAAACGACAGCTACGTACCGGATACAGCGTACACGTACGTTGTAAGCGATGTGTGGACACAACGGACATCAGTTAAAATGTACAAAACGCTGCAAATTATTACACAACGGTTTTTATTTACCTGTATAGATGCCCCTTCTGAGTAGATCACTGTTTTCTGTGGTCAATTCCCTCGAGCTCCCTCCAGGAAAGCCCTAAATCGAGTACTGGAGGGCCGGCCCGGGAATTAATGTTTCATAAAAATGCGCGGGATTCAATGATTAAATCATTAATTAAGTATTTGTAGTTATTCATGGAGCATAAGGTAAATAATAAACCGTTGTGTGAAAATTTACCTGTATAAGATGCCCCATCTGCGTAGATAGTATAATAAACCGTTGTGTAATAATTTACCATTTTTTAATAATTTACCCAATAATACTTCAACGTTTGTTCAAGTTGTAAAAGTACCTATAAAAAAAATCCAAAAGAGCCATCATTTTTCAAACGAAATAATATCACAAAACAACCAACTCAACTTCATACTCCGTGATTATAATCATGTGCTCCCTAGCAATATTATTACCTCGGGCAAATTCCCAATTGTTGTTGCGTCCCTAGCAATGATATCTGAGCTGAATGTATACAATTTCATTCACCCTCCTGCTGAAGAAGCCTGTCGGTGCAAACTTCTGGGTCTTACTGTGAACGAACGGCTGGACGTACAATGCTCCGGGTGGTTTAAAAAAACTCCGAAGTTTGAGAACTATTTAAAAACGCAAACAAATCCAGATAACGGCGTCCTGGAGATTCGCCGAGCTTCGAGGACCAACTAGACGCCAAATGGGACCTATAAACCGAATTTCGTCAATTTTGGTTCATGGTAACTAAGAAAAGTGCTCAGTACGGTGTACGGTGGATGGTCAGCAATTTTGGTTTATTGACATTTTATGTCTTTACTTTGGCAAATGGACCCGAAAAGCGTTATACGAAACCGTTATGCGATACCGGTAAACAAGCGTTACAGTTGATATTCTGATGATTTTCGCTTACAACCAATTCGTTTCTACGGAACTTCATGTTTGCCATTTTTCATCGTACAAAAACCGTTCACCACTCGTTGGAATCGTGTGATTTTATTGAACATTTTCTTGTTAACCGTACCCCCGTACCTGGCGCGGTAGCTGAGCTGAGCATGATGAAAAAAAGGCTGGTAAACAAGGTAGTCAGCAACAGACTAGTGAAGAAAGTCAATACTTACTAGAATCGAATGTGGTAACCTTGCACCACCATGTAACCCGGATCGTGGTAATCTTGCAACCCGTACATGATACCGTCAATTATCCCTAAATTCCCATTGGGACATAAAATGTCCCAATGTGTTGCAGACTCGTATGCAAGCGTTTGATTAGAGATTCGGCGGGCGAAATGGTTATTTTCAATAATGAACCATTGGAATCGAGCATGAAAAAAAAATCTTAGCCCCCTCAAAATTTGATGGTTTACGTTTCAAGGTATGTAGAATCCAAAACTGCAATAAAAATATTTCTGTCTGTCTGCCGTACGCCGTACGGGCCACTTTTCTTAGTTACCACTAATCGAAATTGATGAAATTCGGGTTATAGGTTCCGTTCGGGGTCTAGTTGGTCCTCGAAGCTCGACGTTACTGTCAGTCATCTCTAAGGGGTTCAAAATAGGGGTTGAAATTTTCAGAACGCCTATACTTTTTTTTTAACGTGAATTTTTTTACGAGTTTAAATAGTTCTCGAACTGGGGAGTTTTTCAAGACCACCCGGAGCATCGTACGTCCAGCCGTTCGTTCACAGTAAGGCCCCGAAGTTGGCACCGACAGGCATTTTCGACTCCAGTTTGAATGAAATTGTATACAATTCAAACCAAATCTCGTCACCAGGGACGCGCCGACAATAGGAAATTGACCGGAGATAAAATCATTGCTAGGGATCACCTGATTTTATAGGCGGAGTATGAAGTCGAGTTGGTTGTTCTGTGATATTATTTCATTTGAAAAATGATGGCTCTTTTGGAGTTTGTTGATATGTAGTGAAACTTGAACAAACGTTGAAGTATTATTGATGGGTAAATCATTGGGTACTCAACGGTAAATTATTACACAACGGCAAATTATTACGCAACGGTAAATTATTACACAACTGTTCATCTACCAAGAAGGGGCTGGATTTTGTTGATCGGTACTTTTGTAACTTGAACAACCGTTGAAGTATTACTGATGGGCAAGTTATTACACAACGGTTCATTATACTTGACCACGAAGGTAGGTACTGACCACAGAAAACAGTGATCTACGCAGAAGGGGCATCTATTGCACTCCACATCAACAATTTTCCTTCAGAACTTCATTATTTGCGTTTCTTTTCGCCGTTCTAGTTACTGTTTGCCATGGACAGAATTATTTTAGCAACATTTAACTCGTGATTTCGGTAGGTACCTAGTAACGAGTACGGCGTTAGGTACTAACCTACGGAGGGTCTGCGATATACATAATAATTATGTATAGAATAGAAGGAACATATTATATTATATAGACGGGTTATCTATACAGAGAGCTGTGATCTGTAACAGAAGGTTATTCTGAACAAAATAATAAACTTTGTGCAGGGATTTTTATTGCATTTTTGGATTCTACATACCTTGAAACGGAAACCATCAAATTTCGCGGGGGGGGGGGGGGGTAACAAATTATTATTATTTTTTTTCATGCTCGATTCCAAAGGTTCATTATTGAAAATAGTAGACCAAAAACTTACGGTCCCTCCGTGTACGTTGTAAACGATAGATACGGTAAATATACACATTAACCCAAATTTTCACGTTTCAGTCGTTTGATACAATAAACTATTTTTGGGCAAAGATTTTCTTTCTGGAAAATGCCGCATTTATACAGCTCATAGACTAATAAAATTCTGCAAAAAACTAGCAGAGGAAGAAGAATAGTAGGTTGGCACGGTTCAGTAAGTATCACAGAAAAAAGGAATTTCATTTCACCGTAGGTACCTATCCCCCCCCCCCCCCTGAGGGAGATCCAAAACCTTGAAGACACATGAATCAGCTCATTATTTCATATTTTTTAAGTACCTACCTAATTAGGTCGCAATTATATTTGTAAATACACTCGTAATTGATTCATAACACTCGATTCATAAGCCGAAAAAACCTCATAAACAATACTGAACAAAGATTTTTGAGGTGTTCGATTTTCCACTTTTCCTTCAATATTTTCATCAATGAATAACGTCGTCCACCACGTGCGACAATCCTGAAGACGGTCGGTAATAAAAACGCTCCGAAGTCCTTGTCACATGGTTTTATTATTCTACTGGACATGCGTACAGAAATTTTGGCTGTTCATGTATTGTTTCTTTCATGTGCAATTATTGAAATGGCCATTTTTGATGGTTTCACCAGTTTTAGCCCCCAAAAACACGAATTAGGCTCGGTTTTTCCTTTCGACAGATTATTTTTGATCATTGATAGGGCCATTTAACTGTCTTGATTCACCTGTTGATACTACTTCTAGTGTTATTATACAACTGAATGGTGATTTCAGATAATTTCCCGTGTTTTTGACTAATAAAAAACGAATTTCGGGAGCTTAACCTTCGTTACAACCTCAATTCTTCACTCTTCTGTCGAAATCAACCAAATATTCGGTCTTCTCGCCCTAAAAACATGGAAACCGATACCTCACAAGCTCATGTTCACACTAAAACCACAAAAATCCCTTGAAAACCCCTATTTTTACACTCATTTTTCTACCATCTCACCCCTGGGTGTATGACGTTCGGGCTGCCATGTTTCGGAGCACAACTAGGACCCAAATGGGGACCCACACTGTGTGCGGAAAAAATACGATTTTAGACCAAAATGTAACGTAAATTTAAGGCTGAAACTTCCTTAGAACCTCAATTTTCCACTCTTTGGTCAAAATTGACTTCATATTCGGTCTTCTCGTCCAAAAAAACATGGAAAACGATACCTAAAAAAACCACAGTCATGCAGCATGGCTATAAGAGCGAATTTTCGAAGAAATAACCACGTTCCTTAATCTTCAAAGTGCTCCAGTTTGAGAACGGAATGAGATATCGCAATTCTGATTTCACCATCGTGTTCAGCGTACAAAAACCTTTAAAATGAGGGGTCACTTGTTAGAAAATAACATTTTGGGGATTTTTGGGTAATTTTTGCGCACTTTAAATGCTCTAATTTGAGAACGGATCAAGATATCTAAAATCCGATTCCACCATCGTGTTCAGCGTGCAAAAACCTTTAAAATGAGGGGTCACTTGTTGGAAAATAACATTTTGGGGATTTTTGGGTAATTTTTGCGCACTTTAAATGCGCCAAAACCCTCCTTAGAGTAGGCCAATTTCGCCCATCTTCGAACTTAGCCTTTCGATTGCCAAGATAGATTTTTTGTGCAAATTTGAGCTGTTTATCTCAATTCTATCGAGAGTTATCGTCTGGAGTGACACATATATATATAAATATATATATATACATATAAAAAAGTGTTAAATTTCAGGAATCGTTTTAGAATGGTCTGAAACGGATTTCTATGAAGAAAATTTCCAAAAATTTATATTATTTAAATTTCGAAGCCATTGCAATAGCTTCATTTTCTTTGAAAATTCGCTAAAAGCTCATGTTACTAACATGTTAGGTACTAAAACACAAAAAGTACCAATTTTTATACCCATTTTCACTCATAACACCCCTGGGTATATTCCGATCGGGCTGCAAAGTTTTGGGACACAACTAAGGCGCAAATGGAGCATGTGTGCGGTGAACGAATTTTTTAGACCGAAAATGAAGCCGGTAAACGTGATACGGCGGACGGACATTGCATTTTGGTTTATTATTCGATGACTAATACACCTATGTATTCGCTCAGCAAAAAAATTTTATAACACCCCCTCAAAATTTTTTCTTTTACGTTTCAAGGTGAGTAGATTCCAAAAATGCAATGTCCGTCCGCCGTGTCACGTGTACCAGCTACATTTTCGGTCTAAAAAAGTCGTTCTTTCGCACACATGCTCCATTTGGGCCCTAGTTGTGTCCCGAAACTTTTCAGCCTGATCGGAATATACCCAGGGGTGTTATGAGTGAAAATGGGTATAAAAATAGGTACTTTTGTGTTTTAGTAAACGACAACAACGAACATGAGTAACATACAACGAATATGGAGTCGATGAACAGTAAACAACAACGAATATGAAGTCAATTTTGACCAAAGTGTGTGAAATTTAGGTTTTAACGAACCTTCAATATTAAATTTACGTTAACATTTGGAAAGTTCTTCCTCACACAGTTCAGGTCCCCATTTGGGAACACATTTGGGTCCTAGTTGTGCTCCGAAACACGGTAGCCCGATCGGATTACACCCAGGGGTGTTATGGGAGAAAAATGGGTGTAAAAATAATAGGGGTTTTCGAGGGAATTTTGAGGTTTCAGGGAACATGAGCTTGTGAGGTATCGTCTTCCATGTTTTTTATGGCGAGAAGACAGAATGTTTCGTTGATTTTGACCGAAGAGTGAAGAATTGATGCTGTAACGAATGTTAAGCTCCCGAAATTCATTTTTTATGAGTCAAAAACATGGGAAATTGTCTCAAATCACCATACATTTGTATAATAACACTAGAAGTTGTATGAACAGGTGAATCAAGATAGTTAAATGGTACTATCAATGATCAAATATAATCTGTTGAAAGGAAAAGCCGAGCCTAATTCGTGTTGTTGGGGGCCAAAACTGGTGGAACCATCAAAAATAGCCATTTCAATAACTGAACACGAAAGAAACAATAAATGAACTGCCAAAATTTCTGTAGGTATGTCCAGTAGAATAATAAACCCATGTGACAAGGACTTTGCAGCGTTTTTGGAATCTACGCACCATGAAAATTAAAAGAAAAAATTTTGAGGGGGTGTTATAAAAAATTTTTGCCGAGCGAATACATAGGAAAAATTATTCACAGAATAATAAACCAAAACGGTGCAAATTATCATAATTTGGGCAAACCGAGTCCAGGCCGAGCAGTAATTATTATACTTCATGAATTATACTAGATAAAACGTTCGACATAAAGGTATTTTAGAAAATAAACTCAAAATGCTTGATGCAGCACTTATATCAGTTGTCGCGTTCATAATGCAATTCAGCCGACTGTGAGCAGCAGAGTGCGAGTAGGAATACTGTGACAGTTGAATAGGCGTCACCAGTCATTGCGTGTCCTGGCGACACAAAGGCACTTCATCTCCACTAGAAGTGAACTGGAAACGTCCTTCGGGAGAAATGAAGTGTGTTCAATATCCAAGTGAAATAAACCCCTCGCCCTCTCACACAATCGTCCAACTTGACCCTGCTGGAGGGATCCGAGTCTGAGTGCGGGATGCCACAACCCAACACCGCAGTTTCTCGTGTGACGATGGACAGTGTGAAAGGTTATGGACATCATCACAAATACTTGGGGGTAGTAGTAAGTAGTTGGGATGGCATTCGGTTCACTCCGTATTCTCTCGATTCGGATCTTGATTGGGTCCAATCGACCTACGTGAAATTACGTCAAAATTAAGTCGAGAGAATGCGGAGTGAAATGAATGCCATCTGTTGCATCCCGCTATGGCCGGCCCAGAATAGATGCACAGAAGGAGAAGAGGAATAAGCTCGGATAAGGAGGGGACTGATAAGAACAACGGGAGATAGGGAAATTAACTTAAGCTGACAATAATTACCCACGTCGGTAGTACATATATGGAAAACGCTGCAAAGTCCTTGTCACATGGGTTTATTATTCTACTGGACATACCTACAGAAATGTTGGCTATTCATTTATTGTTTCTTTCATGTGAAATAATTGAAATAGCTATTTCTGATGGTTTCCACCAGTTTTGGCCCCCAAAACACGAATTAGGTAGGCTCTTTTTTTTTCAAATTATCTTTGATCATTGGTAGTGCAATTTAATCGTCTTGATCCACGTGCTGACACTTCTTCTAGTGTTATTATACAAATAGATGGTGATTTCAGACGATGATTTCCCAGGTTTTTGACTCATAAAAATCAATTTTGGGAGCTGATCATTTGGTAGAACCTCAATTTTCCGCTCGTTCGTCAAAATCGACTTCATATTCGGTCTGCTCGTCCCAAAAAACATGGAAAAGGACACCTCAAAAGCTCATCTTACTAAAACACAAAAAGTACCTATGTTTATACACATTTCACTCATAACACCCCTGGGTATATTCCGATCGGGCTGCAAAGTTTCAGGACACAACTAGGGCCCAAATGGAGCATGTGTGCGAAAGAACGAATTTTTTAGACCGAAAATGAAGCCGGTACACGTGATACGGCGGACGGCGGCGGCGGACGGCGTACAGCGTACGGCGGTCGGCAGACGGACATTGCATTTTCTGAATCTACGCACCTTGAAACGAAAAAGAAAATATTAGTTAGGGAGGCTTAGTTTGATGTAGGCGCTAGCGCCTAACGTAGTTTGTTGCTATGGACTACATTTGTGTACCCATTCAAGAATTATAGTGATGATTGGTCCCCGACTGAACATCAGAAAGACCTGTAGTCCTGAAATGAGTTGGAAGAAAGTATATAATATGTGTATATGCACCTGTGAAGGAGTTTTAAGGTTGAGCTGGGCTGTGTCGTCCATACGTAACGAGAATCCGATCGGTAAAGATAAGTAGACAGCTAATTAGCGAATTTCATTGAGGATTCTTCCAGATGAGAGCCTCTTTAGTAAGAATGATTTGCATTTTTTTTAAACAACCACTTACGGCCTTGAGCCATGTCCTGTTGGAACCCTAAAGTTGGGATGGCCTAAAGTGATTTATGAGTTTAACTCGATATCGTTCGAAAATCGACTAGTAACGAAAAACGCTGCAAAGTCCTTGTCACATGGGTTTATTATTCTATTGGACATACCTACAGAAATGTTGGCTGTTCATTTATTGTAGGTATATTTCATGTAAAATAATTGAAATAGCTATTTCTGATGGTTTCCACCAATTTTGGCTCCCAAAACACAAATTAGGTAGGTACGCTCCTTTTAATTTTTTTTTTCAAATTGTGTTTGATCATTGGTAGTGCCATTTATTTAATCGTCTTGATCCCCGTGTCGACACTTTTTCTAGTGTTATTATACACATTGATGGTGATTTCAGACGGTTTTCCAGGTTTTTGCCTCATAAAAAATCAATTTTGGCAGCTGAACATTTGGTAGAACCTCAATTTTCCACTCTTTGGTCAAAATCGACTTCATATTCGGCCTTCTCGTCCCCAAAAACCTGGAAAAAGATACCTCAACAGCTCATGTTACTGAACCACAAAAAGTACCTATTTTTATCCACATTTTCACTCATAACACCCCTGGGTATATTCCGATCGGGCTGCAAAGTTTCGGGACACAACTAGGGCCCAAATGGAGCATGTGTGCGAAAGAACGACTTTTTTAGACCGAAAATGAAGCCGGTACACGTGATACGGCGGACGGCGTACGGCGTACGGCGGACAGACATTGTATTTTTGGAATCTACGCACCTTGAAACGGAAAATAAAAAATTTTGAGGGGGTGTTATAAAAATTTTTTGCTGACCGAATACATAGGTGTATTATTCACAGAATAATAAACGCTGCAAAGTCCTTGTCACATGGGGTTTATTATTCTACAGAAATGTTGGCTGTACCTACATTTATTGTTTGTTTCATGTGAAATAATTGAAATAGCTATTTCTGATGGTTTACACCAATTTTGGCCCCCAAAACACAAATTAGGTAGGTACGATCTTTTTTTTTTTTTCAAATTATCCATGATCATTGGTAGTGCCACTTAATCGTCTTGATCTACGTGTTGAAACTTTTCCTAGAGCTATTCTACAAATTGATGGTGATTTCAGACGACTTCGCAGGTTTTTGCCTCATAAAAAATCAATTTTGGGAGCTGAACATCTGGTACAACCTCAATTTTCCACTCCTTGGCCAAAATCGACCTCATATTCGATCTTCTCGTCCCCAAAAACATGGAAAACGATACCTCAAAAGCTCATGTTACCAACATGTTGCTAAAACGCAAAAAGTACCTATTTTTACACACATTTTCACTCACAACACCCCTGGGTATACTCCGATCGGGCTGAAAAGTTTCGGGACACAACTAGGGCCCAAATGGAGCATGTGTGCGAAAGAACGACTTTTTTAGACCGAAAATGAAGCCTGTACACGTGATACGGCGGACGGCGTACGGCGTACGGCGGACGGCGGACGGACATTGCATTTTTTGAATCTACGCACCTTGAAACGGAAAAGAAAAAAGTTTGAGGGGGTGTTATAAAAATTTTTTGCTGAGCGATTACATAGGTGTATTATTCAGAGAATAATAAACCAAAACCGTTCGAGAAATGATCAAACCATCGTCAGTAACAAACAATAACGTATTGTTTGTTACATAACGTTCTTCTTAAAGTTCTTCATGCAGCATCAATGCGTGAGACATTCTGTCTCGAGTCACCAGCCTGAACCATATTATTTGGAACTACTTCTAGATTTTGGTGATTCTTAGATTTTTCCTACTCAAAGTTCATATTTGACAGGATCCTTTTTGAAAATTATTTATGTTTAAGTACCAAAAATTGCAACCATGTATCATGTTATTAACTCGAAAAGTGAAGGCTAGGTAGAAATCTACTACTTGAAACGTATGTGCTCGTTTCTTCTGACGATGTCTTGTCTACATTTCTTGAGCACCATAGATGATACATGTTAAAACGTGACAACCAAACAAGCGTCATTGTTCACTATCCATTTATAACATTCATTTATATAGTTATAGTATGAAACTAGGAAATAAATACCAAGAACAAATACGAAATAAATTCGTGATAAATCAAGAGCTTTCCAACGAATGGAAAACGATTTTTGTCCGATGAAAATGAAAGAAGTTTCATTTCCCTAGCAACTACTCGGTTGTACGTGAAAACCACTATGCATTGTGCGCGAAAAAATTTGACGCTTAAAATTGACGCTCAAATTTGACGCTCAAAATTGACGCGCAAAATCGACTCGCAAAAAATGCTAGTACCCCAGGGCTAAAACATGATAGGTACATCATGTTAAAAAATTTTGAGGGGGTGTTGCAAAAATTTTTTGCAGAGCGAATACATAGGTGTATTATTCACAGAATAATCAACTATCAATTTGTATAATGACACTAGAAAAAGAGTCAACACGTGGATCAAGACGATTAAATGGCACTACCAATGATCAAAGATAATTTGGAAAAAAAATAGCGTACCTTATTCGTGTTTTGGGGGCCAAAATTGGTGGAAACCATCAGAAATAGCTATTTCAATTATTTTACACGAAAGAAACAATAAATAAACAGCCAACATTTCTGTAGGTATGTCCAATAGCTTAATAAACCTATGCGACTTTGCAGCGTTTTTGAATCTACGCACCTTCAAACGTAAAAGAAAAAATTTTGAGGGGGTGTTGTAAAACTGTTTTGCCGACCGTCACATGGGTTTATTATTCACATAATAATAAAAAGTACCATTCTTGACTTACGAAGCAAATTTACTTTTTTTCGCTCGTTGGATTTCAGACCTTTTCAGCTCATGTTCTCTCTCCTGGTTTTCATCTCCTTACAACGATGTAGGTATTAGACACTGCTACTCTTACGGAAAGCCTAGAGCTTCGTTGGAGTTAGATAAGCTATCAATGTTGCAAAACTCCCTCACACGCCCACGAAAGAAATCCTCCTGTTGTAAGCTCAGGAGGGCGTTCGGGATCACGTTTGTTGCTAACTCCTATAAAAGTAAACATCTCCTTCCGTCGTCAGCAGAATAAAACTTACCTAGCGGCAGTGTTAGTGTGTAATACTCAGCCAACCCTGAGCTTAGTAAAAACGTTATATCGCTTGGTTTAGTAACTTTGCTAGTGGAGATTTCCCTCTGGGTTTTATGTAGGTGAAGAAACAAAAACAATCCAACCGGACGGAAGAAAGTTCTAGTCAAGCAGCGTGACGTGCAACTAATAATTACTCAACATCCTGTTTTCTGCCGAAATTTTTTATCAAAATCATATAGAACTTTGAAACTTAGCATCGCCATTTTGTCCTCTCCTTCCCTGAAAGCTCATGTTACTAACATGTTACTAAAACACAAAAAGTACCTATTTTTATACACATTTTCACTCATGACACCCCTCGGTATATTCCGATCGGGCTGAAAAGTTTCGGGACACAACTAGGTACCAAATGGAGCATGTGTGCGAAAGAACGAATTTTTTAGACCAAAAGTGAAGCCGGTACGCCGGTGCAGTGCGATCGATGTACCCCCCTAGGACTTTGCACCCCCAGAATTAGGGGGTACAACCATGGTGCCACCGATGTACCCCCTCGCACGCGAGACGCCCAGGGGGGGTACAACGATGGCACCGCGGATGTACCCCCCCTCTCATCCGAATAGGGGGTACATCCGCGGTGCCATCGTTGTACCCCCCTCATTTACGACCAGTTTTGACAGCACTAGTCTAATCTTACCTGCGAATAGCTGCTGGGTGCCTGCGGATAGTGATTGTGTGGGGGTACAGCCGTGGTGCGGAGAGGACAGATCTCATAGGGGGTACAGCCCTGGTGCCACGGATGTACCCCCTTGGCGGAGAGGACAGAAGATGATAAAATAAAACTTCATCGTTTATATACAACTTGGCCTCAGATTTGCAACAGTCCAAAGATGACCCTCTGTCTGAAACAAAAACGGGACAGGCACCCTAACAGTATTTTGCTAAGGCTGCTGTTGCACTAATGTCATCATATCGGAAGTGAACTGCGTGTCATCTCTATACACTTTAGTCGCAGGCAAAGGAGAAGGATCAGAGCTGGTTCTCACCAGATTAACGCCCACGTGCTGTGTCCGACCGACTAGTGCTGTCAAAACTGGTCGTAAATGAGGGGGGTACATCCGTGGTGCCACCGATGTACCCCCTATTCGGATGTGAGGGGGGGTACATCCGTGGTGCCATCGTTGTACCCTCTCTTAAATTTTGTGCCATTGGGGGTACAACGATGGCACCACGGATGTACCCCCGGTACATTCATGGCGGGGGTACATCCATGGCCTTACAGGGCCTACGGCGGACGGCGGACGGACATTGCATTTTTGGAATCTACGCACCTTGAAACGGGAAAGAAAACATTTTGAGGGGGTGTTATAAACATTTTTCGCTGAGCGAATACATAGGTGTATTATTCACAGAATAATAAGCCACAAGTGATCTACGCAGAAGGGGCATCTTTCTATACAGGTAAATAATAAACCGTTGTGTAATAATTTGCCGCGTTGTTAAATGTTTCAAAGTTTCTTAAGCAAAACGTGGAAGAAAAACTTGGAGATTGCGGGGTTTAGGTAGTTCCGAAAGATGGTGAGGAGAGGGGGGTGGGGAGGGCATAAAGAAAGTTGTAAGATGAATATTTTATGCCTGGGCGTAGCTGAGTTATAATGGGCGCCATATTTAGTCCTAATGCACTCGGGGGCGAAGGATATGGAGGAGTATACAGGGGTATCTGGGGTATGGTGGGAAGGGAAAGATTTAGTTCGCTGGGGTTGGAGGGTTGGGAAGGTTCTAAACGACGTGGCGCCAGCTTCTTATCTCACTGATGCAGCACGTATGCGCCTTTTATACCCTCCTCGCCATCAACCTCTGTATCTCACGCAGACCAAGAACCTGTTTGCCGCTAGATTGGCTTCAGAAGAATCCTTGAGAGAGAAACCGCGCTGGAAAATGAGAGGTTAGGATTCTGAATAACTGTGACTGTGCTGGAATCAGCTTTCTTTCCAAATCGGAACAATTTTATCCACCTGTCAGTTTGCTGTTACAGTTCGTGTCGCGTCATAAACAACGGCCGTATTTTACTCCCAGCCGTTTCACCCGTGCGTTCACATGAGTTTTACTTGGGGTTATATGATAAGAACTATAAGAAGAACTATCCTTGGTACTGTTTCAAAAACCTCCCGATGGGGTCCAATAAAACCTATTATACATTGCAGACGCAGGCATTGTACCCAACTCACCAGTATAAACATTTTCTACATTGAAATACCAGTGATTCAAAATAGGATTCCAACGATTAGAGAAACCTATACTCAAGCACGTAGCTGCGTCAAATCGAAAGTAAAGCTAGATAACTAGTCAGGACTTTAAATGAGACTGTCGTGGTATCCTCCCAGAACCACAACTTCAATATGTAGAAACAAGATTGTGATGAATTTAAAATTGCATCACGGTGGTGTGAGGGAAATTGCCCAGGCGGTTATGAGCGAATCACCACCGACATCTGGGATCTTTTTGGAGAGGTGAGAGGTGAGTGGTTGAATTTGCCTAGGCGGTTATGAGCGAATCACCACCGACATCTGGAATCTTTTGGAAGAGGAGGTTGCCTAGGCGGTAATGGACTGACCACCACCGACATCTAGGTTCTTTTTAAGAGGAGGAGAGAGTAAGGTAGAGGAGAGAAGAGAGAGCTGGTTAGAGGAAGTGTCGAATGAAGCTAAAGTCGCAGGATCCGGGGTTTTATAGGAAAGTGAGTCCTCTCCCTCCAACCCCCTGTTGGGGGTTGATGGTGGGGCTCCAGGTTGTGTACCCTGGGTCCTGTGGCTTGTCTCCCCACTCGTTTCGTTTATTAACGGAATCTAACTTTTGTGGTTGAATGTTGGTGAGAACTTAAGTTTACTAGAGGAGTGATCCCTGGAGGGACTCACGACAGAGGTCCCCCCAGTTTGAGCCAAAATTCGTGGAGAGCTGAGGGCCATGACGCAGGTGGGGCTGAAGGCGCAAGCTGACAGGGGCTGAGGGCCAAGGCAAACATAACTGGGGGCGGAAGGCCAAAGGTGACAACGGCTGAGGGCCACGGCAACAGGTTGAGTGCTGAGGGCGTCATCCTTAAGTCTAGTTGATAGTGCACTTAAGATTAGGAGTATTTACATAAGAGTATTTACATGGATGAGTGGTACATGAGTAGTTACAGATGGGTGGATGAGAGACAATGAGTTGGAAGGAGATGTGTACAAACGTTAGCGACAGTATTTACAATAGTGAGTAAGATATAGCGAGTAAGATGTAGTAGTGAGTAAGATATAGTAAGATACAATAGTGAGTAAGATATAGTAAGATACAATAGTGAGTAAGATATAGTAAGATACAATAGTGAGTAAGGTATAGGATTTAAGATATGTACAACAGTAGACTTAGAGATAGGGTTAGGATATGTACAGTGGTTTTAGCGAATTTTCGAAGAAAAGGAAGCTATTGTTCTCGGTCCAAAATTTTTAAAACTCGAATTTCCGAAAGATTTTTATACCAAAATCCGTTTCAGACCATCCTGAATTCCCTGCCGAAAGACACCAAAAATTATGTGTATATATATATATATATTTATATATATATTTATATATTTATATATTTATATATTTATATATTTATATATTTATATATTTATATATTTATATATTTATATTTATATATGTATGTGTCATTCCAGACGATAACTCTCGAAAGAATTGAGATAAAAAGTTCAAATTTGCACGAAAAATCTGTCTTGGCAATCGACAGGCTAAGTTCGAAGATGGGCAGAATCGGGTCACCCTAAGGGGGAGTTTTGGGGAGTTTTAGGGGGGGAAAATTACCCATAAATTCCCAAAATGAAAAAGTCTGACAAGTGACACCTCATTTTAAAGGTTTTTGTACGCTGAACACGATGGTGAAATCAGAATTGCGTTATCTCATTCCATTCTCAAACTGGAGCACTTTGAAGATGAAGGAACGTGGTTATTTCTTGAGATGTTCTTCCTGGTTCGTCTGCTCTAATCTGATAACGGAATGGGATATCGCAATTCTGACTTCACCATCGTGTTCAGCGTTGGAAAATCTACAAACCGAGGTGTTACTCGGCAAAAAATGGAACAAAAAATTAGTTACGTACCCAATACCTACTCTTCTGGTATTCAAAACATTTTTGATTTCCCCCTCCCCCTCCTTCCACCCCAAATTTTACTTTGCGTAAAACTACTCGTGTTTTAATTTTGTATGGTATCAAGTTGGGAAAACATTGGCCGAAAATTAATTTTCAGAAAATTTTAGGCGGAGGAGGAAGATGCCGAAAACTTCGAAAATTCGCTCTTATAGCCATGCTGCATGACTGTGGTTTTTTAACAATATTTACAGTGGTTTTTTATAATATGTGCAGTAGATATTTACAGTATTTACAATGGGTTGTGGTGGTTGGGTTGGGATAACATTTTGGGGGTGCGTGGAAGTCCGCCGTTCTTTGGGTATGGATAGGGTGTGGGGTGTGGATGGGTGTAGGTGTAATGGATGTGAAGTGTGGAGAGGTGGGTGATGGGTGAGAGAGGTGACAACCTCTAACAGTCTTCACGTTGGTGAAGACTGATAGAGGGGCCCCTTCACTGCCAGGGCGGCGGTGAAGGGGGTGGGCTGGTGGGAGCCGGTACCCGGGACGTCGCGGAGAGAGGCGGCGACGTCGGGGTCCGGTGGGTGAGATGGAGGCAATGTGTGGTGTTTCTGGTGTGGGGGTGAGAGTAGTGTGGTGAGGTTGTTCGGGGAGGACTGGAGCTGGCTTACATCGGGCGAGGGGTACGGTGTGGGGCTTCCCGTCAATTAACAGGGTAGCTGTGGTGTGTGTGGAGCGGATGACCTGGAAGGGCCCGGCGTAGAGGGGTTGAAATGTTTTGTGGAAGCCGGGCTCCTTCAGGTACATGTGAGTGGCGGTGTAAAATCGTTTTGGATAGGCTGTGTCGTTAACTGGTGTTGAAGTGTGTAGCGGCTCCCTGTTAATTGACGGGTTGTGATGTGTGAGGAAAATATCAGCTGGTAAGCGGAGCGGGTCTTTAAAAGCGTGTTGGGCCGGGCTAGTGTTGTCTGAAGGACGTGCGGAAGTTCTAAGTCTGAGTAATACGTAGGGGAGTGTTTTTGTCCATGAGGGGGATGTAGCTGAAGTTGATATGGCTTGTTTCAGGACCGAGTGCCACCGCTCTATTTTCCCGTTGGATTGAGGATGATAGGGAGTGGTGCGGATTTTTTGGATCCCGAGGGAACGGAGGAGATCGGAAAAGTGGGCGGATTCAAACTGCCTCCCCTGATCGACCGTGATTGTCCGCGGACAACCGTAGCGGCTGATTCATTGATTAAGGAAGGCCGTGGCGACGGTGTCCGCGGTAATGTGGGCGAGCGGGATACACTCCACCCAATTTGTGGCACGGTCGATCATGGTGAGGCAGTATTTCTTCCCCTCGGAGGGGGGAAGGGGGCCGACCAGATCAAGGTGGACATGTTCCCACGGGAGGGAGTCGGGGATGGGTTGAGGAGGGACGTGGAGTGAGCCGAGACCTTGTATGTTTGGCACTTCTGGCACCCTAGAACCCAGTTACGTATATCTGTGTTCATATGGGGCCAGAAGTACCGCGTTTTTACGAGGTCCCGGCTTGCCCGGATGCCGGGATGGTGGAGGGAGTGGTAATGTTGAAACAGCTGCCGCCTGAGGTCGGGTGGGACGTAAGGGCGCGGTGAGTCGGCCGTTACGTCACACCAGAGCTCAAGGGGCGGCAGCTGTTGGAGTTTGGAGGCGGATATGAGGTTGGAGAGGGTTGGGTCGGAATCGGGTTGTTGATGGGTTTTGATGGTGTGTGGGGAGGGGAAGGGCAGTAGCTCCGCCACCGGCGCGGGGGTGGGTCGGGAGAGCGCATCCGCCACGCAATTGTCGGCCCCCGGCAAATTGGTAGCGAATATCGGACGTAAATTGCCCGATGAATTCGAGTTGCCGGAGGCGACGAGGCGAGGTGGATTTGCGACTTTGGAGGAGGGCGTGGGTGAGGGGTTTGTGATCCGTTACGACAGAGAACTGCCTGCCCTCCACGAAGTCACGAAAATGCTTGATGGCTTCGTGGATGGCGAGGAGCTCCCTGTCGAACGTGTAGTTTTTTTGGGTGGGGGAAAGGGTGTTGGAAAAGAATCCAAGGGGTTGGGGGTTTGCGCCGGTGTGCTGGTGGAGCACTGTCCCGATGGCCCAATCGTAAGCATCGGTTGTGATGGAGAGGGGAGCGTGGGGATGGGGGTGGGCCAATAGAGCGGCGTCCACTAGGTCCTGCTTACAGGTTTGAAAGGCGGTAGTGAGTTCGGGGGACCATGAGATGGGGCGGTTGTCATTTTTTTTGGCGGGTTGTGGAATGGCGTGTATGAGGGGCTGTTGGTGTTGTGCTGAGTGTTTGATATGTCTGCGGTAAAAGTTCAACATACCCAAAAAACGGCGGAGTTCCGTGACGGTACGGGGCTGGGGGAAATCGCTGATGGCTTGAACTTTGTCTGGCAGGGGCTTGATTCCGTCAGAGGAGACGAGGTGGCCGAGGCAGCGGACGGAGGGCTGGGCGAGTACGCATTTCTCGATGTTAATTTGTAGCCCCTCGGCGGAAAAAATGTCCAGAATTTGGCGCAGGTGGTTCAGATGTTCTTCGGGGTTGCGGGAGGCGATCAGAACGTCATCTAAAAAACAAAATACGAATGGGAGGCCACGTAAAATATTGTCCATGTAACGCTGCCACGTCTGGGCAGCGTTCCTGAGGCCGAATCCCATTTTAATGTATTCGAAGAGGCCGAAGGGGGTAATGATGGCGGTCTTTGGTATGTCTGGGGGGTGGATATTAATGTGGTGGAAGGCTCGTGAGATATCTAGGGTGGAAAAAATGTTTGTGTTGTGGAGGTGAGACGAAAAATCTCGGAGGTGGGGGACGTTGTAGAGATCGGGTGTAGTTTTAGAGTTTAGGCGGCGATAGTCGCCACAGGGGCGGATATCCCCATTGGGCTTCTGTACTATGTGAAGGGGTGAAGCCCAAGGGGATTTGGAGGGGCGGATTATGCCGTCTGCTATTAAGCGATCGAAATGTCGGCGGGCCTGGGTCAGTTGTAAGGGGCGGAGGCGGCGGGCTTTGGCGGTAATCGGCGGGCCCGAGGTCTCTATAAAATGTTGGATAGTGGAAATGTGGGCTGAGGGGCGTCGCTGGGGGCGGTATTGGTTGAGGAGGGTTTGGAAGTTGTTTGGGGGTTGGGTTATTTCGTCGATATAACCCGGGATCGGGGCGTTGGAGGCGGGGTCCAACAGGCGCGCGTTCTTTACGTCTACCTGGAGGCCGAAATAGGCCAAAAAATTGGCCCCCAGGATCGCCTTCTCCACGTCCGCCACGGTAAATTCCCACTCGTACGCGAGTCCGCTCAGGTGGACGGGCGAGCGGTACGTCCCGTACGAGGGGATGGTGGTACCGTTGGCGGCGTAGAGGATCTGGCGATTACAGCGCGCCTGACGACGGAGGATGGAGTTTGGGAAGATGGAGAGCGCCGCCCCTGTGTCCACTAGGAAGGGCACATTCGTCCGTCGACATCGGATGAAGAGTCGTTGATGGGCGGTGGATGGGTGGTGTGCGGCAGAATGGAGTCGGTTGAGGGGGCGGTGGACGGCTTCTGCGGAGGTTCGTGGGGTGGTGTTGGTAGCCTTGGCGTCGGGGTGGGCTTGTTGAGGTGATGGTGGGGGGGCATCTCCTGCGAAGGAGACGCGGTTGGTGGGGTGCCTGCTCCGTGGTGGGGGAGACGTTTGCGGTTGGGTGGGGGTTGCAGCGGAGCAGTGGGGTTTGCTGGGGTGGTTGGCGGCCGTGGCGGCTGCAGGAGGAGGGCCGTTCCTTGGAGGGGGAACGGTGTTTGGCCGGGGGAGGGAGGTGGCGGCGCAGCGAGGCGCGGCCGTGAGGTTGGTGGCCGTGGCGGCGGCGTAGGAGGGGTAAGGGGTCTTGGTGGTGGTGGCAGAGATGCGGGCCGGGGGGGGGGGGATGGTGGGCCCCCCCCCCCCGTGTTGGCGAGGAGGGGGCCCGCCGGGTTTTCTGGCGGGCGTCGGCGTTTCCCTGCCCGGAGGAGAAGGAGCAGGGGGGGCTGACATTTGCGGGCCTCCCCCCCGAAGTTCACGTGGTAGAAGCATCGGTGGGGGGGGGGGGGGGGGTCGGCGGGTAGGTAGGCTGTCCTGGTGGGGCGGGACGTGTTGGTGGGGGTAGTCCGGGCCGGCGAATGTCCTCGCCGTTGGTCCTGGGGAGGGGCGGGACGGCGTTCGGAGGAGGGTTGGCGCCGGCGGTCAGTGGAGGGGGTTCGGCGGCGCTCCGTGGAGTGGGGTTGACGGCGGTCCACGGAGGGGGGTCGGCGGCGGTCGAGTGATGCGTCGCGTTGTCGAGGAGGGGTGGCGGAGCGGGGGGCCCGGACTTCGCTGACGCATGCGGACGCGGCGAGATTTAGTACCGTGTCCGCGAGGCGGAGGAGCGTTTCATCTGGGCCGTCGAGGTGGCTGGCGAGCGCCATCTGCATCGGGTGGGGGAGCGCGCGTAGCCAGAAAGTTCGGGCGATGTCGGTCGTCATAATTCCCTGCAGCTGATGTTGCAGGCGTCGGAAGAGGTGGGAGGGCTTCATGTCTCCGAGTTGCTGGGGTTGTGATAGGGCGGCGACTCGTGCGATCTTCGACGGTTGATAGAGCGAGATGAGGCGGCTGCGGAGGTCGTCATACGCAGCGGCGGTGTCGGGGGAGATGTCCGACGTCTGGAGGAGAATGTCGTATGGTAGCAGGGAGATGATGCGGGAGTAGCGAGTTTTCTGGCTGCGGATGCCTGCGGCCGAGAACGCTGCGTCCACTTGAAAAAACCATAATGCGGGGTCTGAGTAGAAGGGTGGTAATGAGAGAGGAAAAGACGCCGCGGCAGTCATGACGTCGGCGGCGGCGGCGGTTGCAGCGGGCGCAGTCGGTGAGGCGGTGCCGGGCGGCGAGAGGGTGGAGAAGGGGTTATCGACAGCGGCTGCTGCGTCCGTTGTCTTGGCGGCGGGCGGTTGGAGCGTGGCTGGTCGGAGGAGCGGGGGTGATTGCGTGTTCGGGTCCATGGTTCAGGTCTGTTGCAGGCTGAAATTTGAAAAATCAAATTTTAAATATCAAATTTGAAATTCGCAAAAATCGGGAGCGGCGGTGTGTGGCTGAGCGGAGATGTGAGAGGGCTGCGATCTCCGAGCGGGTGAGTGAGTGGTGGGCGAAAATTGCGAATTTAAATTGACTGGTGTTGACTGACTTTGACTGAATGAATTTGAAAGTGGACCGAACTTAACTTGAGACTGGGGTTTGACACATGAGAAGGAAAAAAGGAAGGTTGTGTGAACGTCGGGTTCACCACTGTGATGAATTTAAAATTGCATCACGGTGGGGTGAGGGAAATTGCCCAGGCGGTTATGAGCGAATCACCACTGACATCTAGGATCTTTTGAAGGAGAGGTGTCCAGGCGGTTATGAGCGAATCACCACCGACATCTGGAATCTTTTGGAAGAGGAGGTTGCCTAGGCGGTTATGGGTTGACCACCACCGACATCTAGGTTCTTTTTAAGAGGAGGAGAGAGCAAGGTAGAGGAGAGAAGAGAGAGCTGGTTAGAGGAAGTGTCGAATGAAGCTAAAGTCGCAGGATCCGGGGTTTTATAGGAAAGTGAGTCCTCTCCCTCCAACCCCCTGTTGGGGGTTGATGGTGGGGCTCCAGGTTGTGTACCCTGGGTCCTGTGGCTTGTCTCCCCACTCGTTTCGTTTATTAACGGAATCTAACTTTTGTGGTTGAATGTTGGTGAGAACTTAAGTTTACTAGAGGAGTGATCCCTGGAGGGACTCACGACAAAGATCTCGGCAAATAAACTTAGAAGTGGGGACGGAAGATCCAGGAGAGCCGAGGGCGAGCCTGGGGATCCCCACCGTCCTCCACTAGCTGGAGGATGGAGGGAGACAGCTCCTAAGACTATAATATACTCGCCTCCTTCGCCTTTTTAACCATTATACGCTCTCCTCTAGTCGCTGACTACTCTCTCTCCTCCTTACCTCGCCTCTCTCCTTACCTAAAAGATCTTGGGCATGGTGGTGGTCCGCTCATAACCAAACCAGGCAACGCTCCCGAAAAGATTCCGCGCATGGTGGTGGTCCGCCCATAACCAAACCGGGCACATCCCCCCTCGACGCCGCTCGTAGTGGATGTACGTCAAATTTTACATTCATTACAGAGACCTTGTAAACAAGTCGAACTTGAAATTCGAAGGCTCACCCACTTTTCCAAAAAAAAAAAAAACGCTGCAAAGTCCTTGTCACATGGGTTTATTATTCTATTGGATTCTACAGAAACGTTGGCTGTTTATTTATTGTTAGGTTTGAGGTTCTTGACCACTGGTATGTATTGTAAGGAGTGATGTGGGGAATATCGAGGGTTGGTCCAAATAAAACAATTTTTCTAGGCCGACGTTTCGCAATAAATGTATTGCATCTTCAGGGCTAACAAACAGAGGAGGAATACACAGGTGGAATGAGCATTGGTATAGAAACGTGGCTTGCTTGCACAACTTACTAATGTATATTACTTAATTCCTATATTATTCACTTACTAATGACTATTGTCTACTTATCATAATTATGTGGTTATTCTATAGTGAGAATTACCTTGGGAAAGTTGTGGGAGCTGTTTAGAGTGGAGGGTTCATAGCGGGTAGTTAGGATCGTCAGAGTCCCAACTATTGAAAAAGATGTGAATATGAATGAAGAAGATGAATATGAATGTTGAAGCAATAGGTTGGAATACTGATAAACAGAGATACTTACATGCATGTGGAAGGCAAAATGGCAAAAGGGGGGGGAGGGGGGCACAAACACTATAGGACAGCTCACATATTGCATCTAATTTTAAGATATGGCTATTTTTCAGTGACTGATAACAAGGTCTCCTATTTCTATGGCCAGTTGTTTGGCTTGGCGTGACGGACATAATTGTTAAATATCACAGTCAACTATAACAAAATGAATATCACAGTTGAATATTCACAAAACGATTTGACTTATAAATATTATTTACAATTTTTAGGTAGATATAATTTTAGAAAATAGAATATGAAATATGAAAATATATATAACAATTGGAAAATTATGAAAATAGAAATGCGGACTCAGTAGGTAAAGTTATGTCCTTATATATGATTTACAATTTATAGGTAGTAGAATAAAATATGAAAATAAACAACGAGAAAATTCGCTAAAGAATTATTTACAATTTTAGGTAGTAGAATAAAATAAAGGGGGAGTTGACTGATGAATTTATGACAGTCGTATAAGATTGTTGTATAATCGACTAAGATTTTCAGTGTCCCTTCTGAAATTACATGTTTCTGGGGTTTTGATGATATGTATCATTTCTTTGATTTTGCGTTTAGAGTAGTTGGGTTCTGAGTCAAGGATATCTGCATTTTGGAAATCAAATATGTGAGCTTCAGATATTGAGTGCTGGGCTAAAGCGCAATGTTCTTTCAAAGTATTGATGTCTGACCTATGTTTGGAGAGCCGATTTTTCAAGTATTGTTTGGATTGTCCTACATATTTCTGTGGGCAGTCTGTGCATGGGACAGAATACACTATGTTGCTTCTTTCTTCTCGCGGAATATGAGATTTTAATTTTGAAAAGACCAAATCGTTCAATGTTCTTTTGTTTTTGAATGCTAATTTACAACCTAATTTTGTTGGTGACAGATTTTGAGAGCTGCTCTGAGAGTCCTTTAACGTATATCATACTACGGTATTTGATGGGTTGAGGTTGCTGGGGGGAGCCGTCTGGTGTGGATGGTGTATCTACATTTGTGGTGGTACTAATGGTGTGTTAATGGTACAGAGGGTGCACTTTGAGTGCCTTGGGATCTATCTATCTACCCATTGCTACTCCATCAACCATCTCATATAATCTGTCCCGGTACTTCACATAGTTTATTTATTGTTTCTTACATATAAAATAATTGAAATAGCTATTTCTGGTGGTTTCCACCAATTTTGGCCCCGAAAACACGAATTAGGTAGTACCTACGCTCCTTTTTTTTAAATCAAATTATCTTTGATCATTGATAGTACCATTTAATCGTCTCGATCCACCTGTTGATACTTTTTCTAGTGTTATTCTACAAATTGATGGTGATTTCAGACGGTTTCCCAGGTTTTTGACTTATAAAAAATCAATTTTGGGAGCTGAACATCAGATACAACCTCAATTTTCCACTCTTCGGTCAAAATCGACTTCATATTCGGTCTTCTCGTCCCCAAAAACATGAAAAACGATACCTCAAAAGCTCATTTTACCAACATGTTACTAAAACACAAAAAGTACCTATTTTTATACACATTTTCACTCATAACTCCCCTGGGTATATTCCGATCGGGCTGAAAAGTTTCGGGACACAACTAGGGCCCAAATGGAGCATGTGTGCGAAAGAACGAATTTTTTAGACCGAAAATGAAGCCTGCACACGTGATACGGCGGACGGACATTGCATTTTTGGAATCCACGCACCTTGAAACGGAAAAGAAAAAATGTTGAGGGGGTGTTATAAAAATTTTTTGCTCAGCGAATACATAGGTGTATTATTCACAGAATAATAAACCAAAAAACCCCATCCAGTATGAGAAAAACTAATTTGAGTATTTGCACTACATGCAGATACATCGGTACATGGATATGTCTTATTTTTCCCCAAGTAAATATGTCCAATGTAAAAAACGCTGCAAATCCCTGCACAACGGTTTATTATTTTGTACAGAATACCCTTCTGTTACAGATCACAGCTCTCTGTATAGATAACCCGTCTATATAATATAATATGTACTATTCTATACATATTATGTAGAGCGCAGACCCTCCTTAGGTTAGTAGTTAGTGAAATAGATGGCCCTTTTGCGTAGATCACTGTTTTCTGTGTAACCTACCCTCGTGGTCAAGTACCGTTGTGTAATAACTTCCGAATCAATAATACTTCAACGGTTGTTCAAGTTGCAAAAGTACCTATCAACAAAATCCAGCCCCATCTTGGTAGATGAACCGTTGTGTAATAAAAAACATTGAAAACGATACCTCAAAAGCTCATGTTACTAACATGTTACCACAACACAAAACTACAGAAACGTTGGCTGTTTATTTATTGTTTCTTTCATATAAAATAATTTAAATAGCTATTTCTGGTGGTTTCCACCAATTTTGGCCCCCAAAACACGAATTAGGTACGCTCCTTTTTTTTTATTTTTATAAATTATCTCTGATCATTGATAGTACCATTATTTAATCGTCTTGATCCACCTGTTGACACTTTTTCCAGTGTTATTCTACAAATTGATGGTGATTTCAGACGATTTCCCAGGTTTTTGACTCATAAAAAATCAATTTTGGGAGCTGAACATCTGGTACAACCTCAATTTTCCACTCTTTGGTCAAAATCGACTTCATATTCGGTCTTCTCGTCCCCAAAAACATGAAAAACGATACCTCAAAAGCTCATTTTACTAACATGTTGCTAAAACGCAAAAAGTACCTATTTTTACACACATTTTCACTCATAACACCCCTGGGTATATTCCGATCGGGCTGAAAAGTTTCGGGACACAACTAGGGCCCAAATGGAGCATGTGTGCGAAAGAACGAATTTTTTAGACCAAAAATGAAGCCTGTACACGTGATACGGCGGACGGCGGACGGACATTGCATTTTTTGAATCTACGCACCTTGAAACGGAAAAGAAAAAATTTTGAGGGGGTGTTATAAAATTTTTTTGCTGAGCGAATACATAGGTGTATTATTCACAGAATAATAAACCAAAAACGCTGCAAAGTCCTTGTCACATGGGTTTATTATTCTATTGGACATACCTACAGAAAGGTTGGCTGTTCATTAATTGTTTCTTTCATGCGTAATAATCGAAATAGCTACTTCTGATGGTTTCCACTAATTTTGGCCCCCAAAACACAAATTAGGTACGCTCTTTTTTTTTCTTTTTTTTCTAAACTATCTTTGATCATTGGTAGTGCCATTTAATCGTCCTGAACCACGTCTTGACACTTTTTCCAGTGTTATTATACAAACTGATGGTGATTTCAGACGATTTCCCAGGTTTTTCACTCATAACAAATCAATTCTGAGAGCTGAACATTTGGTAGAACTCAATTTTCCACTCTTTGGTCAAAATCGACTTCATATTCGGTCTTCTCGTCCCCAAAAACATAGAAAACGATATCTCAGAAGCTCATGTTACCAATATGTTGCTAAAACGTTATAAGTACCTGTTTTTACACACATTTTCACTCATAACACCCCTGGGTATATTCCGATCGGGCTGAAAAGTTTCGGGACACAACTAGGGCCCAAATGGAGCATGTGTGCGAAAGAACGATTTTTTTAGACCGAAAATGAAGCCTGTACACGTGATACGGCGGACGGCGGACGGCGTACGGCGGACGGACATTGCATTTTTGGAATCTATGCACCTTGAAACGGAAAAGAAAAAAGTTTGAGGGGGTCTTATAAAAATTTTTTGCTGAGCGAATACATAGGTGTATTATTCACAGAATAATAAACCAAAAAACTCGGCGCTGCGCGCCTCGCCAGGGGGCGAGCCCCCTGGCCCCTGGACCCCCGGCTGCTTACTGCTTAGAACCTACGGCTAAAATTCAAGAAACATGGAACGTGCTTTAGCCGCGCTTTTTATTCTGTTTGTAGTTCATCGGATTCGAGAGGTCTTTTCAGAGCCAGTTTTTCGAGTTTTTGACGTAGACGGCTTTCCTTCTTTCGTTCAGCAACAGTTTTGATCTCTTTTGCCTCACTAAGTTCATTAAAAACTGTTTTTTCGAGAGATTTACGCTTTTTGTATTCCTTTTGACGTTCAGCAGCGCTTCTGACCTGTTTAGGCTCGCTATGATCGTAAGAAACTGGTTTTTCAAGAGATTTACGCTTTTTGTATTCTTTTTGACGTTCAGCAACAGTTTTAATCGGCTTAGACTCACCATTTTCTTTGAGAGCTTTTTTATCGGCTGCTTTACGCGCTCTACATTCCTTTTGACGTTCGGCAGCAGTTTTTGGTTGTTTCTTCGGTATATCAGAGGTCGCATTTCCGAATTTAGACGTACATTTATTAGTAGAATGAAGGGAACATACACCCGAAGACGTCGAAGGAGGGCAATCTGGTCCAGGATACAACATCACCGGTGGACGGCAGGAGGTAGACTGATGATGACGTAAAAAGGGAAAACGCCGCGTTCCTCTCATAACTTCAATAAAGTGCGGGTTTCGAAGAAGCCATCCCAATATTTACTCATTTCAATGAATACGAGGAAAACATGAACTTTACAAGTTTGTCGAAACTTGTCTTAAAAACATGCTTCTGTAGCCGCACTGTTACGCCGGGTTTACACATTCGCACGAGTGCCACGAGTGGCGAGGCGAGGTGACGAGGTGAGTTGACGAGGCGAATGTGTAAACGGCCGCTCGCCATTCGCCTCGTCCGCTCGCCTCGCCATTCGTGGCGCTCGCGTCAGGAGCGGTTTTTCTGGCACGAGTCAAAGGGACACGAGCGCCCGAGGGGCACGAGGCGAGGGGGGTGTTTACATATTTGCGCGACCTTTCGCACGAGATAGGTAGTTTCATGGAACGCGACCTTTCATGGAATAGCTAGTTTCATGGTTTCTAGCTGTTGTTGTAGTAATGTATAGTTTGCGAATTTTCGACGAAAATTTAAAAAATTCCCAAATCCCGTGGGGCGGCGGGAAAATTTTCAATCTTCGCCCATGAACTCCTGGACGAATTTCGAGATTTTGAATTTTTCTCCGCCCAAGTGAGTAGTCATGTTTATTCAGATTACATTGCATAGGTACTTCAATAACGAATGACCTTTATTGCGATTCCTTTTTCTCAAACATTTTCTTTGAAAATTGAAAATTGAAGAGAACTAAGGCGAGAACTAAAATGAAGAGAACTGGAGGCGAGAGGCGAATGTGTGTATGATCCACTCGCGTTGGGCCAGGAACGCGAGCGCGAGCACGAGCGCCTCGTGCGAGCTCCACGAATGGCGAACGCGAGGCGCGAGCGCGAATGTGTAAACCCGGTATTATGATTTCACTTCGTCACCAGGATACAACCAAGTGACAACCAAACAAGCGTCATTGTTTACTATCCATTTATAACATCCATTTATATAGTTATAGTATGAAACTACGAAATAAATACCAAGAACAAATAATACGAAATAAATTCGTGATTAATCAAGAGCTTTCCAACGAATGGAAAAGGATTTTTGTCCGATGAAAATGAAAGAAGTTTCATTTCCCTAGCAACTACTCGGTTGTACGTGAAAATCATCGTTAAAATTTCGTGACACTTCCGCGTTACCCATCCCGCGTGACATTTTTCGGCTAGTTAGTCCAAGGCTAAAGCATGTTCCATGCTAAAACACGTGCAGAAATGAAATAGGCCACTTTATTTATTTATTGTACAGATTCAGAGACATTATTTACATAATTTGGTTTAGCACCGAAATGCCAATTTCAGTTCCAGGAGACCTTCACTCTCCTGGTAAAGAACCGATACTCAGTGGTTATTACATCGCTACGGGTAAAAGGGACACATGTTTCTTCTCGTGAGCAACAACTTATAAACAATAAAGAGGCAGTTCGCAGGTGCGTTTGAAACCAACAGAAATCCATGATCTACTGTTTATACCTATATATCTTTGCTTAAAACTTGATGAATAAATTAATATATAACTACAAGATAAATACTAGTTAAATCAAGAGCTTTCCAGGGAATGGAGAATGATTTTCTTGCGATGAAAACTAACGAAGTTACTACTACACCCCTAGCAACGGGTTGGTTGTAAGTGAAAACACTTGTAAAACGCTGCAAATCCCTGCAAACGGTTTATTATTTTATACAGAATACCTTTCCGTTACAGATCACAGCTCTCCGCATAGATAACCCTTCTATATAATGTATGTACTATTCTATGCAGATTATGTAGATCAAGTTTCACTACCTATCAACAAACTCCTCGACTTCATACTTCGTGAATATAATCAGGTGCTCCCTAGAAATGATTATATCCGGCCAATTCCCGATTGTTTCGCGTCCCGAGTGATGATATTTGGGCTGAATGTATACAATTTCATTCACCCTGCTGTTGAAAAAGCCTGCCCAACGGTTTATTATTTTGTACAGAATACCCTTCTGTTACAGATCACAGCTCTCTGTATAGCCCTTCTATATAATATAATATGTACTATTCTATACATATTATTATGTAGATCGCCGACCCTCCGTAGGTTAGTACCTAACCCCGTACTCGTTACTAGGTACCTACCTAAACCACGAGTTAAATGTTGCTAAAATAATTCTGTTGATAACCAACAGTACCTAAAACTGCAAAAAGAAACGCAAAAATAATGAAGTTCTGAAGAGAAATTGTTGATGTGGAGTGAAAAAAGTTGCAAATGTACCTACCATAACAAACCCAGCCCCTTCTACGTCTAGATGGTATAATGAACCGTAGTGTAATAATTTACCATTTTTTAATAATTTACCCAATAATACTTCAACGTTTGTTCAAGTTGTAAAAGTACCTATAAAAAAATCCAAAAGAGCCATCATTTTTCAAACGAAATAATATCACAGAACAACCAACTCGACTTCATACTCCGTGATTATAATCATGTGCTCCCTAGCAATGATGATCTCGGGCCAATTCCCGATTGTTAGCGCGTCCCTAGTGGTGATATTTGGGCTGAATGTATACAATTTCATTCACCATCCTGTTGAAAATGCCTGTCGGTGCAAACTTCTGGGCCTTACTGTGAACGAACGGCTGGACGTACAATGCTCCGGGTGGTCTTAAAAAAACCCCAAGTTCGAGAACTATTTAAAAACATTTTCATCATTTTTAATGCGTACGTGACCGGCTGCAGGCAAAACCCCACTCTCTTCCACCATCCCTAAACGGTTGGAAACGACCACCAAAGGACTGGGGGAGAGTGGAAAGGGTCCTATAAAAACCCGCCGTTCTCGCCCGTTTCTTGATTCTATGCTCAAACCTCAAGTCGATGACTTTCTCTCTCTCTCTCCTCTCATGCCTCCTTACCTTATACCTAAAAGATCCCAGAAAGGTGGAACCGGTAAGGTGATAACCTATCAGAGTGGCAACCACTGGGCAAACCTCACTGGCTTTTGCTGTAGGCGCTAGATCCGCTACCTTCTCCTCCATCACTCTCGCTCTCATCTCCACACCTCACCACTACCTCATACTAGCAAACCACCACAGCATCTATAAAGAGTGACAGTGTGGTGTGGATTTTGGAGCGGCTGAGTTATTGGGCTGTACTTCTTTGAAGATGACAGTGGAAATGCTGTCACTGTCAATGGGGAACGGTACAGACAAATGCTAACAGATTTTTTAATCACTGAATTGGAACAATCTGACATCGACACTGACATCATTTGGTTCCAGCAAGACGGCGCAACTTGCCACACTTCAAGAGTGACAATGGGTTTATTGCGCGAAACTTTCCAAGACCGAATCATCTCGAGAAACGGAACCCAGAACTGGCCTCCCAGGTATTGTGACCTAACTTCTTTGGATTTCTTCCTTTGGGGTTACACAAAGTCCAAGGTCTACGAGAATAAACCCAGGACCGTCGCGGAACTGAAGGAAGAAATCCGGGAGAAGATAGCCGATGTCGACCAGCTGCTCTGCTGGCGAGTCTTGCAAAATTTCTTGGAGTGAGTAGGCGCGTTTCATCGGGCTAGGAGTGGCCATATGACGGATATTATCTTCCATAACTAAATCGGAGATGTTTACCTACATAATGACGAAAATATTATGTATATATACCTATTTTTAATAAAGTTATGGGACAATCAAAAAGATACCGACTTTTCCTACACTCATTCAGCCCAAATCTGATCTTGCGACGTTGCGATAGAATCATCAGCCTATAGTCATAAACGACCCGTACAGCGTGGACTATGCGGTTTGATACGAAGTATCTAATATAGATTTTTAGTTATAGATAGAGATGTATCATACTCATAACATGCATTTAAATGAGATCATTCTGCGGTTGCCCCACCACAAAGGTTGTTTTGTATTCATGGCCTGTCACGGGCTTCTGTTACACGTTTCACCATGCAGATTGTATTCATGAGAGACGTGAAGATCCCGTGACATACCTACTACATGAGATTGAAAATGTGGAAAAACGCGTAAGTATGAATGTAAGGGGACGCAGGAGACAACTGGGGTTACGCAGCGTTGTTTCCTCATGTTTCGGTTCTGATGAGTATAAATACACATACACATACACGTACCTATGTACGTAAATGCAAGGCGTATATAATCAGTACCAAAGCACAGTCTTCGAATGAATTGCTAGTCAACTAGCCGCCATAAATTTCAGCTGCCCACTAACAAACTTAGTTCCTGCAAAGCTGATTCATAAATAGGGTGGTTTTCATCGTCTTGCTGATAACATAAATAGGAAAAACTCACAGCGTTTTGAATGTAATTTATAACAGTGTGGCTGTTCTCGAGTAGTTTTTTGGTCCGGTGGAGATGGGGTCGCTGGGCGGAAGCCTAATCTATATCCCTTCTTAACCGGTGATAATCTCACTGGTCTAGGAGGGGGACTCTCGAGGGTCCACCACCACTGTCACACTCTTTCACACTCTGTCACATGGTAGCATTGCGTGGTTTGGTAGTATGCGCTGAGCAACTCACCATACTCCATCCACTTTTTGTGGGCTTTCCAGAAGGATACGCCCAAAGGTCTGCGGAAGAATTTCTTTACGAACCTCCTGTCCCTTTGATAATACATACATCTATAATTGGCTTCCCCACCCCCTTTCCCCACTTTAGGGTCTCAGTATAACTAAAATATACCGAGCTCATATGTAGGCGATTGATGCCATGTCCTAGTTTACAAGTCCCAATAGTTGTTCCATCCTAACGATGGAGGTTGACCACCTAGAGGTTGCCCAGATGAGCACAATTCACTGGACAACAACCTCTGACAACATTATCCGCCAATACTCGTATGTAGGAGCTTTGTTCTCCTCCAGTAAATATTATTGAGGTAGTACCATTACGATGGAGGTTAGTCACCTTGAAGTTGTTTAGATGTCGTTTCCTGAACCAGAACTTCATACTACTTTTCATTCCCCCTTTTCCCTCTCATACTTCTGCTACCCAGAAGTATGTCACATGTGGGGAGGAGTGTAACAGCGTGGCTGTTCTCGAGTCGTTTTTTAGTCCGGTGGAGATGGGGTCGCTGGGCGGAAGCTTAATCGATATCCCCCCCCCCCCCGGTGATAATCTCGCTGGTCTAGGAGGGGGACTCTCGAGGGTCCACCCCCACTGTCGCACTGTCACAAATTCTAGGTTCGAATATAAACCTAGGGAGCCCGTAAGGTTGATCGTCACTGAAGTTTGATGGGTCGCTGTGAGTGCGAGTATTAAATAATTATGTTTGTTGTATATATCACATCGAGCAAACTATCCAGTAGGTGGTCTATAGTCATGACCTCTATAGTAGGTGGTCTATAGACGACTAATGCGCCTCCGTCTTCTGAGTTGAGCCCAACTCCTAAAACATGGATAGTGACAGACAGTAAATCACGTGTACATGTAGCTTTTATTAGTAATGTGCGTGTACATGTTTGCCATACAATGTTACTTCCAACAATGTGAATAATTCTATTGCTATATCATGTCCAGCGCATAACATGATTCGCTGTATCTAAATGATTTTTCGACATGTCAGCAAGCTAGTTCACAACACCGTACCAAACATTTGATACCATCATTTTAATGTCTCACTTCAAAAGGGGAGTTTGTAAGCTCGTCTAAGAATGGACATTTTTAATGCAAAATCGTCTACCCACTTCTTGAAGCCCACAGTTTCAACATGTAAAGTCATCTCACAGAAAATTTGAAGATTCTAATCGACATAATATTATTATGTTAACTAGTCCAGTACCTTTTGTGAAATAAATTGAATAACAGGTAACTCGTCCGAGAATTTTATCGCGGTCAATACATGGCAGTACATTTGTTGATTATTATATGCGAAATTATAGTTTGCTGCGCCTTTGTAATAGGTATAATTTTAATATCATTTGCACGTAAAGTTGTCAAAACAGTTCATAAAACCAATGGCAAACCCAATCGGATAACAAAATATTAAAAATAGTTTTTTTTAATTAAAAAAAAATCATAGGTGTTATATTATTATCAAATCAGGCGTCATGAATGTTTTCCATAAATTGGTGTCTGCAGCAGCCACACAAAATTTCAACTAGCTTCAACCGGTCCACCCCGCCTTCCCTTTTTCTGTTCAACTGATTTAAAAAAAAGAAATTCGTTCTCTTGCAATTCTTTTTTTTCCGAGGTACCTCAACATGAGCGCTTGCAAGAATGACCCTAAGACGAGATAAGAGATAACACAACATGTTAATTGCGGCAACAGCGAAAGTAGACGTAGACGACTTAACACATGAAACGAGTCAACCAAATTTCATTTTTACACGAGCTTGAGGGCTCCCATCAAACGTTACGTCCTTCACTGTCCTCGAATCCTTGCAAGGCATAAATTTATTTACAGAAAGAAACAGCTGTTTTATGCTTCATTCGGAGCATTTTGCTTCCTCACTACAGGAAGGTAGGGAGGCCTGGGATTCGTGATTGTGTAAAAAAAAATTTTTTTGTCCTCCATAATTTGCGTGCTCCATTTTGCGTTTCAGACATCAAGGAATATTTTTGTTTCCCTGTCTGTCTGTCCGTCCTTCCGTCCGTCTGTCCGTTTGTCTGTCTGTCTGTGGTCAATTCCTTTTAACGCCCATAACTACCCGAAATAATGGTTGAAATGGACTGACATTTGGAGGGTAGGTGCAGGCTGGGTCACAAATGGTCAAATACCTAAATTATTGAATGATTGTAACTTTCGTCTGCGCATGCGCAAACGTGAAATACTTGAAACGCCCATAACTATCTTAAATATCGTTGACATAAGTTCGAACTTGGAGGGTGGATCAGGAATAGTGCTTTGATACTATCAGATGAATTTCATTGGAATCGTACTGTATCTTTCGTCTGCGCATGCGCGAATCTGAAATGCTGACCAGTTCCTTGTAAATTTTTCGTAGAGAGTTGAAATTTTGAGGGTGCACGCGGGTTGGATTAAAGACGGTTCCGTATCAAAAAGAGCCTACCCAACTATTCTGTACGTTCATGTGATTCAAGTGTGGAAAATATACTGCCTACTCGAATTGGCAGACTTTTTTTTATAGAATGTTCTGAATGAAGAAACTGAAGGCGACAACATGTTATCTACGAAAACTGTTTTGAAGGATAAAATTACCTGCTGGAAGGAAAAGTGAAGGTAAACCTGTAGGCAAAACCATCTTTGAGCGATGAAAGCGCTTCTATGAACCCATTGAAGAAGAACGGTTGAGGTGCCTGATCAGATCGGGTTACTGCTTTATGCAGTTATGCATCATCCAAATGAATTTGATTATCCATTCGTTGTTACAGGTGCATGAAGCTCAGTCATGGGCAAGTCTGACAAAAGATCTGGCTCTCAAAGAGAAGGTAAGGATCATCGGATTGTTATAATTTAATATTTAATCTGTCTTCATCTTCATGAAATGAACAGTTCACTCGTACAACAACCCACAATCCTGTATTTATTTTTATGTTTATGTTTACGTCCTTTTGAATTTTGAATGTTAATACTATCATCCATGATTTTCCTAATTTATTTTTTTGGATATAAGCTATTTTTAAAGCAGGTATACACACGTAATGTCAATCAGTGGCAAAAACCAAATTGGTTTTTCAAGTTGGTGAAAGGCAAAAGCTGCTTTCTCGGTTGGAGATGTAGAGAGGTATGTAAGGGGGTATTTTGTGGTTCCGAGGTTTCACTCCCGTCACCGATTCTCAGATAATGTGAAGAATAGAATTGCTCCTTGAAAAAAAAAACGCTGCAAAGTCCTTGTCACATGGGTTTATTATTCTATTGGACATACCTACAGAAACGTTGGCTGTTTATTTATTGTTTCTTTCATATAAAATAATTTAAATAGCTATTTCTGGTGGTTTCCACCAATTTTGGCCCCCAAAACACGAATTAGGTACGCTCCTTTTTTTTTTTCAAATTATCTTTGATCATTGATAGTACCATTTAATCGTCTTGATCCACCTCTTGATACTTTTTCTAGTGTTATTCTACAAATTGATGGTGATTTCAGACGATTTTCCAGGTTTTTGACTTATAAAAAATCAATATTGGGAGCTGAACATCTGGTACAACCTCAATTTTCCACTCTTTGGTCAAAATCGACTTCATATTCGGTCTTCTCGTCCCCAAAAACATGAAAAACGATACCTCAAAAGCTCATTTTACCAACATGTTGCTAAAACGCAAAAAGTACCTATTTTGGTTTATTATTTTCAATAATGAACCATTGGAATCGAGCATGAAAAAAAAAATTCTTACCCCCCCTCAAAATTTGATGGTTTACGTTTCAAGGTATGTAGAATCCAAAACTGCAATAAAAATATTTCTGTCTGTCCGCCGTACGCCGTACGCCGTACGCCGTACGGGCCACTTTTCTTAGTTACCATGAAAAAAAATTGATGAAATTCGGGTTATAGGTTCCGTTCGGCGTCTAGTTGGTCCTCGAAGCTCGACGTTACTGTGAGTCATCTCTAAGGGGTTCAAAATAGGGGTTGAAATTTTCAAAACGCCTATACCATTTTTTTACGTAAATATTTTTACGGTTTTAGATAGTTCTTGAACTTGCGAGTTTTTTAAGACCATCCGGAGCATCGTACGTCCAGCCGTTCGTTCACAGTAAGGCCCCGAAGTTTGCACCGACAGGCATTTTCGACTCCAGTGTGAATGAAATTGTATACAATTCAAACCAAATCTCGTAACCAGAGACGCGCCCACAATAGGAATTTGTGAATACGGCCAATCATTGGTAGGGATCACCTGATTATATTGGCGGAGTATGAAGTCGAGTTGGTTGTTCTGTGATATTATTTAATTTGAAAAATGATGGCTCTTTTGGAGTTTGTTGGTAGGTAGTGAAACTTGAACAAACGTTGAAGTATTATTGATGGGTAAATTATTACTACGGTAAATCATTACTCAACGGTAAATTATTACACAACGGTTCATTATACCATCTACGTAGAAGGGGCTGGAGTTTGTTGGTAGGTACTTTTGCAACTTTTTTCACTCCTCATCAACAATTTCTTTTCAGAACTTCATTATGTGTGTTTCTTTTTGTTAGGTACTGTTTGTCATCGGCAGAATTATTTTAGCAACATTTAACTCGTGATTTAGGTAGGTACCTAGTAACGAGTACGGGGTTAGGTACTAACCTACGGAGGGTCTGCGATCTACATAATATGTATATAATAGAATAGTACATATTATATTATATAGACGGGTTATCTATACATAGAGCTGTGATCTGTAACAGAAGGGTATTCTATACAAAATAATAAACCGTTGTGCAGGGATTTGCAGCGTTTTACACACATTTTCACTCTTAACACCCCTGGGTATATTCCGATCGGGCTGAAAAGTTTCGGGACACAAATAGGGCCCAAATGGAGCATGTGTGCGAAAGAGCGAATTTTTTAGACCAAAAATGAAGCCTGTAGACGTGATACGGCGGACGGCGGACGGCGTACGGCGGACGGCGTACGGCGGACGGACATTGCATTTTTTGAATCTACGCACCTTGAAACGGAAAAGAAAAAATTTTGAGGGGGTGTTATAAAAATTTTTTGCTGAGCGAATACATAGGTGTATTATTCACAGAATAATAAACCAAAAGCTGCAAATTATTACCTACATAACTGTTTATTATTTGCCTTACATATGCCCCTTCTGTGTAGAGCACTGTTTTCTGTGGTCAGTACCACTCGTGCTCCTCCCAGGAAAGCCCTAAATCGAGTACTGGAGCCGGCCCGGGAATTATTGTTTCATAAAAAATTTATTAAAAACTCGGCGCTGCGCGCCTCGCCAGGGGGCAAGCCCCCTGGACCCCCGGATGCTTACTGCTTAGAGCCTACGGCTAAAATTCAAGAAAATGTTTCCACTTCATGGAAAAACATTGAATCATGGATATGTTTTTGG
The DNA here is from genome assembly GCA_954871275.1 of Leptopterna dolabrata. Taxonomy (NCBI): domain Eukaryota; kingdom Metazoa; phylum Arthropoda; class Insecta; order Hemiptera; family Miridae; genus Leptopterna; species Leptopterna dolabrata. The sequence continues at coordinate 3,539,659 of OX940977.1, read as the reverse complement.
GCGCTGTATTTCCGTTCACTAGGTACTTACTTTATGTAGCTGCACGTAGACGACCACTATTCGGATCTAACAAATTCCAACATCATCATCATCATTTCATTATTAGAAGGCACATTTTTAGGTGCTACCTTCCAATTGCTACCTTCCAATTCGTTCAATAAAATGGTTTGTGCTCATTCACCAAATGAAATAATATCGCAGAACAACCAACTCGATTTCATACAGCCATGCATGATTATTATCATCAACTTCAGGGCCTTACAGTGCGGTTGGTGTCGAATTCTCAGGATGGAATCTACTTTCATTTAAAAAAATAATATAACTAACTGCGCATACCCCATTGTTTAGTATAATCCGTAGATGTGGAGATAGTTTCATTATTGTTTCGCTGGGTATTGTCGGTAACTACACACGCACATCTCCAAATATTTTATCGGTTGCAGCGTTGCATTATTTTCGGTCGCAAATTTTAGAATGACCCCCTAGGGCAAAAACATATCCATGTTAAAATGCGCAGCATTCAATATCAGTAGGTAACTAATTAATTGTTGTTATTCATGAAGCATAACTTCTGTTCAAGTTGCAAAAGTACCTATCAACAATATCCAGAAGAGAAAAATTTTGGTTTATTATTTTCAATACCTAATGAACCTTTGGATTCGAGCATGCAAATTTTTTAACCCCCCCCCCCCTCCCAAAAAATTTAATGGTTTCCGTTTCAAGTAAGTGGAATTCTAAAATGGAATAAAAATATTTCGGTCCGTCCGCCTTGCGCCGTACTTCGCACTTCTTCTTATTTATCATTAACCAAAATCAATGAAATTTGGTTTGTAGGTCCCATTCGGGGTCTAGTTGGTCCGCGAAGCTCGGTGTTACTGTCAGTCATCTCTAAGGTGTGAAAAATAGGGGTGGTACTTTCAGTACAAGGGTGTGGTTTATTTTAACGTTTTTAAATTTATCTCAAGCGAACGAATTTTTTGAGGCCTCCCGGAGCATTGTACGACCAGCTGTTCGTTTGTCCCAAAACCTTCGTCAACATGATCGTGAGTGAAACGGTATATATCCAAAGCAGATTATCATTGCTACTTTGCTAGGGAACACCTGATTATAATCACGGATGGCTGTATGAAGTCGAGATGTTTGCTTTGTGATATTATTCCATTTGAAGAATGATGGTTATTTTGGATTTTGTTGATAGGTGCTTTCGTAACTTGAACAAACTTTATGCTTCATGAATATCAACAAGTAATTATTCTTAATGATTGAATTATTGAATCCCGCGCATTTTGATGAAACTGTGATTGCCGGGCCGGCTCCATTACTCGATGTAGGGCTTACTCGAGTGGAGCTCGAGGGTACTTTCCACTCAGAACAGTGATCTTGATCTACATAGAAGTTGTGTAATAATTTGCAGTGTTTTTTTAATTCCATTTCAGGTTCTACATGCCTTGTAGAAGGAAACCATCATATTATGTTGTGTGTGGGGGGGAGGGGGATTTAAAAAAAAATTTTCCATGCTCGATTCCACTGGTTCATTACTGAAAATAGTAAACCAACAATGTAGTATAATTATCCTTTGGTAGTACCTGTTTAGTCTATAGTTTAAGAGAAATCTATTTTTCTAAACGTTGAGGCATCATTATTACTTCATACTAGGTAGTAGTTTTCAATTTTTTATCACAAAGAAATAACAACTAGCGTCGCGAAGCACTGACGTCGGATGTGACTCAAATGACAGTTGCACTTTTACACCTGCTGACCCGCGGAAACCTGCCATAACTGGCGCTGTCGTTGGTTTTCTGTAGCACAAAAGTAATATCGACCTTCGTTGTTATATATGCGCACTTTGTACTCGGTTTGTGAACTTACTTCAACTTGATAGTGATCTACCCTGCTAGTCTGGTAGGTAGCTGAGTTATTGAGCGAAGGCGGTAGAACGCCATGTTTACTCGAATAATGAAGAGTTATTTTCAATCTTCTTCGACTATAAAATCCTGTAAAGAGCAATATAGAGCAGCAACGACTTGATCATCTGCCAATAGGCTGCTGTTCATAGCACCGTAACCTTTCCCTCGGTGGAAGGGCCCTTGGAGAGGACTTACTGGGCACATCACTAACGAAGCGAGTTTCACGACCGGCTCCACACAATTGCTCCTCACCCAGGACTCGTATGGGCTGACGGAATTCCTATTCCTACTGCACCCTGTGCGGCCTGATGGGGGCATAGAAGAACAGGAGGAGTCTTACGCCCGCCAGTCACCACAATATGCCCCTTCACCACCTCGTTTTCGGTCATTACAGAGCTGTTGGAACGATCTCTAAATGCGGGCTGGAGCCTTCAGTGAGGAGTGCGGATAACGGCGGAAGAACTTTGAGCGGCGGATCCTTTTCAGAACAACTGCGACCAAACGGTCCAGGAGGGTGAGGGTCGGTAGTCCGCAGCGTTGCTGGCCACGGAAACCGTGGAGAAGGAAACGAATATCTGTAAGTAGGACGAGTGGAGAGGATGGTTATATTATTTATTTATTATTAATTTATTTAAAAAAAACTACAAGATAAAAATAGAATAGTCTATTTACACGTAAACAATAGAAATACACAATAGAACACAACAGAACAATTGAACTGTGTACTGATGACGGTTTAACAACCGAAACCGGTCTACAGTTTGTTAGTTTACGTGGAAATAGACTATTCAATTTTTATCCTGTAGTTTTTTGCTATGGATTTCCACTACTCCGCCGCAAGTGATTTAAATGATATTACTTCATTATTTGCGCATTATTTATGTACTCACTGAGTAAAAGAGAACGCACAAACTCTTCAACATCATCACTTATTGGCACTGATACAACCAAAAGTACAATATTACCATGATCCAGGGACGGTGGTTTCCAACGTTTAGATTCCAATTTGGAAGCCTTGAGATCCCGTTTGGGGAAAACAAATTTCCGTCCTCCCATATCGAAATATCCATTCGCCTTTTTACGATTCATACATTTTTGATCAAGTTTGGTTTGGTGGTATGTCCGTTTTTGGTTTATTATTTTCAATAATGAACCATTGGAATCGAGCATGAAAAAAAAAATTCTTACCCCCCCTCAAAATTTGATGGTTTACGTTCCAAGGTATGTAGAATCCAAAACTGCCATAAAAATATTTCTGTCTGTTCGCCGTACGGGCCACTTTTCTTAGTTACCACTAATCAAAATTGATGAAATTCGGGTTATAGGTTCCGTTCGCTGTCTAGTTGGTCCTCGAAGCTCGACGTTACTGTGAGTCATCTCTAAGGGGTTCAAAATAGGGGTTGAAAATTTCAAAACGCCTATACCATTTTTTTACGTGAATATTTTCACGGTTTTAAATAGTTCTTGAACTTGCGAGTTTTTTAAGACCATCCGGAGCGTCGTACGTCCAGCCGTTCGTTCACAGTAAGGCCCCGAAGTTTGCACCGACAGGCATTTTCGACTCCAGTGTGAATGAAATAAATTGTATACAATTCAAACCAAATCTCGTAACCAGAGACGCGCCCAAAATAGGAAATTTGGCGGAGATGAAATCATTGCTAGGGATCACCTGATTATATTGGCGGAGTATGAAGCCGAGTTGGTTGTTCTGTGATATTATTTCATTTGAAAAAACCACAGTCATGCAGCATGGCTATAAGAGCGAATTTTCGAAGAAATAACCACGTTCCTTAATCTTCAAAGTGCTCCAGTTTGAGAACGGAATGAGATATCGCAATTCTGATTTCACCATCGTGTTCAGCGTACAAAAACCTTTAAAATGAGGGGTCACTTGTTAGAAAATAACATTTTGGGGATTTTTGGGTAATTTTTGCGCACTTTAAATGCTCTAATTTGAGAACGGATCAAGATATCTAAATTCCGATTCCACCATCGTGTTCAGCGTGCAAAAACCTTTAAAATGAGGGGTCACTGGTTGGAAAATAACATTTTGGGGATTTTTGGGTAATTTTTGCGCACTTTAAATGCGCCAAAACCCTCCTTAGAGTAGGCCAATTTCGCCCATCTTCGAACTTAGCCTTTCGATTGCCAAGATAGATTTTTTGTGCAAATTTGAGCTGTTTATCTCAATTCTATCGAGAGTTATCGTCTGGAGTGACACATATATAAATAAATATATATATATATACATATAAAAAAGTGTTAAATTTCAGGAATCGTTTTAGAATGGTCTGAAACGGATTTCTATGAAGAAAATTTCCAAAAATTTATATTATTTAAATTTCGAAGCCATTGCAATAGCTTCATTTTCTTTGAAAATTCGCTAAAATGATGGCTCTTTTGGAGTTTGTTGGTAGGTAGTGAAACTTGAACAAACGTTGAAGTATTATTGATGGGTAAATTATTACTACGGTAAATCATTACACAACGGTTCTGGACAACGGGCTGGAGTTTGTTGGTAGGTACTTTCGCAACTTTTTTCACTCCTCATCAACAATTTCTTTTCAGAACTTCATTATGTGTGTTTCTTTTTGTTAGGTAGGTACTGTTTGTCATCGGCAGAATTATTTTAGCAACATTTAACTCGTGATATAGGTAGGTACCTAGTAACGAGTACGGGGTTAGGTACTAACCTAAGGAGGGTCTGCGATCTACATAATATGTATAGAATAGTACATATCATATCATATAGACGGGTTATCTATACATAGAGCTGTGATCTGTAACGGAAGGGTATTCTATACAAAATAATAAACCGTTGTGCAGGGATTTGCAGCGTTTTGTTCAGTGCAATGGATGAAGTGAGGTGAAATTCTTAGGGTAATTAGTGGACTCAGACTGGTCCCATTCATCGAAATCCAATTTCTATAATACTAAAATTACCAGTCTACAGCTTTGTATGTCATGCGATAGTCAATTTTCCAGGTAGGTTAGCGACGAAGACCAATTTTTGGGAAACTGCGATGTAAATTTATAGAAGCGTACACGCTGATTGGCGCGGTGAATGTTGGTATTTAGGGATTCATCGATGTGTTCTACGAGCGATGTGTTCTTGGGTCAAAGTCTCAAAAAATTTCCCCAAAAAAACTACTTGGGAATCGCAAACAGCATGAACGATTTTGTTTGTTCACCATAAGGTTTTGGATTATTATTTCCAATAATGAACCATTGGAATCGAGCATGGAAAAAAAATTCTTACCCCCCCTCAAAATTTGATGGTTTACATTGCAAGGTATGTAGAATCCAAAACTGCAATAAAAAAATTTCTGTCTGTCCGCCGTACGCCGTAATGGCCACTTTTCTTAGTTACCATGAAACAAAATTGATGAAATTCGGGTTATAGGTTCCGTTCGGGGTCTAGTTGATCCTCAAAGCTCGACGTTACTGTCAGTCATCTCTAAGGGGTTCAAAATGGGGTTGAAATTTTCAGAACGCCGTAGCTCGAAAACTTCCGATAGAAGGGTATGGTTTTTTTACGTTATTAAATTTGTCTTGAGCTAAACAATTTTTTGAGACCATCCGGAGCATTGTACGTCCAGCCGTTCGTGTGCACCAAAAAGCTTCGTCAACACGATCGTGAATCAAACGGTATAAATCCGGCCCAGATAATCATCACTAGGGAGCACCTGATTATAATCAAGGATGGCTGTATGAAGTCGAGTTGGTTGTTCTGCCATAATATTTCATTTGATGTGATGGACTATTGGATTTCGTTGGTAGGTACTTCTGAAACTTGAACAAAGGTTCAAGTATTATTGATGGGTAAATTATTACGCAATGGTAAATAATTACACTACGGTAAATTATTTCATAACGGTAAATTAATACACAGCGGTAAATTATTCCACAACGGTTCATCTACCAAGAAGGGGCTGGATTTTGTTGATCGGTACTTTTGCATCTTGAACAAACGTTGAAGTATTGTTGATGGGTAAATTATTACACAATGGTAAATTATTACACAATGGTAAATTATTACACAACGGTAAATTATTACACAACGGCAAATTATTACACAACGGCAAATTATTACACAACGGCAAATTATTACACAACGGCAAATTATTACACAACGGCAAATTATTACACAACGGTAAATTATTACACAACGGTAAATTATTACACAACGGTTCATCAACCAAGAAGGGGCTGGATTTTGTTGATCGGTACTTTTGTAACTTGAACAACCGTTGAAGTATTACTGATGGGCAAGTTATTACACAACGGTTCATTATACTTGACCACGAAGGTAGGTATTGACCAGATAAATCAGTGATCTACGCAGAAGGGGCATCTATTTCACTCCACATCAACAATTTTCCTTCAGAACTTCATTATTTGCGTTTCTTTTTGCCGTTTTAGTTACTGCTTGTCAACGACAGAATTATTTTAGCAACATTTAACTGGTGATTTAGATAGGTACCTAGTGACGAGTACGGGGTTAGGTGCTAACCTACGGAGGGTCTGCGATCGACATAATATGTATAGAATAGTACATATTATATTATATAGACGGGTTATCTATACATAGAGCTGTGATCTGTAACAGAAGGGTATTCTGTACAAAATAATAAACCATTGTGCAGGGATTTGCAGCGTTTTTTTGTTTGTTTGTTTTGTTTTGAGAGTCGTACATACAGCCGTTTGTTCGCACAGTAAAGCCCTGAAGTTTGAACTGAAAAGCTTCGTCAACGTGATCGTGAATCAAACGGTATACATCCAGCCCAGATATCATTGCTAGGGAACACCTGACTATAATCACGCATGGCTTTATTATGGAACGTGGAGTTAGTGGCTCCGTGATTATTGTATTTGAGGAAAGACTGTAATTTAGGATTTTAATTTTATTCATAGGTTGTATCTAAAATTTTACCTATTTGTAGAAAGGTACCTACAAGTTTCTTGTTCAGAGCCAGACGAATCATCCAAATTAGGAGAAGGGAAGAAGGTGAAGAGAAATTTCGATTTATTATTTACAATAATGAACCTTTGGAATCGAGCATTAAAACAAACGTAACCCCCCTCAATGGTTTACGTTTCAAGGTATGTAGAATCCGAAAATGCAATAAAGAAATTGCTGTCTGTCCGCCATACGCCGAACTTCGCACTTTTCTTCTAGTTGGTCCGCGAAGCTCGGCGTTAGGTACTGTCAGTCTTCTCGTGTGAAAAAGGTGTGAAAAATAGGTGTGAAAAGGTGTGAAAAATAGGTGTGAAAAAGGTGTGAAAAATAGGGGTTAACATTTTCAGTACACCGTAGCTCGAAAACTTTCAATAGAAGGGTGTGGTTTTTTTACGTTTTTAAATTGATCTTAAACTAAAGAATTTTTGGAGACCACCCGGAGCACTGTGAATCAAACGATATAAATCCTGCCCACATATTATCATCGCTAGGGAGCACCTAACTATTATCACGGTTGGCTGTATGAAGTCGAGTTGGTTGTTCTGCGATACTATTTAATTTGAAAAATGTTGGCCCTTTTGGATTTTGTTGATCGGTACCTACCTACTTTTGCTAATTAAACAAACGTTGAAGTATTATTGGGTAAATTATTACACAGCGGCAAATTATTACATAACGGTTTTTTATACTATCTGCGTAGAAGGGGCACCTATACAGGTAAATTATTACACAACGGTTTATTATTTGCCTTATGCTTCATGAATTACTACAAATAATTAATGATTGAGTTATTGAATCCCGTGCGTTTGTATGAAATTTTATTCCGGGGCCGGCTCCAGTACTCAATTTTGGGCTTTCCTGGAGGAAGCTCGAGGGTACTGACCACAGAAAACCGTGATCTACGCAAAAGGGGCATCTATACAGGTAAATAATAAATCTTTGTGTAATAATTTGATGCGTTTTTTATTACATTGTCGGATTCTACATACCTTGAAACATAAACCATCAAATTGGGAGGGGGGGGGGTAACATTTTTTTTTTCATACTCGATTCGAAAGGTTCATTATCGAAAATAGTAAACCAAAAACTGGTGTTATGAAATCGTTTCTGTTACGAAAGACAGCTTTGCAAAAGGAAAAATGATCCTTATAATAGAGCATAGACGTTGAGTCCGTCTGCCCAGAGTTCACAAAAATATTACATAATAATTACGGGTTTTTTGCACCGCATACAGTTTTCCTAGCATTAATGTCCATATACATGGATGTGCAGCAATTAATCTTATACGTACTTTCTAAAAATATGAAAATAAAATAAATAAATAAGGAAAAAGCACCAAATATTCAATCCAGTAGGAAGGTACCTACATAATAAAGATGAGATGTCGAGAAATGGCTTAGTCAAAATTGAATTCTGAGACAAGAAATTTTTGACATTTTCATGTCTTTGCCGTGGCACACAACCTAAAAATCGTTAGTGACGAAATTGGGTGACGAAATACCGTTACGTTATATATTTCTGATGATTTTCGCTTACAACCGATTCGTTGCTACGGAACTTTATCTTCGCCAGTTATCATCGTACAAAAATCGTTCACCACTCGTTGGATAGCTCTCGATTTACCTAACCATATTACGTTAACCACTGCGGAGTGCGTGGCCGACAAGCTGCGGTATGAGCGTGATTGTTTAAATAATTGTTTACACACAGGTGATCATTCTCAATAATTTATATTGTCAACACGAATGCAAGCTTCATATAAGTTTCTGATGATTTTCGCTTACAACCGATTCGTTGCTACGGAACTTTAAGTTCTCCGGTTATTATCATATACAAATCGACATAAAATGTCCCTCGTTACATGTGCGTCTGTTTGTACGTTTTATACAACCTGCATTCCGTTGTCGTAAGACTAATTACCAATTCTTTTATGATCAACACTACAACTTAGATTGCGACTTTATAATTAGGTACCTACCTAATTTGGTAGGTGAGAAGGAAGGAGGGGAAAGACATGAAAATGTCCCAATGCGTTGCAGACTCGTATGCAAGCGTTTATCAACGACTGTTTTCTTATGATTTAGTTCAAATTTCCCACTATCAAACCTGGGACGATTTGCATTTCAGCAGCATTTCGATCCACATCAACAATTTCTTTTAGGGGAGGACAGATCGAAAGACAAGCATCTCGTATCGAGATGACAAGATGAATTGAAACAATCCAATCGATTGTGAACACAAACGATTTTTGGATGGAAATGTAGGCCCCGGGCCCAAAAGGGGCGTGGCTAACCAAATTTTTACTCGACTGAGCTTGTGCGGATTTCGTCTACTTTTCGTTTCAATATACCTATCTGGTAGCTGGTAGTTATCTAGATCCCCCCCCCCCCACTTATTGAAGCCTCAACCTTTACATTTATACCTGAAACATACTCATTTTCAATAAAAAAGAGTGATAAAGAAGTGTCAAATCGCCTGGAGGTCGATTTCAATGACTGGAGTGTGGTTTTTAGGGGTATGCGTAAAAAGGCACATTTGCTGAAACGGACCACGTTTTGAGATAGGAAAAGCTGAATAACATAAAATCTACAGGATGTAGCGAAAATATTATGCAAGTAAAGGTTCAAGAACATAACATTTTCAATAAAATGAGACAAATCTCAAGTCTCTAGGACAAATGGTTACTATGTTATGAAGAAAAGAAGAGTATTTTTATGAAGCAAAGTGAGTTTTTCTGATCTTCAACCTCAATGCGGCACGGGTTAACGTTATCCGATCAACCTAAAACTTTGCGAATCTCATTTTCTAGTCAGATGGCACCTTTTAGGGGGTTGCCAGAAGTGATTTTCTCAAAAAAAATTTTGCCTATTGCCTTGTGGTCACAAAAACTCAACTTTCGAAATTCAATCGTGGCAACCCCCTAAATGGTGCCATTTGACTAGAAAATGAGATTCCCAAAGTTTTAGGTCGATCGGATAACATTAACCCGTGCCGCATCGAGGTTGAAGTTTATTTGTATCTGTAAGCCATTTGAGTGTATCTTGCCAGCGAAGGCCAATCATTTTTATTATTCAGCATGCGAATAACCTCCTCCAGTATAACTAGACTTCACTATCACCCTAAAGTCGTTCAGCCATGGACATTCCCCCAGAAAGTGAACAATGCCCTCTTTAGCCCTAAGATTGCATAGGGAGCATTCCGTTCTTACCCTAGAAAGAGTAGGGGAGCCATTCAAGTATAGCAAGACCCTTCTTAACTTGAATATCCACCGCAATTCTCCAAGCTTCCAATTTTCCCTTGATAACATATCCGTGCATATCACCTTACGATGCAGTATTTTATAAACAACAAATCTTTCAGCGGCCTGTATTCTACGTAAAGTAACTGCAGCCATGCCTTCGGATATTTTTTCAAGTATTTCTGGTAAATTTTTGCTGAATTTACTTAGCTCCAAGTCCATGCAATGCAGAAGGATCTCGTATCTTTCAAAAATATTCGTCCACTCCCCGTACCAGAATATCCGACGTGCTGTTACCTCTCAGAGGACAATCATTGGGAACCTTGAATCACTCATCTTCAAAACCTTTAATAATATATGTATTTTAGGTGGTTATTCTCATATTCGAAGGATATTTTTATTAAATAAATAGGTACGTAGGTATCTATTTATTCTATTTATATTGCTGTATCTGTGAGGATGGATTAGTTGGATTTTTTGTTAAGTTAAAAGCGCGTACGTGTAGGCAGGTACGTAGCCAATAACAAAAGAGAACCTATGCATAATCATGGTGAGCGAACTGGGAAAAGGAGTTATGAGACATTTGAGTAAGATTACACGAGTTAAAATTGCCTCAGACGAATGAATTCATTGAACGAAGTAGTTGGGTTATTCAGTTATGAAGTTGGTCATTTCTTATATCCTTATATTTTATATGAAGCCGCTGGTTCTAAATGAGGACTCGGCAATGTTCGGGTTCGTTTTGCGTTCGGTCAAGTTCGGCTCCATTTCCCCCACTAGACCCTCTGTCGTGGTTCCCCTTAAATCTCTACAAGTGCCACTCCTTTGTAATATGGAAAGATTTTACCAAATAAACGAAGGTAACGACGAGCCGGGGGACGCCAAGGGAGAAAGGCTTCAGAAATCAGCCTGAAAGGCTGATTCACGCTAGACCGTGGCGGGACCGAGCCACGGCCGGAGTCCGGCCGGGACACGGTGAAAGAATCACGGGAGCATTTTCAATGAACTCGTTCACGCTACACCGAGTGGAGCACGTGCCGAGTCCGTGTTTGAACCGTGTCCCGGCCGTGCCCCCGTGAGAAAGGGGGCTGGACAATCTTTTCCCGGACCCTGAGTGGATCTGTCCCTCAGTTTTGTTGCATCTGTACTCAAAGATGGATGACGAAGAGCTGATAGATGCTGCTAGAGCTGATACATTCGAAAATAACGAAAGAATTTACTTTCATCGTCCAACAGTTCTTTATATAGCCTGGCAAATTCTCCCTCCAACTTCCGCTTTCGCCAAGTTGGATGCCTTCTTGAAGAATTCTGAAGTCCACCAACTTGTTTATCCCTTTCCTCTTCATCAAGTGCAATTGCAATTGCTGCTAAATCTTCTTCAGAAAAGTTCATTTTTGAAGCAAAAATTTTGACAAGATACACTCGGTCACGGCCCGGACGGAACTGAAGGAATAGCATGCATGGAGGCTCGGCCACGGCCCGGTCTCCACTCGGTTCCTATGGCCCGGGCCAGGCCTGGACACGGTGTAGCGTGAATAATCCTTTCCTCCTTCGTCCATCAACTGCCCTCAACGGTCGTAACGGTCGATTATGGACGAGGGACGGGTGGAAAAGTCCCCATATAATCAGCCCTTCTAGCCCGGCTCGTCACTCGACCGATCACACTCGAACACACGACTACTCCTTCACCCACACCTCACACCTCTTTGGCGCTCGCTGTGATTCATCCGCGGGGTGCTAGCAAAAGACTCCTAAGGAGCAGCTAATACTCGCTGTCCTTCACGCTCGCGGGGTATGAGTATTAGGTCCCTCCTGCCCTTACCCTACATAACCGTAGAAAACACTACACTCGTGATCCCCAAATTGGGAATCACCACACCCTCCTAATATCAACTTTCTTCTTCAGCTTGAGCGTTCAATAAGATCAGAGTACGAGGGGCTACCTCCAGGTGAGCCGTTACTCATTCAAATGGATCTCCAGAGAGTTCTCCACACGTCCGCCGCCGCCTCTCGTCCTACTAAATGGCCCAAGTTTTGACAGGGCTATGTCCCAAGTTAATCCGAAGACCCTATTATACCGAGGAGGAGCGTTAATTTAACTTGGGAGCATATCCTGGATCGAGGGCTTTGATGAAGATTAATTGGCAGGATAGGGACGGTAGGTCGGGCGATTGTGGGTTTTATACAACTTCAAACTCCAGACAGAACTCCACGCCGTCTCTTTGGAAAACTTATTCGCAGCACTTTATTGAGGAAAACACACTGATGAATCCTTCTGCTCCTCTCTCGGAAATTCGGGTTTGATTTTTGATTAAAAACTTGGATGTAATGAGTATTCTCTTTAATTCATCAACTGGTACAAATCTAATACTGGTTTGTTAATTTCAGTAATGAACCTTCGGAATCGAGCATGGAAAAAAAGCTGCAAGTTATTACACAACGGTTTATTATTTACCTGTATAGAAGCCCCTTCTGCGTGGATCGCTGTTTTCTGCGGTCATTACCTACTCTCCACCTCCCCCCAGGAAAGCCCTAAATCGAGTACTGGAGCCGGCCGGGCAATCACATTTCATAAATATTCGGTGGATTCAAGAATTTCACTGTTAATCAATAATTTGTTTTATTCATGAAACATATCGTTCGTTCAAATTGAAAAAGTGCCTATCAACAAAATCCAAAATAGCCATCGTTCTTCAAATGAAATGATATCGCAGAAAAACCAACACGATTCCATACAGCCATCCATGATTATAATCAGGTGTTCCCTAGCAGTGATACAATCTCGGCCAGATTTATACCGTTTCAATCACTTTTCGGTGCGAACGAACGACTGGCCGTACAATGCTCCGGGTGGTCTAAAAAAAATCGTTAGTTCTAGATCAATATGAATACCTACGTAAAAAAAAAGAAAAAACCATACCCTTCTATTGAATATTTTTGAATTCTGAAAATTGCAACCCCTATTTTTCACCCCTCAGAGATGAGTGACAGTAATTCCGACCAACTAGACCCCAAACGAGATACTTCATTCACTTCCGTTCATGGTGACGTAGAAAAGCGCGAAGTACGGCGTACGGCGTACGGCGTAAGACGGACAGAATTTTTTTGGTTTATTATAATAACCTATGGTTGAACATGGTTTATTACAATAATATGAAATCGTTGTTATCAATAATCAAACTTTGGAATGGAGCATGATAAAAAAGTGTAACCCCTCCCCCCCTTCAAAATTTGATGGTTTCCATTTCAAGGTACGTATAACTCAAAGATGGAATAAAAAAATGTATGTCCGTCCGCCGTACTTCGCACTTTTCTTAGTTACCATGAACCAAAATTAATGAAATTTGGTTTTTTAGGTCCCGTTTGGTGTCTAGTGGTTGGTCCACCAAGCTCGGCATTATTGTCAGTCGTCTCTAAAGGGTGAAAAATAGACAGGTATTGACCACAGAAAAAAGTGATATTCGCAGAAGGGTAAATAATTAACCATTGTGTAATAATGGGCAGCGTTTTGGTTTATTATTCTGTGAATAATACACCTATGTATTCGCTCAGCAAAAAATTTTTATAACACCCCCTCAAACTTTTTTCTTTTACGTTTCAAGGTGCATAGATTCCAAAAATGCAATGTCCGTCCGCCGTCCGCCGTCCGGCGTATCACGTCTACAGGCTTCATTTTCGGTCTAAAAAATCGTTCTTTCGCACACATGCTCCATTTGGGCCCTAGTTGTGTCCCGAAACTTTTCAGCCCGATCGGAATATACCCAGGGGTGTTATGAGTGAAAATGTGTGTAAAAATAGGTACTTTTTACGTTTTAGCAACATATTGGTAACATGAGCTTCTGAGATATCGTTTTCTATGTTTTTGGGGACGAGAAGACCGAATATGAAGTCGATTTTGACCAAAGAGTGGAAAATTGAGTTCTACCAAATGTTCAGCTCCCAGAATTGATTTTTCATGAGTGAAAAACCTGGGAAATCGTCTGAAATCACCATCAGTTTGTATAATAACACTGGAAAAAGTGTCAAGACGTGGTTCAGGACGATTAAATGGCACTACCGATGATCAAAGATAGTTTAAAAAAAAAAGAAAAAAAAAGAGCGTACATACCTAATTTGTGTTTTGGGGGCCAAAATTAATGGAAACCATCAGAAGTAGCTATTTCGATTATTACGCATGAAAGAAACAATTAATGAACAGCCAACCTTTCTGTAGGTATGTCCAATAGAATAATAAACCCATGTGACAAGGACTTTGCAGCGTTTTTTGTTTTGCGTTCGACATCCTACTAAATCTTTTCCTTTCTCGTAGGCCCGTAACCATCCCTTCAAACTTCAATCCACAAGAATAGTTATTCAATAGAAATATTTATCCATTCATACAACCGAATTTTCACCCCATGACCGCCCAATTTAGGAATTCAGTTTATCCTCCTATAAAATAATGCGGTTTGAACGGATATTCAGCTCTCCTCCGTCACACTATGCGTTAGCCCACTCGATATGTAGACTACGTACCCAATAATTTTTGCAGAAATTTGATGCCGTTTCATAGATGGAGAGTGTCACTTAGAGGAAATAGGGACGATAATAGATATCAGGACAATCGAACTTCTCAAGACCCGATCCCAATTCGATTTGTGTTGATTGTGTTGTTTGTGTTTTTTCCTCCTTTTCTTGACCTTCTAACTATGAGGTTCTTGTGATTTTGAATCCCATTGTGGACGCCGGTAAGTACATAACTACTCTCGTTCATGTTCTGTATTTCACTCGTTCACGATGTTTCTATCAAATCAAATACCGTGTTCCTATCAAATGCAGAACGACAGTAAGAACCTACACAACGCTCAGTTACGCCTAATAGGTAGGCTATTTTTGCCTTCTGTGTCCACTTTTATGGTCCAGATCACCATATTACAGTTTTCAACTGTGGACCAACAGGTTTAGCCAAAAGAAAAACTCGGCAACTCGGCTCTGGTCGGTGGCGGGGGGGGGGGGGGGGGGGGGTATGACAAGGGACACATGGGTTTATTATTCTACTGGACATACGTACAGAAATTTTGGCTGTTCATTTATTGTTTCTTTCATGTGAAATTATTGAAATAGATATTTTTGATGGTTTCCACCAATTTTGGCCCCCAAAAACACGAATAAATTAGGCTCGGCTTGTTTTTAAACGGGTAATTTTTGATCATTGATAGTACCATTTAATTATTGCCTCGATTCACCTGTTGATACTACTTTTAGTGTTATTATACAGATGTATGGTAATTTCAGGCAATTTACCATGTTTTGAATAATAAAAAATGAATTTCGGGAGCTTAACGTTCGTTACAACCTCAATTCTTCACTCTTCGGTCAAAATCAACGAGACATTCGGTCTTCTCGCCATAAAAAACATGGAAAACGATACCTCACAAGCTCATGTTCACCAAACCCTAAAGAAAACCTTGAAAACCCCTATTTTTGCACCCATTTTCCTCCCAAATCACCCCTGGGTGTATTCCGATCGGGCTGCCGACCTTTGGAGCATAACTACGATCCAAATGTTTTCCCGAATCGGGACCCAAACTGTGTGCGGAAGAACGGTGTAAATTTAACGTAAATGTAAGGCTGAAACTTCTTTGAAACCTCAATTTTCAAAATTGACGCCATATTCGGTCTTCTCGTTCCAAAAACATGGAAAAAGATATCTAAAAATCTCAAGTTACCAACATGTTACTAAAACACAAAAAGTACCTATTTTTGTGCACATTTTCATTCATAACATCCCTGGGTATATTCCGATCGGGCTGAAAAGTTTCGGGACACAACTAGGGCCCAAATGGAGCTTGTGTGCGACAGAACGACTTTTTTAGACCAAAAATGAAGACGGTAAACGTGATACGGCGGACAGCGTACGGCGGACGGCGGACGGACATTGCATTTTGGTTTATTATTCTGTGAATACTACACCTATGTATTCGCTCTGCGTTGATTCCAAAAATGCAATGTCCGTCCGCCGTATGCCGTCCGCCGTATCACGCGTACCGGCTTAAATTTTCGGTCTAAAAAATTCGTTCTTTCGCACACATGCTCCATTTGGGCCCTAGTTGTGTCAGGAAACTTTGCAGCCCGATCGGAATATACCCAGGGGTGTTATGAGTGAAAATGTGTTTAAAAATAGGTACTTTTTGTGTTTTAGTAACATGTTAGTAACATGAGCTTTTGAGGTATATTTTTCCATGTTTTGGGGGACGAGAAGACCGAATATGAAGTCGATTTTGACCAAAGAGTGGTAAATTGAGGTTCTACCAAATGTTCAGCTCCTAAAATTGATTTTTTTATGAGTGAAAAACCTGGGGAATCGTCTGAAATCACCATCAATTTGTATAATAACACTAGAAAAAGGGTCAACACGTGGATCAAGATGTGTAAATGGCACTACCAATGATCAAAGATAATTTGAAAAAAAAAAAACGAGCGTACCTAATTCGTGTTTTGGGGGCCAGAATTGGTTGAAACCATCAGAAATATCTATTTCAATTATTTCACATTAAAGAAACAATAAATGAACAGCCAACATTTCTGTAGGTGTGTCCAGTAGAATAATAAACCCATGTTGCAGCGTTTTTGGAATCTACGCACTTTGAAAAGTAAAAGAAAAAATTTTGAGGGGGTGTTATACAAATTTTTTTCTGTGCGATTACATAGGTGTATTATTCACAGAATAATAAACCAAAACGTACCGAACCACGTATTTCATGAAATTTTCGGAGGAATTATGGGAGTTGTTAAGTTTCTGACACCGGTACCGCTAACGAAAAGGCCAGCTCCATCAGCGTAATATTGGTAGATTTTTTTGGAAGTTTAAAGAAATTCCCTCTAAGTCATTTTAGGCTAATGCGGTTCCACAGTTTGCCGTATATGGCCTCACTGGACGAATATACCCGCGGGCTCGACTTTCACCCGAGTGTCAAACTCATTGAACAGAATTTATCGGGTCGTCATCGATAAATAGCGGCGGAAAAGGGAAAACGCATTATTCAACCCTTCCCCTCCCCACATACCGCTCCATTGGCTCTGTGTGGGGAGGGGCGTTGGCCCCCAAAGAGTAACACAGAGGAAAGAGGGGTAAAAAAAAGGGCTCCAATGTAAATCCCTCGAGTTTGAGATGAATGGCCGATCCGCATGGGGCAGCTTTCTCTCTCTCCGACTATATTGCATTCTTTTTCATTCCTATCCGCCACGTTGAAGGTATGGGCTGCCCCGCATTCCCGCCCCCGTCATATTACGACACCCCGCGTCCTTCCCCAGCCCGACCCTCAGTCGGTTGCCCAGAGGTCACTTTCCGTCCGTTTCCCACTTTTCCCTCTCTCACGTCCAGAATTGGCTTAATTGAAATGATTACTGCTGAGCACTGGTTCCCTCTTGAGGGCGGAGTGGGACTCGGAGAAAATGCGTTTTCCTTCAGGCCGGTGTGCAGACTCGGGTGCGTCTGGGCACACACGTCGTGCACACACGGGTCGTCAGGTTAAAAGCCGGTTTCACCAACGCGGATTATCCAGAGTTCAATCTCAGCTGAGGTTTAAGCCATCGATTCTGAGATCACGAACGCCTAATCTCGGGATAACTCGCGCTAACGGCGCATTATAGTTGATACCTCCTTTCAGGTAGTTTAAACCTCTGACCTACGGTTGATCTCCGATTCTGCGCCAGGCCATCGCCATTTTGAAATCTATTTTATCAGTGTTTTTCATACTTATCAACTTGCATCAACATTTAGTGCGATGAATCGTATCATTGAAGTGTTTGAGTCATCCTCGGATGAAGATTTCAATGAACTTCTGGAAGTGATGACGGCGATTTTTTCGCGAGGTTCCGCCTTCCCAAGGAAGGGATGAGCTTCGTGCTCGATGCAATAGAAAGCCTTTTAGTGTAACTTAAATCACTTGCGGCGGAGTAGTGGAAATCCATAGCAAAAAACTACAGGAACCTGTAATGGATGAGGGGTTTAACTACGCCGCCCATACAGCGTAGTTTCCCCCTCTCCATCCTCTAGAAAAGGTAGGGAGGCAGTGTGACAGCTGCCCCCGGAGACAAATGGTTAGATTATAACGCGTTGCCTCCAGGAGTTGATGATTCAGCCGCGTGTCAAAAAGATCGGGAAGAGCCAGCATCCAAGATGGACGGGATTCCCATATACCGTCACACTCCTCCCCTTAAAAACATACTTCTTTGAAGAAGAAGTATGTGAAGTTAGACACGGGACTGAAAGTAGTATGGAGTTCTAAATCAGGAAGATTCATCTGAAAAACTCCAAAGCTGACAGCTTCCATCGTAATGGTACTACTGAGAATTGTTAGGTGGAGAACTTAGCTCCTTATCAATATCACTTGGCGCACTTGGACAAAAAGGAAAGAAAAAAAAGAAACACACATAATGAAGTTCTGAAAAGAAATTGTTGATGAGGAGTGAAAAAAGTAGCAAAAGTACCTACCAACAAACTCCAGCCCCTTCTACGTAGATGGTATAATTTACCGTTGTGTAATAATTTACCGTTGAGTAATGATTTACCGTAGTAATAATTTACCCATCAATAATACTTCAACGTTTGTTCAAGTTTCACTACCTACCAACAAACTCCAATAGAGCCATAATTTTTCAAATGAAATAATATCACAGAACAACCAACTCGACTTCATACTCCGCCAATATAATCAGGTGATCCCTACCAATGATTGGCCGTATTCACAAATTCCTATTGTGGGCGCGTCTCTGGTTACGAGATTTGGTTTGAATTGTATACAATTTCATTCACACTGGAGTCGAAAATGCCTGTCGGTGCAAACTTCGGGGCCTTACTGTGAACGAACGGCTGGACGTACGATGCTCCGGATGGTCTTAAAAAACTCGCAAGTTCAAGAACTATTTGAAACCGTAAAAATATTTACGTAAAAAAATGGTATAGGCGTTTTGAAAATTTCAACCCCTATTTTGAACCCCTTAGAGATGACTCACAGTAACGTCGAGCTTCGAGGACCAACTAGACGCCGAACGGAACCTATAACCCGAATTTCATCAATTTTTTTTCATGGTAACTAAGAAAAGTGGCCCGTACGGCGTACGGCGTACGGCGGACAGACAGAAATATTTTTATTGCAGTTTTGGATTCTACATATCTTGAAACGTAAACCATCAAATTTTGAGGGGGGGTAAGAATTTTTTGTTTCATGCTCGATTCCAATGGTTCATTATTGAAAATAATAAACCAAAAGTAGTTGTCAGAGGTTCTGGTTCAGGAAAGTTCATCTGAACAACCTCTGGGTGACTAACCCCCATCATAAGATGGAACAACTGGGGAAAAAATACAAAAAATAGGCACTGAACGCCAGGCATAACAGCCTTAAGAATAATATAAATAAATATATATATATATATATTATATATATATATATATATATATGGTGTAGAGATTTCGACCGTTTAGTGAATAGTGACTCAGGTTTGTTGAGGATCGATGATTTTTCACTGACCGATCCTCAACAAACCTGAGTCACTATATATATATATATATATATATATATATATATATATATATATATATATAATATATAATACTAGTAATAGTAGGTAATAATCATGAGGTTGATTTGATGAAAATAGAAAATCCAATGGCCGAAGTGTATATTGATAAACAAAGGGGTATTAAAAAGAGGATTCCTTCTGGAAAACCTCAGAGCTATTACTTCTGGAAAAGCTCTCAAAAAGTGGAGGGGGTAACGAGGATAAAATCCAGCACATACCCACCAACCACGCTCTGCTACCATGTAATGGATGAGGGGTTTAACTACGCCGCCCATACAGCGTAGTTTCCCCCTCTCCATCCTCTAGAAAAGGTAGGGAGGCAGTGTGACAGCTGCCCCCGGAGACAAATGGTTAGATTATAACGCGTTGCCTCCAGGAGTTGATGATTCGTTTCCGCGAATCAACTGCCCCTTCAGCCGCGTGTCAAAAAGATCGGGAAGAGCCAGCATCCAAGATGGACGGGATTCCCATATACCGTCACACTCCTCCCCTTAAAAACATACTTCTTTGAAGAAGAAGTATGTGAAGTTAGACACGGGACTGAAAGTAGTATGGAGTTCTAATTCAGGAAGATTCATCTGAAAAACTCCAAAGCTGACAGCTTCCATCGTAATGGTACTACTGAGAATTGTTAGGTGGAGAACTTAGCTCCTTATCAATATCACTTGGCGCACTTGGACAAAAAGGAAAAAAAAAGTAGTTGTCAGAGGTTCTGGTTCAGGAAAGTTCATCTGAACAACCTCTAGGTGACTAACCCCCATCATAAGATGGAACAACTGGAATATAAATGAAAGTAGTTGTCAGAGGTTCGGGTTCAGGAAAGTTCATCTGAACAACCTCTGGGTGACTAACCCCCATCATAAGATGGAACAACTGGGGAAAAAATACAAAAAATAGGCATTGAACGCCAGGCATAACAGCCTTAAGAATAATATCATTAGTTTGATAATAATAATAGTAATAGTAGGTAATAATCATGAGGTTGATTTGATGAAAATAGAAAATCCAATGGCCGAAGTGTATATTGATAAACAAAGGGGTATTAAAAAGAGGATTCCTTCTGGAAAACCTCAGAGCTATTCCTTCTGGAAAAGCTCTCAAAAAGTGGAGGGGGTACCGAGGATAAAATCCAGCACATACCCACCAACCGCGCTCTGCTACCATGTAATGGATGAGGGGTTTAACTACGCCGCCCATACAGCGTAGTTTCCCCCTCTCCATCCTCTAGAAAAGGTAGGGAGGCAGTGTGACAGCTGCCCCCGGAGACAAATGGTTAGATTATAACGCGTTGCCTCCAGGAGTTGATGATTCGTTTCCGCGAATCATCCGCCCCTTCAGCCGCGTGTCAAAAAGATCGGGAAGAGCCAGCATCCAAGATGGACGGGATTCCCATATACCGTCACAAACCCCAAAAACTACGTTGTCTCCCCAAAATTCATAAAAAATAATGATCCAATGCGTCCAGTCGTTTCATATATAATTATGTGCTCCGGCTCATAAATTGGCTAAACATTTAAATTCCGTTTTTAGAAGTCAAGTAAATTTCCAACCTCCATTTACAGCTAAAAATTCGACTGATTTAATAGATAAAATTAGGAATATCCCTGTACCTCAAAATTAAAAATTGGTATCTTTTGATGTGGTCAGTATTTTTACTAATATCCCTGTCGAAGAATGCAGGGATGTCGTGAATCAACTGATTCTCAATTCATCTATTAGTGTAAAATCTAAGGATGAGCTATCTCAACTGATGTCACTTTGTATTGATCACAATTATTTCGAATTTAATGGGGATTGTTATACTCAACCTGGGGTTTGTATGGGGTCGCCATTATCTCCGTTGCTTGCAGATATTTACATGGATTATTTAGAAAGCACAATTAAAACTAAATTCGATGGGCATGTAATTTATTGGTACAGGTATGTGGATGACGTTATTTTCCTCTTCAAGGGCACGGATAGACAATTACCTATCTCAATTTTTTAATTATCTAAATTCCGTCAGTAGTAAAATTAAATTCACTAAAGAATTTGGGGGTTCTGAATTAAATTTTCTTGATATAACTATCAAATTGGAGGGCGGTGCACATAAATTCTCTGTATTTAGAAAACCCACATATACTGATGTTGTTATTCATAATAGTTCAAATCATCCGCCATCTCTCAAATTTGCTTATAGTATGATTCATAGAGCATTGCCTGTCCCTATGAAGATATTATATATGCAATAGCGGAGTCTAATGGTTATAAAAAACAGTCAGTTGACAGAATATGGCGTAAAGTTAGTAATGGGAAATTTCAAGGGGTTGTTTCAAATTTAGTAGGAGGTAATGAGGAAATCAATAGAAAATGGGTTATTTTGCCATATTATGGAGGGATATCACAGAAACTAGGAAATATAATTGAAAAGAGGGGGTTTAGGGTGGGGTTTTATTATCAAATTCTCTGAAGAAAATTCTGGGTAATGTAAAAGATAACATTCCGTTAGAGGATAGGAGTAGGGTTTATCTTTTGAAATGTGATTGTGGAGTTAAATATTGTGGTCAAACGGGGCGTAAATTCAGGGAAAGATTAAAGGAACACGAACGATGTTTTAGGGATGGTTCTGGTAATTCGGCTTTTGCTAATCATTCAAGGGAGGAGGGTCATGGATTTAACTTCAGTATTGATAGGAACAATTCATCAGTTGAGATAGTTCATCTTTGTAATAAAGGTTCGAAACTGGATGCATTGGAACAATTGGAAATACTGAAAATTTATAAGTTAGGCTCTTCTGTAAATGAAATAAATTTCCAAAATCATTCACCTTTGATCGATTTATTTCTGTAAGCTTGGTTAGTATCACCTCATGGCGTTTGTTTCCTTTTCCTTTTGTCCTACCTCCTTTCCAATCAGAATGTACCACCCTTCACTAGTGTTGTATTCCAGCCAATCAGGCTCCACCTCCCTTTCACTCCATTGGCCCCAACAGCCAATGAGATTGCCCTCGAGTTGTATAAATAGGAGCTCAAGTTCCATTAGTTTCATTCTATTGTGTACTGATGATGGTTTAACAACCGAAACCGGTCTACAGTTTTGTTAGTTTACGTGGTAATAGCTATTCTATTTTTATCCTGTCGTTTTGGTTTATTATTCTGTGAATAATACACCTATGTATTCGCTCAGCAAAAAATGTTTATAACACCCCCTCAAACTTTTTTCTTTTCCGATTCAAGGTGCGTAGATTCCAAAAATGAAATGGCCGTCCGCCGTATCACTTACCGGCTTCATTTTCGGTATAGAAAATTCGTTCTTTCGCACACATGCTCCATTTGGGCCCTAGTTGTGTCCCGAAACTTTTCAGCCCGATCGGAATATACCCAGGGGTGTTATGAGTGAAAATGTGTGTAAAAATAGGTACTTTTTGTGTTTTAACAACATGTTGGTAACATGAGCTTCTGAGATATCGTTTTCCATGTTTTTGGGGACGAGAAGACCGAATATGAAGTCGATTTTGACCAAAGAGTGGAAAATTGAGTTGTACCAAATTTTCAGCTCCCAAAATTGATTTTTTATGAGAGAAAAATCTGGGAAATCGTCTGAAATCTCCATCAGTTTGTATAATAACACTGGAAAAATTGTCAACACGTGGATTAAGACGATTAAATGGCAGTAACAATAATCAAAGATAGTAAAAAATAAATAAAAGGAGCGTACCTAATTTGTGTTTTAGGGGCCTGGAAACCATCAGAAATAGCTATTTCGATTATTACGAATGAAAGAAACAATAAATAAACAGCCAACATTTCTGTAGGTATGTCCAATAGAATAATAAACCAATGTGAGAAGGACTTTCCACTGTTTTTGCAATGGATTTCCACTACTCCGCCGCAAGTGTTTTAAGTTATAACTGCAGATTTATCAAGTCCAACTCTTTCAAGTTTAAGGACTAATCTCGGTGTTTCTATTGAGTCAATCGCTTTAGTAAGATCAATGAATATTGGTATTATTTCGCCTCCTTCGTGAAGCCCCTTTGTTATTTCCGTTACTAGATAAACCAGCGCATCCTCTGTTCCCACGTGCTGTCGAAATCCAAATTGGATAGGGGATAAGAAGATACTACTGGATTCAAGATATTCTATTAGTTGCGACTTGGAACTGGACGCTTGACAGACTTTATACCTAAACATTACATTACCTTGGTAACAGATAAAATACACAAGTAAAGGTATTTTCGATCAAAGAATATACGTTTTTCTGCCCAGCAAATCGTCCGCGCCTGTTAGTAAACACTTGTTCTTTACGTGCCCACCCGACTCGAATTTCCTTTGCTGTTAGGTTTACTAGAAGTCCTATCGAGAGGAGTACAGTAATAAAGTTCCACTTCAAGCAGAAAGGGAAATAAATTCTGACAACTAACCTACGTGACAACCAATCTCCATTACTCTGCGAAGGGTTGTTATATAAAGAGGACTACTCCTGGCTGAAGTTATTTGAAACCTGTATCTCTCAGGGTCTTATACAAACCCTGAGGTCCCTCGAGACCACATAATTTTTTATTAACTGACTGTTGTGAGGCCCAAAAGCAATTTTTCTTTTACTGCAACGATAAATTTATTATACCCATCCAGTCTTTTCCCGATGACGGAAACTGGGTTTATTCCCTTTCGACGCAAGTTCGTTGTATTTTCATCATCGCCGCTGCTTCTCTTCCAGGTTTCCTTCACTCTACCACTAGATTCAGGTCATTTGTGACTTTCCTTTTTGGTATTTCCTACCTGAATTCAGATCATTTTCTCTCGTCAAAACTTGCATATGCCATGACCAATCGATCTTCGAACGGAGTAATCCGAAAGTACATTTATTCTGGATAATCCTGGTTCAGTCTGCGACAGAGTGTGACAGTGGGGGTGGTCCCTCGAGAGTCCCCCTCCTAGATCAGCCAGATTATCACCGGTTAAGAAGGGATATCGATTAGGCTTCCGCCCGTCTCTACCGGACCAAAAAACTGCTCAAGAACAGCCGCACTGTTACAAGTCAAACCATTCAACTGAAAGGCCCTTGAAAATGTTACCAAAATCCGTTGAATCGGGAATCCGGGCGTAACGAAGATTTCATGTCAGTGCATGCGAGGAAGCTATTATTGTTCCAATCAATGGGAAACTAGCAGAGTAATCTACATGATTCCTGAAAAATCGTAAGTATATCGCTTGAAAAGGGCCAGAGATACGAGCGTCAAGGTTTTCGTTGTTCACGTGTGCGGAGATGCTGCCATCATTCCGGTCACAATCAAATAATTCACTAGGAACCATAACCTGTTCTACATGATTTTAATCACCCGACATTTTATCAAAACTTGTTGCACAGAGGAAATTATGTGAGACCAACAGGCGACTCGCAGTCGTGTTTATAATGTTTGTGATTTGTGAGCAAAAGCTGGAAATAGGGTGGGAAAATGTGACATATGGGATCTGAACATGCAGACATCACCTTCATGCTCTAATAACAAGTTATACGGTTTCCAGCAATTATGTCGATACTTACGGATGTTATGTAGTGTACCTGTTAATTAATATTTCTTTTAACGTTGATCATTCATAGAAGACTTAGGTAATACTGAAATCAGAATGTAGGAAAAATGCAGGTGACCTTCATGCATACATCAATAGTGGTTATTAAATTCTAATAAATTTTATATATTATGCCAGCACAATGATACAGAGGACAATCAGTTTTATGGAGAACATATCAATTCTCCTTCTCGATTCGATCCTCGAATTTCGCTCAATACTTTCGAGTGCAGACATACAGACTTTCAGTGTGTATGTGTGCGACAGAGAAATTCCAAGTGACGATTTAATATTCAGGATAAGAACGTTCATAAGCTACGGCCGAGACCATTAACTAATGACACCATTAACAATCCAGGAAATATGCGCTTTTAACTTCGCATATACGATCAGCAATTATTAATCCAGTACCTAATCCATTTATACTCTTACTACAAAGGAATAACACATAGGTAAAGTTCATTTCTCTCATTAGAATAGTTAGAATCCTTAGATTTTACTCAGGACACCGCCGCTGTATACTGTGATTAACTGTGACCATCCCGTTAATAAAACTCATACACGGCTCGGATAAATGAAACTTGTTGGGTCTTGGGTTAGCAGGCAGTGGTGTTGTAGCAGTCGAGCTAGCGATCTCTCAACCCACTTTCCTCTTTCCATAGAAGATTTACAAAGCCATTACGGGAGATACGGATGGAATTGTCGCGCACCGACCCAATATTGCACGTTATCCTCTGAATTCCACAGGTTCTCTCTTCTCTCATGAATCTTTGAGATTTCATGCGGGAAAAGTCTTTTACGAGTTCCTTTCAAACGATGAGGATATTTATCAAGAACCCAATGTCCAAGCGAATTTACCGTATTTGCAAAGGGTCAAATTGTGAAGTACTTAAATTATTGTAAACTGGTCCGATTCATTTCCGTTTTAGAGCATCTTCATCTAATTTTCGCTCATATGGTCGTACTTTTTGGTTTTCCTTGTAGCCAGGTTTCACTATGGAACACTTGTTTGGACCACTGGGTTGTAGGCTATGGCAGTTCAATGGTCTTCACGTTTGCGCAAGCTGACGGATTTTTCAGCAAATCGCCGAAAGAAAAATCATGTTTAGATCTACCTACATTGAAGCAAATTGTAGCAAGTTGTAAAATCAATTTTTGAAACCCTTATACTTTATTAGATTACAAAATTAATAAAAATATAAGTAATAATTATTATTGAGATTGATGTTCAAGATGAATGGATTTTTAGAAAACAGGGGTCCCCTGGCTCCCCTTCAGACTTTCAATTATCGGCAACCGCTGCACGGTGGGACGAAAAGCGTATCTAGCGGTTCAAAAGTCGAAAAATTAAGAATTTTTTTGCAGGAGGTAACCTGTTCTCCTATCAGAGGTGACCTTAGAGAGATCAAAACAAGACATAATAACTCGCGAAGTTCCCGTTGTATACCGTCTGAGTAAACAAAGACGATTTGACAACCAGAGCCTATGAGAATGATAGTGCATCCAGTTGTATTTTATGCTTGTGAGAAGAAGCTGTGGTCCTGTTTTTACACATTTTTTTCCGATGGAAATCTTGGAGAGAGGTATCTAGAATTTTTTTTGTACATTACTTTTTCGCCTTTTTGCATAGAGTTGTTTTACCGTCCGTTTATGGATAACAAGTTTGAACGCATTTCAACGATATTTAAGGTAGTTATGGGTGTTTCAAACATTCAACGTTTGCGCATGCGCAGACGAAAGTTACTGTACGATTTCAAGTTAAGAGACCATCTGCGATCCAACCCGCGTGTACCCTCAAAATTTCAGCTCTACGACTATTTTTCGCGTAGTTAGAAAGAAAATTGTCAACATTTCATGTTTGCGCATGCGCAAACCAGTTACGGTACGATTCCAGTGAAATTCGTGTAGAACTATTCCTGATCGACTCTCCAAGTTTGAACTCATTTGAACGATATTTAAGGTAGTTATGGGGCTTCCGCATGCGCTGACGAAATTTACAGTGCTTTTTCAATGATTTGTTATGGGACCATCTGTGACTCAACCTGCACCACCTACCCTCCAAATTTCAGCCCATTTCGACCATTATTTTGGGTAGTTAACCCGTTACAAGGAATTGATCACAGGCAGACAGACAGACAGACAGATGGACTGACACTGAACCAAAAATGCTCCTCTTTGTCTGAAACGCAAAATGTTAGTAGAAATTTTCAATTTGGAGGGAATTTTTTTTTTACGAATCCAAGGCTTCCCTACCTTAAGGTATTGAGGAAGAAAACTGTGAAAATGCGCTACGCTCATCGTCGCTGCTGTCGGAATAATACAAATCGATGGTATCCATAGCAATGTCAAAGAATGTCACAATATCGCAGAACATAACTGAAATTGCATGAAAGCCTTGGATGAACTCACTAAACCTCAGTTAAAATTCATGTATCCGGCCGTCCTCAGACCAGATAAATTTAAACTTCAGTAAGCCCTTAACTATGTGACAGAGTGTGACAGTGGGGGTGGACCCTCGAGAGTCCCCCTCCTAGACCAGCGATAATAATATCACCGGTTGAGAAGGGAAATCGATTAGGCTTCCGCTCACCGATCCCGTCTCCACCGGAAGAAAAAATGTATTGAGAACAGCCACACTGTTGCAACTAGAGGGTGGCTCACACTCATATTGAAACGAACTGCCGTTTTGTTCATACGGCTGGTTAAATCTCCCCTAACTGACTGTTATTTGCGATTGATAAACCGGCCCTTGATCACTTACTTACTAGGTATCCCTACTATATTATAAAAACGGATCTCTGTGAGTGAGTGAGTGAGTCTGTCTGTCTTTCTATGCACGGCCAAACGGCTCGACGGATATCGACCAAATTTGGCACGAATATCCAGTAGGCTCCCAAGTTGTGCAACGTCGCATTTTTAATTCCCTGACCATAGCGGAACTATGGTCGACCATGGTCAACTTCGTTAATTGAAATGGTAACCCCTATTTTTTATCGCGTATTCGTAATCTACGTGAAATTCTATCTACGATCGACCCTTCGGACTACTCCCGCGGTCGACCATAGCGCATCCATGGGCCCCTCCATGGTCGAATCCCGAATTGCTCAACGGATATCGACCAAATTTGGCACGAATATCCAGTAGGCTCCCAAGTTGTGCAACGTCGCATTTTTAATTCCCTGACCATAGCGGAACTATGGTCGACCATGGTCAACTCCTGAATGGCTTGACGGATATCGACCAAATTTGGCACGAATATCCAGTAGGCTCCCAAGTTATGCAACGTCGCATTTTCAATTCCCTGACCATAGCGGAACTATGGTCGACCATGGTCAACTTCGTTAATTGAAATGGTAACCCCTATTTTTTATCGCGTATTCGTAATCTACGTGAAACTCTATCTACGATCGACCCTTCGGACTACCCCCGCGGTCGACCATAGCGCATCCATGGGCCCCTCCATGGTCGAATCCCGAATTGCTCAACGGATATCGACCAAATTTGGCAGCAATATCCGGTAGCCTCCCAAGTTGAACGTAGGCGCATTTTTAATTCCCTGACCATAGCGGAAATATGGTCGACCATGGTCAACTCCTGAATGGCTTGACGGATTTTGATAAAATTGGGCACAAATACCCGGTAGGCTATGGGATTTTTCCGTCGTTTGTTGGTTCCACGATACTGCGTACAGCGAATCTCGGATAGCGAGCGAAGCGAGCGGTCAGGCTATATTGTATAACACCAGTCTTGGAGCTGCGGTGGTATAACTGCTCGTATTGTCTTTCCTCTCGATTCCATAATCACCGACTAAAATTCGCACTGGGATGTACAACAAGGATGCAAAACAGATCGATGAAATATTCAGGTTCACGAGTCGTTCCTGTCAGCTGTCACTGCCGCCTTCGGCTCAAGTAGTGATGAAGCGATTCGGATGAAAAATCGACTGCGGTATTCGATTATTGAATTAATTCGTAGTATTCGAATGCGGTTCAGGTACTCGATAACTCGATTGAATCATTCGTTTCGAAGAGACATCCAGCGGTGTGTTTGTCAAGCTGAGAATTTCGAATGCTTGATGCATTCGAATAATTTGTTCTCGTTTCCCGGATGGAATACGAAGTTTGGACAAACACAGTTCGACCTCAAAGTGATCGGTTGTGTAGGGGTTGGGGCGGGGAAGGATAATATCAGCGTTGATGGGGCATTCCGGGGAAATGTGAGCTCAGATGATTCTCAGCGAACAGTAGACTCAGTGGTTATTGGAGTGGTAGGTAATAATCCATAGCAAATCGTAAATATACGATCGTTCGAATTATTTCGAATTTCGATTCGAATGAAACTTACAACGCTTCATACCTCTAGGAGCGTGAACTTCGACAATCCGAATGCGGGATATTTAGATCATTGGAGACTTTTTTAATATCTCAGTTTATTTTACGCTTATTTTTGACGTAGGTACTGCAGTCGTTTGTTGAGTGTCATTTAAAAAACGCTGCAAGTTATTACACAACGGTTCATTATTTACCTGTATAGATGCCCCTTCTGCGTAGATCACTGTTTATTGTGTTCAGTACCCTCGAGCTCCCCCCAGGAAAGCCCTAAATCGAGTACTGGAGCCGTCCCGGGAATTAGAGTTTCATACAAATGCGCAGGATTCAATAATTCAATCATTAATAATTATTTGTTGTTATTCATGAAGCGCAACGTTTGTTCAAGTTACAAAAGTACCTATCAACAAAATCCAAAAGATCCATCATCCTTCAAATTAAATAATTTACAGAACAACCAACTCGAATTCATACAGCCAAACGTGATTATAATCAGGTGCTCCCTAGCGATGATATCTGGGCCGGATTTATGCAGTATCATTCACGATCATGTTGATGAAGCTTTTCGGTGCAAACGAACGGCTGGTCCTACAATGCTCCAGGTGGCACCAAAAAATTCGTTAGCTCGAGATTAATTATTTAAAAACGTAAAAAAAACCATACCCTTCTATTCAAAGTTTTGAGCGACGGCGTTCTGAAAATGTCAACCCCTATTTTTCACCCTTTAGAGATGACTGACAGTAACGCCGAGCTTCGCGGACCCACTAGACCCAAAATGGGACCTAATAACCAAATTTCATTAATTTTGGTTCATGGTACTTAACTAAGAAAAGTGCGAAGTACGGCGTACGGACAGAAATGTTGTTATTGCATTTTTGGATTCTAGGTACATACCTTGAAACGGAAACCAGCCATTCGAGGAGAGGGGTGTTCCGTTTTTTTTTTTTTCATGCTCGATTCCAAAGGTTCATTGTTATTATTGAATAATAATCCAAAAACGGGGTCATGTCTGGTGATGGTTGGACTGGTGGGGGGGGGGGGATAAAATCAGCGTCTGAACCGAATGCAAAATCATTCGAATGATAAATTCGATCACTCTGTATTCGATTCTGAAATTCATTCGGAATCGCCCATCACTAGGCTCACGTATCGAACCAGCTGATTTGGCGCACTTTAGTTGTTATTAATTTAGTGATAATGCTCAAATGGTTCGGCTAGCGAAATCAGCTAAGTCAGCCACTGAGCGTTCTTCTTTCAGGAAGAATCGACCAAGTCATTTAGTTGATTTATCCAGCATAACTATTTTCAGGGTGTGACTCAGTCGATTTCACTCAAGCCGAAGGTTGTAAGAAATTGTGTGAATTGTGAAGGGCTCAGACGAGTGGGCTGTACCAAAACTCATTACGGTGAAAATGCTAGGGTTAGTTTGTTATAATGGAACTACCCTGTCGAGCATTGAGGAATGAGCGTGCGAGGCGAGTTGAGTGTGAGTACAGTGTTTGAAATGTGGCCGGGAATGAACTGATAAATCCTCCAGTATCTCCGACGATGGTTGGTGGAACGTCGATTATTTAGGTCGAAGCGGAACGGCGCGATATTAGGAGACTCCCCGGGGCTGCCTTCGAGGAAGATATTATGGGAATCGGCCAGCTGCTGTTATTGGAGAAAAGTGAAGCCCCCTGTCCAAGGCCCTCGTCTTTTTATCACACTCTGTATCATCACATCGCATATCCCTCCCCACCCATCTTGGTTTATTATTTTCAATAATGAACCTTTGGAATCGAGCATTAAAAATAAAAAAGTCTACCCCCCCCCCCCCCCCAAATTTGATGGTTTAAGTTTCAAGGTATGTAGAATCCGAAAATGCAAAAACAAAAATTCTGTCCGTCCGCCGTACCCCGTACTTAGCACTTTTCTTAGTTACCATGACATATTGACGAAATGACGAATTGACGAATTGACATATTGGGTGATATTGACGAAATTCGGTTTATTAGCTTGGTATTACTGCCAGTCATTTCTAAGGGGTTGCAATTTTCAGAACGCCTATACCTTTTTTTTTACGTGAATCTTTTTACGGTATTAAATAGCTCTTGAACTTACGAGTTTTTTGACACCACCCGGAGCATTGTACGTCCAGCCGTTCCGTCACAGTAAGGCCACCAAGTTTGCACTGACAGGCTTGGTCAACAGACCTGTCAAACTGTATACATTTAGCCCAGGTATCATCAGTAGGGAGCACCTGATTATAATCACGGATGGCTGTGTGAAGTCGAGTTGGTTGTTCTGTGATATTATTCCATTTGAAAAACGCTGCAAAGTCCTTGTCACATGGGTTTATTATTCTATTGGACATACCTATAGAAATGCTGGCTGTTCATTTATTGTTTCTTTCGTGCGTAGTAATCGAAATAGCTATTTCTGATGGTTTCCATTAATTTTGGCTCTTGAAACACAAATTAGGTAGGTACGCTCTTTTTTTTCTTATTTTTTTCTTAACTATCTTTGATCATTGGTAGTGCCATTTAATCGTCTTGATCTACGTGTTGACACTTTTTCCAGTGTTATTGTACAAACTGATGGTGATTTCAGACGATTTCCCTGGTTTTTAACTAATAAAAAATCAATTTTGGGAGCTGAACATTAGGTAGAACTCAATTTTCCAGTCTTTGGCCAAAATAGACTTAATATTCGGTTTTCTCGTCCCCAAAAACATGGAAAACGATATCTCAGAAGCTCATGTTACCAACATGTTGCTAAAACGCAAAAAGTACCTATTTTTACACACATTTTCACTCATAACACCCCTGGGTATATTCCGATCGGGCTGAAAAGATTCGGGACACAACTAGGGCCCAAATGGAGCATGTGTGCGAAAGAACGAATTTTTTAGACCGAAAATGAAGCCTGTAGACGTGATACGGCGGACGGCGTACCGCGGACGGACATTGCATTTTTGGAATCTACGCACCTTGAAACGGAAAAGAAAAAAGTTTGAGGGGGTGTTATAAAAAGTTTTTGCTGAGCGAATACATAGGTGTATTATTCACAGAATAATAAACCAAAATGAAGGCTGTTTTGGATTCTGTTGATAGGTAGGTACTTTTGCAACTTGAACAAACGGTGAAGTATTATGGATGGGCAAATTATTACATAACGGGAAATTATTGCACAACGGTTCATTATATCTACGTAGAAGGGGCGTCTATGCAGGTAAATTATTACACAACGGTTTATTATTTGCCTTATGCTTCATGAAAAACTACAAAAAAATTAAGAAATGGGTCAAATTTTTTATTTTGACATAAGTATTTTTGAGGTAGGAGGGAACCTTGTGTTGGCTTTATCAGTCCTCGAGGATTGGTAGTGGGGCCCCATCTTCCATCCCCAGCCCTTCTGCCTCCCCAAGGCCGCGGATCCGTCGACGTAGCCCCCTGATGCGCATTGAAATGGCCCTTATCACGGCGAATTGTAGTTTCACTCGGACCCATCCCATGACTACAAAAAAATAATGATTGAATTATTGAAATACCGTGAATTTGTAGGAAAGTTTAATTTCGAGGCCGGCTCCAGTACTCGATTTAAGGCTTTCCAGGGGGGAGCCCGAGGGTATTGACGCAGAAAACAGTGATCTAAGCAGAAGGGGCACCTATACAGGTAAATAATAAACCTTTGTTTAATAATTTGCAGCGTTTTTTCCATGGAGCCCACAGTGCATTGTTAAATTGGATTACCTTCATCATGGGGAACGAGACATCAGAACGCCTACCGTACAACTTGGAGCTGAACTGACTCCCCCCCACCCAATATTCAACCACGGGAAAGACTGACCGACTCATCCACGCTCAGTCCTTCTCCAAACCGTTCAGGGTGTATATCATTTTTAAATCCCAATTTGGGTTGCCGTCCTCCCTCCCTGAGCTGGAATATTTTGTTTGATGATAACAGCTGAACTGTATTTACCTATATTATTTGACCTGACCTTGGGTCAAAACAGAAAGAATGGAATTTGTGTTGCTGGGAAATTCGGTGAATCGGCGATTTCGAGCTAGAGCCTGCGCAGATGAACGCCACAATCAGTGGATGACTATGGGCTGGAGGATGACGGAAGATTGGTTGATGATGGACTATTCATATCTAAAAACTCATAGCAATTGTTGTACGTATAATTATTCAACATATTGTTCTACAGCATCTAAACGCAAGATCAAACATATTTCATGACCCGTACGACTAATCCCCAACAGACATAAATGGACCCAAGTTTGCTGATGGATATCTCAGAGGTTGAATGCAATACCTAGTACCTTTTATTACTTTTTATTCGAATTGAAATGGAATTCGAATATGAATATCAGAAACCAAAAAGGTAATAAGTCAACTTGCATGATACCTGAAACATTCATCACCATCGGTCCCCAGTTTTGGGAACGAGCATGCAAACTCAAATGGGAACCACAATCTGATCTGTTTCCATACACACATCGTCCAAATTTCCTAACAGTTGTTTCAGAATTGCTAGTTCTGACATTCAGACAAACACGGATCCACGTGTTTCCGTAATGTCTGATAGGCAAAATGCGAGTGATCATTTCAAACTAGATGGTAAGAACGTTATAATTTTGTTCTTCATGAATAAAATAATTCAATGCGGCACATAAATATATTTGTTCTTCAACTATACGGGGCTCTTCACTCGCTAAGACGTTTGGGATCCTTCACACCACCTGCACTGAAAAGACGCCTAATTGTATCCTCCCATTCTTCATATATTGCGATACTTTTTTCAGCTATTCGCTTGATTAAACATCCAAGCAACGCCTGGATGTCGCTTTCAATATTTGCATCAGCTACGTGCACAGTGGGCAATTATCATGAATCATGTTTGCATTTTTTTCTGTATAGTTTATGATATTGTAGTGAATGTATAATTTGCGCACATCCACTACGAGAGGTAAGGTAGGTTGTGCCCGGTTTGCTTATAGTTCAGGGCTACCACCGTGCCCGGGATCTTTTAGGAGGCATGCCTGGTTTGGTTATAGGCGAACTACCACCATGCCCAGGATCTTTTAGGGAGCGCTGCCTGGTTTGGTTATAGGCGAACTACCACCATGGCCAGGATCTTTTAGGAGGCATGCCTGGTTTGGTTATAGGCGAACTACCACCATGCCCAGGATCTTTTAGGGAGCGCTGCCTGGTTTGGTTATAGGCGAACTACCACCATGCCCAGGATCTTTTAGGAGGCATGCCTGGTTTGGTTATAGGCGAACTACCACCATGCCCAAGATCTTTTAGGGAGCGCTGCCTGGTTTGGTTATAGGCGAACTACCACCATGGCCAAGATCTTTTAGGGAGCACTGCCTGGTTTGGTTATAGGCGAACTACCACCATGCCCAGGATCTTTTAGGAGGCATGCCTGGTTTGGTTATAGGCGAACTACCACCATGCCCAAGATCTTTTAGGGAGCGCTGCCTGGTTTGGTTATAGGCGAACTACCACCATGCCCAGGATCTTTTAGGAGGCATGCCTGGTTTGGTTATAGGCGAACTACCACCATGCCCAAGATCTTTTAGGGAGCGCTGCCTGGTTTGGTTAGAGGCGAACTACCACCATGCCCAGGATCTTTTAGGAGGCATGCCTGGTTTGGTTATAGGCGAACTACCACCATGCCCAAGATCTTTTAGGGAGCGCTGCCTGGTTTGGTTATAGGCGAACTACCACCATGCCCAGGATCTTTTAGGAAGCATGTCTGGTTTGGTTATAGGCGAACTACCACCATGCCCAAGATCTTTTAGGGAGCGCTGCTTGGTTTGGTTATAGGCGAACTACCACCATGCCCAGGATCTTTTAGGAGGCATGCCTGGTTTGGTTATAGGCGAACTACCACCATGCCCAAGATCTTTTAGGGAGCGCTGCCTGGTTTGGTTATAGGCGAACTACCACCATGCCCAGGATCTTTTAGGAAGCATGTCTGGTTTGGTTATAGGCGAACTACCACCATGCCCAAGATCTTTTAGGGAGCGCTGCTTGGTTTGGTTAGAGGCGAACTACCACCATGCCCAGGATCTTTTAGGAGGCATGCCTGGTTTGGTTATAGGCGAACTACCACCATGCCCAAGATCTTTTAGGGAGCGCTGCCTGGTTTGGTTATAGGCGAACTACCACCATGCCCAGGATCTTTTAGGAAGCATGTCTGGTTTGGTTATAGGCGAACTACCACCATGCCCAAGATCTTTTAGGGAGCGCTGCTTGGTTTGGTTATAGGCGAACTACCACCATGCCCAGGATCTTTTAGGAGGCATGCCTGGTTTGGTTATAGGCGAACTACCACCATGCCCAAGATCTTTTAGGGAGCGCTGCCTGGTTTGGTTATAGGCGAACTACCACCATGCCCAGGATCTTTTAGGAGGCATGCCTGGTTTGGTTATAGGCGAACTACCATCATGCCCAAGATCTTTTAGGGAGCGCTGCCTGGTTTGGTTATAGGCGAACTACCACCATGGCCAAGATCTTTTAGGGAGCGCTGCCTGGTTTGGTTATAGGCGAACTACCACCATGCCCAGGATATTTTAGGAAGCATGTCTGGTTTGGTTATAGGCGAACTACCACCATGCCCAGGATCTTTTAGGTTTGAGAAGAGAGATGAGGAGTGAGTAGAGAGAGATAAGTCAATGACTTAAGGAGAGCGTAGAATGGTTGGAAGGCGAAGGAGGCGAGTATTTATAGCCCTTAGGGCTATCTCCCTCCATCCTCCAGCTAGTGGAGGATGGTGGGGATCCCCCACTGGGTACCTGGGTACCTGCTTCTTCCGTCCCCACTTCTATGTTTATTTGGCAAGTTCTTAATTTTACAAGGAGTGGTTATGGGAGGATACCACTACAGATTATGAAACAGACGGCCATAGGACTGAACCGGGAAAATGTGCCTCCTTCATGATTTGAGAGACTTTCAAACTTTTGGATTTCAAAAACGCTGCAAATTACTACGCGCCGATTTATTATTTACCTGTATAGATGCCCCTTCTACGTAGATGACTGTTTTCTGTGGTCGGAACCTACCCTCGTGCTCCCACCAGAAACTCCCTAAATAATTATTTGTTGTTATTCATGCAGCAAACCTTTTGTTCAAGTTATAAAACTGTGCCTATCAATTAAATCCAAAATAACCATCATCCTTCAAATGAAATAATATCACAGAACAACCAACTCGACTTCATACAGCCATCCATGATTATAATCAGGTGCTCCCTAGTGATGATATCCGGGCCAGATTTATACCGTTTCATTCACGATCATGTTGACGAAGCTTTTCGGTGCAAACGAATGGCTGGTTGTGCAATGCCCCAGGTGGTAATAAAAATCTTTAGTTCGAGATCAATCACAAACGTAAAAAAACTATGCCCTTCTATTGAAAGTTTTCGAGCTAAGTACGACATTCTGAAAATTTCAACCCCTATTTTTCCGACAGTAGCCGACAGTAACGCCGAGCTTCGCGGACCAACTAGACCCCAAATAGAACCTACAAACCAAATTTCATCAATTTTGGTTCTTGGTAACCTATGGAAAGTGCGTATTACGGCATACGGTGGACGGACGGAAATTTTTGGTTTATTGTTTTCACTAATGAACCTTTAGAATCGAGCATGGAAAAAAACCCAAAGTTTGATGGTTCCCGTGACAAGGTATGTAGAATCCGCAAATGAAATACAAAAATTTCTTCCCGTCCGCCGTACTTCGCACTTTTCTTGGTTACCATGAACCAAAATTAATGAAATTTGGTTTGTAGTTCCTATTTGGGGTTTAGTTGGTCCGCGAAGCTCGGCGTTACTGTCGGTCATCTCTAAGATGTGAAAAATAGGGGTTGAAATGTTCACAACGCCGTGGTTCGAAAACTTTCAATATGGTTTTTTTA
The DNA here is from genome assembly GCA_954871275.1 of Leptopterna dolabrata. NCBI lineage: Eukaryota > Metazoa > Arthropoda > Insecta > Hemiptera > Miridae > Leptopterna > Leptopterna dolabrata. The sequence continues at coordinate 3,502,202 of OX940977.1, read as the reverse complement.
TTTTTACATTTTTAAATTGATATCAAACCAACGATTTTTTGAGACCACCCGGAGCATGGTACGTCCAGCCGTTCGTTTGCCACCGAAAAGCTTCATCAACATGAGCATGAACGAAACTGTATAAATCCGGCCCAAATATTATCATTGCTAGATTACTATAATCGCAGATGGCGGAATGACGTCGAGTTGGTTGTTCTGTGGTATTATTTCATTCTCAGAATGATGGCTGTTTTGGATTGTTGATACGTACTGTTATAACTAGAGCAAACTTCATGCTTCATGAATAGCAACAAATAATTAATGACCGAATTATTGAATCACGCTATTTTTATGAGACTGTACATCCCAGGCCGGCTCCACTACTCGATTTAGGGCTTTCCTGGTGGGGGGGGGGGGGGAGCAGTATTGACCACAGAAAGCAGTGATCCACGCAGAAGGGGCATCTATACAGGAAAATAATAAACCGTGTGTAATGATTTGCAGCGGTGGTTTTTTTCTCAAATTTTTATATTTTATTCCCCACCCACCATTTTTGTGAATAATTGTACACAATGAGGGCCGAATGGCCTATGTACAAATTAAAAGTTTCTTTCTTTACATTCGGTAGTAAGGTGGCAAACTTGTCAACTCTGCTGGGTTGACACAAGCAATCAACACAAATCATAGCTCACAAGCAATCAACAGGTACCATAGGGCAGACGAAGAAATATAAAGCTCGAAAGCAAACTTTTCTATAAACAGTTAGCTGAATAATTAATTAAGAAATTTTCGACGAAAATTATTAAGCGTTAGTTCAGCTTCTGGTAGAAGTACAATTAACATACCCGCCGAGAAATCCGTCGTCACTAGCAAGTCGACTGTTAGATACGAGCGTTTTTGATGTAACGATATCTTCAGGAGCTTATCTCGACACTGGCTAGGGACGACGGAATCTTCCGGAAGGCAGGTTATGTTATGTGGCTGTAGCTCGTTTGTAGCTGGTTGGACACTGTAATCAGTTATTAACGACATAAATTTTCATATTAACTCGAAAGTGAGTTTTAGGTCGATAACGATGAGTTGGCGATCTGGGGGAACTGAACCACGACAATGGAGGCCGTCGAACGAGGGGGATCGTTGAAAGGATATTAATTTGTAAATTCGTCGTACAACCGCGTCCCGACACACAATTAACGCGGTCTTGGAAAGGGATCGCTCTCCAACCGAAGGAAGACAAAGGAATACTATCGTAATGAGAAGGTGGCCCCATCCTCCGGGTAACGGGAAGGTGTGGAAGGGTAATTAGTAGAAGGGAATACAAGATGAAGGGGTGACTGTGGGCTGGAGGATGACGGAAGATGTAGATGTAGATGTTGTGGTGGTGGTGGGGGGTGTCTCTTGTGAGGTCCCCAGTAATGTAAGCCATTACGCGAACCTGTCGTAGAAGCCTTACATCAATCCAACAACAACAACAACTTCCCCGCCTGGGTGGTGGAGGGAGGGTACTCGGGTGATCCAATAATCTCCTTCCTCCCAACGAAGAACCTCGATCCTTCTCCAGAGTCTGCCATGACGACCCCACCCTCATCATAATTCGCTTAGGTTAGGGACCCAGCATTGAACCCAGGGGCGCTTTTCCCTTATCCTGGAAGTTGCGTACCGGAGCTATAAACCGGCTGGACACCCGCATACCGGCTGCCTACTAGTGATAGGCTAAAGCGTTATTTTCTGATAACGCGTTATTCGCTAATAGTTATTGGTTCCAATAACCGGTTATTCTGATAACCGATTACCAGTTTAGAGATGGGGTAGAGAGACAAACATGAATGTTCACACGAGATCGATGACGAAAAGTTCGTCATATGATACTGCTGCTTCATTTTGTGAATCTGTCACTTACACTGATGGGGCTTACATACAAATGCTGAACATAAATCTAATCGAAATAAATTGTTGATGAAGGAATAAAAATATTTGAATTTCCTAATCTCAAAAAAAAAAAATCCGTCTGTCCTCCCTGGGATCCCACAAAATTGAGTTTAGTAGGTCGGTAACTATGGGTAGACCTATCTACAGTTTAATGTGATAGGTAGATAAAATCTTGAATTAATTACCGGCAATGTTTTTGAACTTCCTACATCACAACAAACTCGAATGCGAAACTTTATGGGACTAGTTTTTAGACCCTTCAACATTTTTAACATTACTGCTCGATAACTTGAGCTGAGGGAATGAGGAATGACTCTTAATTTTTTGAAGAGCACTAAGCTGACGGATACCATCCAGAAATAGGTAGGTAAACACTGTTACTTACGGAGTAAAGGGTAAACAGTGATAACATAGGTACGCTGTGTCCTTTAGCGTACAGTACCATCTCACGTCAAAGGGAAGCGAAAGGTCCTAAGCTGATGGATAACTGTCAGGAAGTTGGTAACCGGTTGCGAGGTAAAGCGTTATCGGCGGCAGGTAGTTACTCAATACCACCCAAACATCAAAGGGTGCGGGAGCGAGACAGTTACCTCTGTGCGGTCATTCACACAATAGTTATTGGATAGTGAAGGCAACCACCTCCCTTGCCAGGAGAAGCGAAGTAGTTATTCCAATAACGTAGGTTTTCTCGTAATCGGTTATCGCAATAACCGGTTCTTGGTCGATAACCGGTTAGGTATTCTAAGCGGTTCCGTTATTCTCAACGACCATCACTACTGCCTACTGAGTCAACGGGGCTCTCGTCCTCAAAACCTTCGAAAAAGTAGGTGTGGGAACACTTAGGTACTAAATATGATTACTATGTAAACAAACACGTGCATAAGTAACAATTTTTTGAACAGTGGGCAGAAATTTGTACACTTCCTATGCCAGTTTATTACTGCATCCAGTTCATTCAATGTAATGACAGGGAAGTTGAAAAATGGGAAGGTTTGTGGTGGCCAAGATCTTTCTACCCCCACAAACAGCCAGAAGCTCCCGATCTTGACCCTTGTACCCAAAATCCTGGAAACGAGAATCCGACGGCTACAGTCAATTTAGAAAAATTCTGAAAACGGATTTGTATTCTCTAGATTCCAACGCAAGTGCTTATTAAGCCACTTTCTGAAAATGTTCAAAATTTGAACATCATTTTTTTGGAACAGTGAGCAAAGAAAAATTGCACACTTTGTGAACCAATTAACCGGAATTTTACGTGAATATTGACGAGAACTCCGTTTTCCGAATTGAAATATCACACTCCTTTCTCAAATGAGAAGTAGACGAAATTTACGAACAAAGTAAATCACCCGCGAAGAAACCCATTTCAAAGAAAAACGGAGTTATTGAAAAAATAGTCTATTTCCACTAATACACGAAAAACGCAAAAAACACTGTTATACCGGCCCCGATGGTGCTGCCATCTCTTATCACAGATTCTCACCAAAACGTCGTGACATTTAGCCGGTTATCGCTGTACCACATATCCCCCTCCTCCACTTCACCCGTGATTATCGCGGTCTTAAGAGCTATAATGAACCCATAAGTATTTTACCCTGACATTCAATGGGAAGATAAAAGTGAATGATATGAAAGGACATTCCTGCAAACGGTCTTAGTTCAACTTGAAGTAAAGGTACACCAGTAATTACCTCTAGCAGAATATCTTTTGATATTCCACTCTTGAAGATTCCATAGAGCAGATTATATTGCACTGAAACGTATTATCTCTTTAGGTGACGATCGTCAAAAAACACTGCAAACTCCTTGTCACATGGTTTTATTATTCTGTTGGACATATCTACAGAAATGTTGGCTGTTCATTTATTGTTTCTTTCATGTGCAATCATTGAAATAGTTATTGCTGATGGTTTCCACCAATTTTGGCCCCCAAAACACGAATTAGGTACGCTCCTTTTGGCTTATTATTCTGTGAATAATACACCTATGTATTCGCTCAACAAAAAATTGTTATAACACCCCCTCAAAATTTTTTCTTTTCCGTTTCAAGGTGTGTAGATTCCAAAAACGCTGCAAAGTCCTTGTCACATGGGTTTATTATTATATTGGACACACCTGCAGAAATACTGGCTGTTCATTTATTGTTGCTTCCATGTAAAATAATTGAAATAGTTATTTCCGGTGGTTTCCACCAATTTTGGCCCCCAAAACTTGAATTAGGTAGGTACGCTTTTTTTTCTTTTTTTTTTCAAATTATCTTTGATCATTGGTAGTGCCACTTAATCGTCTTGATCTACGAGTTGAAACTTTTCCTGGTGCTATTCTACAAAATTGATGGTGATTTCAGACGATTTCGCAGGTTTTTGACTCATAAAAAAATCAAATTTGGGAGCTGAACATCTGGTAAAACCTCAATTTTCCACTCTTTGGTCAAAATCGACTTCATATTCGGTCTTCTCGTCCCCAAAAACATGGAAAATGATATCTCAGACGCTCATGTTACTAACATGTTGTTAAAACGCAAAACGCTGCAAAGTCCTTGTCACATGGGTTTATTATTCTATTGGAGTTCTAGAGATTCTTGTTCGCTGTTAAATTTATTGTTTCTTTCATGTGGAATGATTGAAATAGCTATTTATGATGATTTCCACCAATTTTGGCCCCCAAAACATGAAATAGGTACGCTTTTTTTTTCTTTTTTTTAAAGATCATCTTTGATCATTGGTAGTGGCATTTAATGGTCTTGATTCACCTGTTTACACTTTTTCCAATGTTATTGTACACATTGATGGTGATTTCAGACAGTTTTCCAGGTTTTTGACTCATAAAAAACCAATTTTGGGAGCTGAACCTTTGGTAAAACCTCAATTTCCGCGTCTTTGGTCAAAATCGACTTCATATTCGGTCTTCTCGTCCTCAAAAACATGGAAAAAGATACCTCAAAAGCTCATGTTACTAACATGTTGTTAAAACGCAAAAAGTACCTATTTTTATACACATTTTCACTCATAACACCCCTGGGTATATTCCGATCGGGCTGAAAAGTTTCGGGACACAACTAGGGCCCAAATGGAGCATGTGTGCGAAAGAACGACTTTTTTAGACCGAAAATGAAGCCTGTACACGTGATACGGCGTACGGCGGACGGCGGACGGACGTTGCATTTTTGGAATCTACGCACGTTGAAACGGAAAAGAAAAAATTTTGAGGGGGTGTTATAAAAATTTTTTGCTGAGCGAATACATAGGTGTATTATTCACAGAATAATAAACCAAAATGCAATGTCCGTCCGCCGTCCGCCGTCCGCCGTACGCCGTATCACGTCTACAGGCTTCATTTTCGGTCTAAAAAAGTCGTTCTTTCGCACACATGCTCTATTTGGGCCCTAGTTGTGTCCCGAAACTTTTCAGCCCGATCGGAATATACCCAGGGGTGTTGTGAGTGAAAATGTGTGTAAAAATAGGTACTTTTTGCGTTTTAGCAACATGTTGGTAACATGAGCTTTTGAGGTATCTTTTTCCATGTTTTTGGGGACGAGAAGATCGAATATGAGGTCGATTTTGGCCAAGGAGTGGAAAATTGAGGTTGTACCAGATGTTCAGCTCCCAAAATTGATTTTTTATGAGGCAAAAACCTGCGAAATCGTCTGAAATCACTATCAATTTGTATAATAACACTAGAAAATGTGTCAACACGTGGATCAAGACGATTAAATGGTACAATCAATGATCAAGGGTAATTTGAAGAAAAAAAAAGGAGCGTAGTACCTAATTCAAGTTCTGGGGGCCAAAATTTGTGGAAACCACCAGAAATAGAAATAATAAATAAACAGCCGGCATTTCTGTAGACCAATAAGATAATAGAATAATAAACCCATGTGACAAGGACTTTGCAGCGTTTTTTTAAAATTATCTTTGATAATCGGTAGTGCCATTTAATTGTCTTGATTCACGTGTTGACACTTTTTCTAGTGTTATTATACAAATGATTTTAGACGATTTCCCAGGTTTTTACTAATAAAAAATCAATTTTAGGAGTTGAACCTGTGGTAGAACCTCAATTTACCACTCTTTGGTCAAAATCGACGTCATATTCTTCTCGTCCCGAAAAAACATGGAAAAAGATACCTCAAAAGCTCATGTTACTAAAACACAAAAAATACCTATTTTTATACCCATTTTCACTCATACCACCCCTGGGTATATTCCGATCGGGCTGCAAAGTTTCGGGACACAACTAGAGCACAAATGGAGCCTGTGTACGATGTTTTTAGACCGAAAAAATGAAGTAGTTATGCGTGATACGGCGGACGGCGTACGGCGGACGGACATTGCATTTTTGGAATCTACGCACCTTGAAACGTAAGAGAAACAATTTTGTGGGGGTGGTACAAAAAATTTTTGCTGAGCGAATACATAGGTGGATTATTCGCAGAATAATAAACCAAAACGCATATTTTCGATCGTTCCATCGTTAATTTTCCATTCAATTATTGGAAATATTGAAATCTCATGGTTCAAGCCAAATGCTGGAGCTGAGGGACCTACTACCTGATGTATACCTATATTCTATATTCCGGACGAATTTCCTGTCAGTAACAGAACAGTAGACGTATGTACCTACCACCGAGCAAAAGCAAATTAAATCGAATATCTGCCCTTTCCTTCGGTACCTAATTTCCAACCAATGACCATGAAAGTAATATAAAGTTAATTGGGTAATGTTGATAGTTTACCTAATATGTAGAATAAACAGGAGAGCAGTGGTTGAGAAGGGAGTGCAATAGGAAACGTGGAAAAAGCGGACATTGGAAACAAGCGATCCACTGAGGGTGTGGGAATGGAATAAGCCCCCAAAAAATAGACGGCTAAATGGAAACTTTTGAACCAAACTTAATATTTTTAGAGCCGATTCCAAAAAGAGCTCAACCCCAAGGTTGAAGTTTACCTTGGGGTTCATCAACCATGGTAAGAAAAATTGGCGTTCCAAAAAAAGTCCTAATCGATTGATTATGCGATATTTCGAAGAGTTTATCATGGTTACGTAACCATAACGATTGCTGGGTTGAAGAAAGTTCATCATGGTAAACTTTTCGAACCCGGTTCCTGCTGGTCGAAATGAGAAACCCACAGTATCTGATATTGGCCGCCACTGACAATTCACCCATTTCACCAGTTTTGAGTATACTAGTGTGGTGTTCCTTTTCTTCAACACAATTATGAATTACACGAATATGATCAACGGTAATGAAAGTGAAGACGTACATGAAGGGTACATTCAGTATTAAGGTTATGCAGATTGAGGGTAGGATGGAAAACAATGTTACCAAAAAATCGATTTGGATGCTTTATTTTACTTCATCCGTGGCAAAAACTTCTTAGATTTGTACTGTCCACGAGCAGATCGTCGTAACATGGATACTACACTGGGTATGGTATAGTGTCCATGGTCATGGAAACTCTGTAACCCTGTGACGTATCCATGGTTACACGGTAAGTACATCTGGTAACGCAACTAATCGATTCTTTCAAGGTAACTCGAAAGGACTTTTTGGAACGCTCCTGCTCAGAAAACGAGGGTTACCGAAAAACGCTGCAAAGTCCTTGTCACATGGGTTTATTATTCTATTGGACATACCTACAGATTCTCGTTGGATGTTCATTTATTGTTTCTTTCATGCGCAATAATTTAAATAGCTATTTTTGATGATTTCCACCAATTTTGGTCCCCAAAACATGAAATAGGTACCTACGCTTTTTTTTCTTTTTTTTTCCAGATCATATTTGATCATTGGTAGTGCCATTTAGTGGTCTTGATTCACCTGTTTACATTTTGCTTCCGAGTCTGCGAAGCAGCGGAAGCCTTGTGTTCACTTTCGTGAGCCAAAAAATTTTTGTCTTCAGAAATCAAAATTTCCACTTGCATTTTGCGTTTCAAAGCCTACTGAACAAATTTGGTTCCGTGTCTGTCGGTCTGTGAGTCTGTGAGTCTGTGAATCTGTGAGTCTGTGAGTCTGTGAGTCTGTCCGCATTTCCTTGTTACAGCCATAACTTCCACGATTTTGAATTGTTTCAGCTCAAATTTTGAGGGATGGTGCGGATAAGGCCCCTTGAGGTCCCATACAAATTTCAACATGATTGATCCAGCGGTACGCCCTGCGCATGCGCTAACGTTAAATTCAACAAACACGCATAACTTTCACAATTTTGATTCAATTTCGCTCACATTTTCAAGGGTTGTTTGGACAAGGCCTAGTGAGTTCCAGTATGAATTTCAGCATGATCGGACCCTCGGTGCGCTCTGCGCATGCGCTGGCGTGAAATAGATTCAATTTCCTTGTTACAGCCGTAGTAACCAAAGATTTCACCCAATTTCAATGTAATTCTCAGGGATTAAGCGGGTAGGGCCCATTGAGGTCCCATATAAATTTCAACATGATAGAGCCAGCGGTTCGCCCTGCGCATGCGCTCTGTCTGTCTGTCTGTCCTTCTATGCACGGCCAAACGGCTCGACGGATATCGACCAAATTTGGCACGAATATCCAGTAGGCTCCCAAGTTGTGCAACGTCGCATTTTCAATTCCCTGACCATAGCGAAACTATGGTCGACCATGGTCAACTTCGTTAATTGAAATGGTAACCCCTATTTTTTATCGCGTATTCGTAATCTACGTGAAATTCTATCTACGATCGACCCTTCGGACTACCCCCGCGGTCGACCTTAGCGCATCCATGGGCCCCTCCATGGTCGAATCCCGAATTGCTCAACGGATATCGACCAAATTTGGCACCAATATCCGGTAGCCTCCCAAGTTGAACGTAGGCGCATTTTTAATTCCCTGACCATAGCGGAAATATGGTCGACCATGGTCAACTCCTGAATGGCTTGACGGATTTTGATAAAATTGGGCACAAATACCCGGTAGGGTATGGGATTTTTCCGTCGTTTGTTGGTTCCACGATACTGCGTACAGCGAATCTCGGATAGCGAGCGAAGCGAGCGGTCAGGCTAGTTATGTATAATGGACGTAATGTATTATGGAAGTCATGTTATGCATAATATGTATATTTCCTGTAATGTTATGTAATGTTATGTAATGTAATGTAATGTTATGTAATATGTATATTTAACGTTATGTAATGTTATGTAATGTAATGTAATGTTATGTTATTTTGCTTCCGAGTCTGTTCTATTTTATAATGGGTCACTCTGATTGTGACGAGGAAGCTCCTGTGCCATCACCTTGGCAGTGTATTTTCTAATGTTATTATACACATTCACGGTGATTTCAGACAATTTTCCAGGTTTTTGACTCATAAAAAACCAATTTTGGGAGCTGAACATTTGGTAGAACTCAATTTTCCACTCTTTGGCCAAAATCGACTTCATTTTCGGTCTTCTCGTCCCCAAAAACATGGAAAACGATAGGTATCTCAGAAGCTCATGTTACCAACATGTTGCTAAGACGCAAAAAGTACCTATTTTTACACACATTTTCACTCATAACACCCCTGGGTATATTCCGATCGGGCTGAAAAGTTTCGGGACACAACTAGGGCCCAAATGGAGCATGTGTGCGAAAGAACGAATTTTTTAGACCGAAAATGAAGCCTGCAGACGTGATACGCCGGACGGCGGACGGCGGACGGCGTACGGCGTACGGTGGACGGCGGACGGACATTGCATTTTTGGAATCTTCGCACCTTGAAACGGAAAAGAAACAAATTTGAGGGGGTGTTATAAAAATTTTTTGCTGAGCGAATACATAGGTGTATTATTCACAGAATAATAAACCAAAACCGAAAATAACCCCAGGGTAAGGTTACAGGGCTATCATTGTTACAGAGTTTTTTGGAACCGGCCCTTAATAATTTAATAAATTATTTCTATATCGCCGTTTTGAATGTTACTGTGATCTTCTTCTGCTTGCTTAATGACGGGACTTCGCAATTCGAGGTCGATGATTTATACAGTGTCCTCTCCTTCAATCTTCATTTTCCTCAGGAAGGGCTGGAAGGAGGTTTTCAAAATGGATATAAATGAACAGGTTTTTTTTAAATGTTTCTAAATTCGGGATTTCGTCAGGCTATTGCGCCCTCCTCAATCCGTTACTATAAATATAGATTCCGAAGTTTCCCGAAGAAAAAATTCAAACACAAATTTCAAATACCTAAGTTACGTCAAATAAGTTACTAAGTAATAAAAATCAACATCCAATGTCCCTGAAACGACCCCCTTCCCGCTTCATTTTCCTTAGGTAGGAGGTTTTTCAACAAATACGAACAACAAGAAAACTCCGCCTTATGTTTGGTGTAGAATATAAATTTATCTGAAATTATAAATTTTCTCCGATTTCAAGAGAGAAAAAACGCTGCAAATCCCTGCACAAAGGTTTATTATTTTGTACAGAATACCCTTCTGGTACAGATCACAGCTCTCTGTATAGATAACCCGTCTATATAATATAATATGTACTATGTTATACATATTATGTAGATCGCAGACCCTCCGTAAGTTAGTACCTAACCCCGTACTCGATACTAGGTACCTGCCTAAATCACGAGTTAAATGTTGCTAAAATAATTCTGTCGATGACAGTAACTAAAACGGCAAAAAGAAACGCAAATAATGAAGTTCTGATGAAAAATTGTTGATGTGGAGTGAAATAGATGCCCCTTCTGCGTAGATCTCTGTTTTCTGTGGTCAATACCTACCTTCGTGGTAAAGTATAATGAACCGTTGTGTAATAACTTGCCCATCAATAATACTTCAACGATTGTTCAAGTTGCAAAAGTACCGATCAACAAAATCCAGCCCCTTCTTGGTTGATGAACCGTTGTGTAATAATTTACCGTTATGTAATAATTTACCGTTGTGAAATAATTTACCGTTATAAAATAATTTACCATTGTGTAATAATTTGCCGTTGTGTAATAATTTACCATTGCGTAATCATTTGCCGCTGTGTAATAATTTACCATTTTGTAATAATTTACCCATCAATAATACTTCAAAGTTTGTCCAAGTTTCAGAAGTACCTACCAACAAAATCCAATAGTCCATCACTTATCAAATGAAATAATATCGCAGAACAACCAACTCGACTTCATACAGCCATCCTTGATTATAATCAGGTGCTTCCTAGTGATGATATCCGGGCCGGATTTATACCGTTTGATTCACGATCGCGTTGACACACGAACGGCTCGACGTACAATGCTCCGGGTGGTCTCAAAAAATTGTTAAGCTCAAGACAAATTTAATGAAGTAAAAAAACCATACCCTTCTATCGAAAGTTTCAACCCCTATTTTGAACCCCTTAGAGATGACTGACAGTAACGTCGAGCTTCGAGGACCAACTAGACCCCTGAACGGAACCTATAACCCGAATTGCATCAATTTTGTTTCATGGTGACTAAGAAAAGTGGCCAGTACGGCGTACGGCATACGGTGGACAGACAGAAATGTTTGTATTGCAGTTTTGGATTCTACATACCTTGAAACGTAAGCCATCAAATTTTTAGGGGGGGTAAGAATTTTTTTTTTCATGCTCAATTCCAGTGGTTCATTATCGAAAATAATAAACCAAAAAAACACGGGTTTTAGCGCTAACTTCCTTAAGTAACTCGACTTTTGTCTGGATCAGCGTTCAGTAAGGGTTATTCAATTGAGCTGGAATTAGGTATCACAAAAAGATTGTACGTGAAACCCGTAATCGTATAATTTTGCAATCCAGTTCGGATCGAAGGGCTCCGCAAGAAGCAAAGGCTACGAAGCTTATGCATATTAAACGATGGAGTTCTGGAGCCGCAGGAAAAAAACCAGCGAATAATCCGGAAAAGAAAGAATTGAAACATATGGCATTTTACCAGAGATAGAAAACGTGGCCTCAGTTCCACATCCCTAAACGGCTTTGATAATAAAGTGACGTCACTCAATCTATCACGCGGGACGTTTCCGCCCCCCAGCAATTTTCGGCCGATTTTCTCTCGACGAAGGGCCCAATGGGGGAAACGTTTCGGAAAATCGGGAGGCGAAACGAGGGAGTCTTCGTCAAAGAAAACCTAGAGCAGTTGAAATAATTGACGCCTGCAAGTTCCTCGTTTGGAGCCGAAAGGTCTCTTCTGCTCCGCTTGCTCGATGATTTTTCGCTTTGGAAAATGCTGGTTTTATTTCCTCCAGAGAACGTTCTAAGCCAGTTTAACCAGCCTTCAAGCTCACTTACGGTTCTTCTCCTCCAGTGCCGAGAAATATAGGAATCGAGGTAGGTAGGTAGGTACCCGGAATCCCTCAAGGGCATATTATTTGGTTTTTCTTTTTCCCTACCACAATCATGATTACTTAACTAAAAGCTTTGTATTCGTGCAGAATCGAAAAAATGTCATTGCCACTCGCCCATGGCTTTTCAAACGTCAACAAACAAATTTGCTTCCGTGTCTATCTGTCGGTCTGTAGGTTCTCAATTCCTTGTAACCACCATTATTATCTTACATTCCATGAAACGAAATCATTTTGAGTGTACATTTCTAATTGTAGGTAGCTTCTACGCACCATCACAATTGTCTGATTACTATTGTCGTGGTTCCCCTCCAGAATACCACTCGAATGTACAAACTTAGATTGTCCTAAAACAACCAAGTAAATGGTGGGCCTATGTGACACAAGTGGCATAGGTAGTTCTCTCGCTCCATCGATCCCTCAACGGGTCCTAAAGACCGTCGGAGGACCGTGGGAGGGTAGAAGAGCTCATATAAAACCCGCTCTTCTCACCCAGCTCGTCATTCTACGCTCAAACCTCAAGTCGATGACTTCTCTTTATCCTTAACTTCCTCCTCAAACCTCTCGCCTAAAAGAACTCAGAGTGGTGGAACCGGTCTGGTGATAACCGACGTGGTGGAACCATCTGGGCACAATCTCTAGCGTTTCTAGTGGTGGTAACCTCCCTGGCTTCGCCATAGGTGTAACCTTTCAAATGCTAGCTATCCAAAACCTCTACCTTCACATCTCAACCACACCTATCCAGGCCAAGCCTTCACTTCTCTATCACCACAACTATTATTATTCATCTTCCATCCTTCCAAATTTGATCATAATAATATTGTATATCTCCGATTCTCTATTCTACAGGATTGGTAGTAAAATTTTTAAGCTGCTTTGACTGAGACCTCCTCAGTGTGTTGACAGTTGAGAGGAATATACTCCACGCAAACTTGATCCGTTATTTGAACTTTCTACAAATCGTGCATAGATGGATACTTCGTCAGATTTTGCCCGAACTTGATTTGGAAGAGGAGACGTTCACGTGTTCATCAGAAGGAAGTTTCCTTCTTGGTATCGCTATCCTCGGAATCGCTATTCAGACATTATTAAACCTTGTCTCTATCATTAACATGGATAATTATGTTTTTGGGCTGGGGGACAACCCAAAATTTCCGACACCAAAAAGTGTAACGCGATACCGATAACCCCGAGCTAAAAAAATCCATATTAAAAAATGTAAATCATATTTTCTCCGTTTTCACTGGAAACCATAGAATGTGGACATGCAATACGGCACTGTCAGTTCATGCGTCCAAAAACATATCCATGATTCAATGTTTTTCCGTGAAAGCGGAGAAAATGTTTTTTCTTAAACTTACTTCAGCCATTGGCCGAATAGCAAGACTCATAAAAACGCTGCGAATTATTACACAACGGTTTATTATATACCTACGTAGATACCCGTTCTGTGAAGATCACTGTTTTCTGTGGTCAGTACCTAATATCCTAAATCGAGTTACTGGAGTCAGCCGGGGATTACAGTTTCATAAAAATGCTCAGAATTCAATAATTTCATCATTAATTATTATTATTTGTAGTTATTTACGAAGCAAACCCTTTGTTCAAGTTGCAAAACTATGCCGATCAAAAAATCTAAAATAACCATTTTCTTCAGATGAAGTAATATCACGGAACAACCAACTCGACTTCATACAGCCATGAGTGATAATAATCAGGTGTTCCCGAGCAATGATAATATATCTTGGCCGGATTTATACCGTTTCATTGACGATCATGCTGGCGATGCTTTCCGGTGCGAACGAACGGCTAGACGTACTCCGGTTGGTCTCAAAAAACGCTTTAGTTCAAGATGAATTTAAAAGCGTAAAAAAATCGTGGCCTTATATTGAAAATTTTTGAAATATTTTAACCCCTTAGAGATGACAGACAGTAACCCCGAGCTTCGCGGACCAACCAGACCCCAAATGGGACCTCAAAACCAAATTTCATTAATTTTGATTCATGGTAACTAAGGATAGTGCGAACTACGGCGTACGGCCAATGGTGTGCGGCGGAAGGACGGAAACTTTTTCAATAAATAATGAACCTTTGGAATCGAGTATGAAAGAAAAATGTTTAACCCTCCATAAAAATTTTATGGTCTCCGTTTCAAAGTATACGTAGAATCCGAAAATGCAAAAATTCTGTCCATCCGCCATACTTCGGACTTTCCTTAGTTCTGTCATGGCACTCTTAAAATATAGCTTTCCTGTAAATATTAGATTGTTACCTATAATGAGAGAAGGCGAGCTGGGTGATGCAAGGGGCAGAGCCAGGTACCTCTCCCTCCAACGAACCCACAATCAATGAACCCGGGGAGGGTAGAGGCACCTTTATAAGGCGCCCGGCTTGCCCAGCCCGTCATTCTACCAATCTCTCTCGAACCAGAGCCTTCTGTCTCTCCCTTACCTTACCTCCTCTTCAACTCACCCTTCTCCTCAATCCTACATTCTCAACGTGGTGAGAATGGGACGAATGTTTTTCCAAGTATCCAACTTGGTGAGAACTGGACGGATATTTTCCTATCCTCGAGGTGTATCCAAGGTGGTGAGAACCGTGCGGATACGCTCTCACACTCCTCTCTTCATTTAACCTCACTATCTCAACCTCACTTTCCCAAACCAACCTCAAACTTACCACTCACCACAGTTACCATGAACTAAAATTAATGAAGTTTGGTTTGTAGGTCCCATTTGAGGTCTAGCTGGTCAGCAAAGCTCGGCGTTACTGTCAGTCGTCCCTATGGTGTGCAAAATAGAAGTTGAAATTTCCGAAACACCGTATCTCGAAAACATTCAATAGAAGGGTGTGGTTTTGTTTAAATTAATCTCGAACTCAAGAACTTTTTGAGAACATCCAGAGCACTGGACCAGCACTGGACCAGCAGTTCGTTTTCACCGAAAAGCTTCGTCAACATAATCGTGAATGAAACGGTTTAAATCCGGCCCAGATGTCATCGCTAGGGAGGACCTGATTATAATAACGGATGGCTGTATGAAGTCGAGTTGGTTGTTCTGTGATATTATTTCGTTTGAAGAGTGATGGTTAAATTCGAACACACGTTATGCTTCATGAATAACAAATATAATATTAGTTATATAATTCTTGATTCCACCGCATATTTATAAATGTGATTGCCTGGCTGGCAGATAATGAGCCGTTGTGTAATAAGTTGCAGCTTTTTTCTTCGTCCCTCGTGGGACGATAATAACGTTATGATACAGTAGGTAATACAGGGCAGTAATGTTTACATAATTAGCACATCCAAACTCCAAATTTACCTGAAAAACCGTCGGTTTATTATTTTAAATTATTATGAACATCAGGTAAGGTAACAATCACGATCTTTCTACAAGATTTTGGTGCTTTAAATTGAAGGTGACGGTTGCCAATTATGACAAACACACGATTGTTCCTGACGAAACTACTCAAGAAAAATGACTAATAACACATATTTTTGACTTATTAAGTTGATGAAAAATAGAGAAATCAATTTATTCCCAATTATTTCAAGTTACGTGTATTTTTTCTAATCACACGCGAGAATTGTAACAGCAAGAAAGGTTGGAAACTAAGACTGTTTTAAATAGAATAGAGAGTTTTTGCAACACACTCGTGACGAAACGAAACGGAAAACGACACCAAAACGGAAATGGCGGATAGGGCGACCGAAGTCAGATGCTAACCTTTTTCGGTTCAGTTTTCGTTCAGCTTTGGCGTCTACCGGCTGGCGGAGTCACGCTAACGTTATGTCAACCTCTCTTTCATCCATTTTACTCCATGGTTAATACAAATCTATGTCCACACATGGCGTCAAGTCTGCCAAGACGCCAAGAAGCAGCTGTGAATACGACGCTCGACATTTTTATTTTCCAAGGAAAACAGAAGAAGGTAGGTAGCGTTATACAGATGTAAGGTTAAATTACGTTTCGTCATCTCAACACGACGAAAGCGAGATCCCGGTATTTTTCGTCGTCACGGTTCGTCAAACTTTTCGGTGTCTTAAGTGCGCATGCGCAGCACTGCTTTCGTTTCGTTCGTTTCGTCGTGAGTGTGTTGCAAAAACTCTCTAATGACCATTCTGGTGAATTATGTTTGCGCCCGATCATTTTGGAAGCCGCCAGCCGTTGCTGTTTATAGATCTCGTGGTATTGGTGCATCATAGCGCAGTTGAGCCCTGATGCCTACCCATTAAAAACCAGGGATTACCCAACACTGGATAGTGGCTTCAGATAGCGGTTAACGCTCTGGGAGGCAATGAGAGGGTTAAATTGAATTCGATAGCCGTCAGTGGCAGGACCATTCAAAAACGGATATGAGGCCTGTTGGTTATGGTCTAACTCCGCTTAGTATTCCAAGCTCAATTCCTTCTCTTTGTGGATCGACATGATATAGAAATCAGAATATGATGCGAATGATCTCGAACCGCATGATCACCTGCAGCAGATAACTTATTCACATACCTGCATAAATAAAAATAATCGATAATATTGATTGCAAATCCCATTCAAAATATATCAGTACAGAGAGTATTGAAGACACTTTTGAGATGATTGAGGACACTCTTTTGATTGTAAAGTTCAATGAACGTATGAGAAAATTACTAGAAAGTTTTGTTCAGAAACATCTGTGGAATCTCCGTAATAATGATTATTCTTGGTGCCTTCTCCTTCAACGAAGGGGCACGTTCGAAAATATACACAACAAAAAAGTAAGGAGTTATTTGCATCTCCATTCCCTAAAAAGGATACAATAAGGCTACCGTTATTTGTCTGATGCCTGGATTTACAGTGCTTAATAATACAAAGTCACCATTAGGTATGTAATGAAATTTTATTTTTTGTATTTATTTTATTTTTATAGTACGGCTAAGCCAATTTACAAGAGTTGAATAAAAGGAGTTGTCAACTCAGGAAAAAAATAAATGAATATTTAAATATTCAAATATTTAATATAAAGTCGACCAAACTTCACTGGCATTGGTGAGGTGAAAAATGGCGCATGAGGGAAGACGATGGATCGGCAAAGAAGTCGAATGACGAAATTTATCTACCATCTATCATATATCTGTAAATTTGGCTTGCCTGTCCTTGTAAAATAAGAATTCCCACAATTCTTTAAGATTTTTAGCAAATTTTCGAGGAAAATGACGCTATTGCAATGTGTCCAAAATGTTCAAAACATGGATGTTTGAAATTTGTTTATGGACAAACCCGTTTCAGCGACTGTAGTTCACGGTAACTAAGGAAATTGCGAATTACGGTGGGCGGGCAGAAGAGTTTTTTATTCCATTTTCGATTTTCGGATTCTACATACCATCAAACGGAAACCATCGAATTTTTGGGGGGGGGGGGGGGGGTTAAATTCTTATTATTTTTTCTTGCTCGATTCCAATTAAGGCTCATGATTGAAAATAAACCAAAATTTCTGTCCGTCCGCCGTACGCCGTACTTTGCACTTTCCTTATTAGGTACCATTAGCGGAAATTAATGAAATTTGGTTTGTGCCTTTGTGGGTCCCGTTTGGGGTTTAGTTGGGTATCATTGCTAGGTAACATCTGATTATAATCATGGATGGCTGTATGAAGTGGAGTCGGTTGTTCCATGATATTAATTCATCTGAAAAATTATTGTTATATTTTGGATTTTGTTGATAGGTAATTTTTAATTTGAAAATGCGTTATGATTCATGTTTAACAACAAATAATATTAATGATAGAATTCTTGAAAAACTCGATTTCGCAAAAAATGGACTTGATCACTTTTTCCACTCAACCGACAGCCGACGATAGGTAGTTGTGCAGGTGCGCCAATTCCGTCCCCGAACGTTCCTTCCTGTCTCTCTCAAAGATTTTTGACTTAATTACCCTCGTAATTTCAGCGCGCGGTAAAACTGTCCACACAACCCTGATCAGCCTGTGGATTCCATTTTCTTTCTCAAACGTTCATTTCATGCTAATCCACAGCCCAGTTTCATCCCCGAATCGTGGGGGGACCTGACGGTCGTTTGTGCTTGATCAGGGGATAGCACGTTCCGCACACATCCCTCGGATAACTTTGCAGGGCGAATTGCCTTTCCCTCTTCCTCCTTCCCAGTTTGAAGCAAAAGTTTTGCAGGAAAGAGCTCCGTAAAAGTTTTCCTTCATGTTCAGTTAGAATTAAGGTAATTCACCCTAATACAGGTTATTACGTGCACATCGGCATTATAGATCCGCTGGATGCACAACCGCGAGTGATTTCATCAGGCCTGAGGACTCGGAAAGGGATAATAATGGAAACCAAATAATTCATAGTCCTTATCAGTAAATTATTATTAGCCTTATGAGTAAAAGTTGACATTTTAAGTAGGTAATTTTAGGGAAATGGCTAAAGATACACGCCACCCTACTCAACCGTATAATAGACCGGTTTCTCCGCCTACCACTCGGCAGAAAAAACGCTGCAGTCCTTGTCACATGGGTTTATTATTCTACTGGACATACCTACAGAAATGCTAGCTGTTCATTTATTGTTGTTTTCATGTAAAATAATTGAAATGGCTATTTCTGGTGGTTTCCACCAATTTTGGCCCCCTAAACTTGAATTAGATAGGTTCCTTTTGGTTTATTATTCTGTGAATAATACACCTATGTATTCGCTCAGCAAAAAATTTGTATAACACCCCCTCAAAATTTTTTCTTTTCCGTTTCAAGGTGCGTAGGTTCCAAAAATGCAATATCCGTCCGCCGTACGCCGTATCACGTGTACAGGCTGCATTTTCTGTCTAAAAAATTCGTTCTCTCGCACACTTGCTCCATTTGGGCCCTAGTTGTGTCCCGAAACTTTTCAGCCCGATCGGAATATATCCAGGGGAGTTATGAGTGCAAGTGTGTATAAAAATAGGTACTTTTTGGGTTTTAGTAACATAGTAGCAAAATGAGCTTTTGAGGTATCTTTTTCCATGTTTTTGGGGACGAGAAGACCGAATATGAAGTCGATTTTGACCAAGGAGTGGAAAATTGAGGTTGTACCAGATGCTCAGCTCCCAAAATTGATTTTTTATGAGTCAAAAACATGCGAAATCGTCTGAAATCACCATCAATTTGTATAATAACACTAGAAAAAGTGTCAACACGTGGATCAAGACGATTAAATGGTACAATCAATGATCAAAGGTAATTTGAAAAAAAAAAAAAAAAAACGCTGCAAAGTCCTTGTCACAAGGGTTTATCATTCTTTTGGACTTACCTACAGAAATTTTGGCTGTTCATTTATTGTTTCTTTCATGTGCAATAATTGAAATAGCTATTTCTGATGGTTTCCACCAATTTTGGACACCCCCCAAAACACGAATTAGGTACGCTCCTTTTTTTTCAAATTATCTTTGATTCAAATCGTCTTGATCCTCGGGTTGACACTTTTGGTTTATTATTCTGTGAATAATACACCTATGTATTCGCTCAGCAAAAAATTTTTATCACACCCCCTCAAAATTTTTTCTTTTCCGTTTCAAGGTGCGTAGATTCCAAAAATGCAATGTCCGTCCGCGCCGTATCACGTGTACAGGCTTCATTTTCGATCTAAAAAAATCGTTCTTTCGCACACATGCTCCATTTGGGCCCTAGTTGTGTCCCGAAACTTTTCAGCCCGATCGGAATATACCCAGGGATGTTATGAGTGAAAATGTGTGTAAAAATAGGTACTTTTTGCGTTTTAGCAACATGTTAGTAAAATGAGCTTTTGAGGTATCTTTTTCCATGTTTTTGGGGACGAGAAGACCGAATATGATGTCGATTTTGACCAAAGACGCGGAAATTGAGGTTTTACCAAAGGTTCAGCTCCCAAAATTGGTTTTTTATGAGTCAAAAACCTTGAAAACTGTCTGAAATCACCATCAATGTGTATAATAACATTGGAAAAAGTGTAAACAGGTGAATCAAGACCATTAAATGCCACTACCAATGATCAAAGATGATCTAAAAAAAAAGAAAAAAAAGCGTACCTATTTCATGTTTTGGGGGCCAAAATTGATGGAAATCATCAGAAATAGCTATTTCAATCATTCCACATGAAAGAAACAATAAATTTAACAGCCAACAAGAATCTCTAGAACTCCAATAGAATAATAAACCCATGTGACAAGGACTTTGCAGCGTTTTTGGAATCTACGCACCTTGAAACGGAAAAGAAAAAAGTTTGGGGGGTTGTTTTTGTTGAGGGATTACATAGGTGTATTATTCACAGAATAATAAACCAAAATAGGTGCTTTTTGCGTTTTAGCAACATGTCAGTAACATGAGCTTTTAAGGTATCGTTTTCCACGTTTTTGGGGACGAGAAGACCGAATATGAAGTCGAATTTGACCAAAGAGTGGAAAATTGAGTTCTACCAAATGTTCAGCTCCCAAAATTGATTTTTTATGAGTGAAAAACCTGGGAAATCGTCTGAAATCATCATCAGTTTGTATAATAACACTGGAAAAAGTGTCAACACGTGGATCAAGACGATTAAATGGCACTACCAATGATCAAAGATAGTTAAAAAAAAGAAAAAAGCGTACCTACCTAATTTGTGTTTTACGGGCCAAAATTAATGGAAACCATCAGAAATAGCTATTCCAATTATTTCACATGAATGAAACAATAAATGAACAGCCAACATTTCTGTAGAAAACCCAATAGAATGATAAACCCATTTCTGTCCAATAGAATGATAAACCAATGTGACAAGGACTTTGCAGCGTTTTTCCAGTGTAATTGTACAAATTGATGGTGATTTCAGAGGATTTTCTAGATTTTTGACTCATAAAAAATCAATTTTTGGAGCTGAACATTTGGTAGAAACTCAATTTTCCATTTTTGGTTAAAATCGACTTCATATTCGGTCTTCTCGTCCCCCAAAACATGGTAAAAGATACCTCAAAAGCTCATGTTACTAAAACACAAAAAGTACCTATTTTTATACAAATTTTCACTCATAACACCCCTGGGGTATATTCCGATCGGGCTGCAAAGTTTCGGGACACAGCTAGGACCCAAATGGAGCATGTGTGCGAAAGAACGAATTTTTTAGAAACCGGTACACGTGATACGGCGGACGGATATTGCATTTTTGGAATCTTCGCACCTTGAAACGGAAAAGAAAACATTTTGAGGGGGTGTTATAAAAATTTTTTGCTTCGCGAATACATAGGTGTATTACTAACAGAACAATAAAACAAAAACACACGATCAAAATTACCGATGTGGTTGCGGATGAACGAGGATATTACACGATTTATCACTGTCAAACAAACGAGAAATAGACTCTCTATTTCGAGCAAAGACACCTAACTAGCTGTCTCTCTGAAAGAGATCGAAAATGCCAAGATGGCCGCCAAGTCTCTCTTTTAGAAGTTACTGAATAACCCTGCCATGGATGCTATAAAAACCTCTTCTGCCAAAAGAGAGAGTCGGACCGAAAACACCCCCTCAAAATTTTTTCTTTTCCGTTTCCAGGTGCGTAGATTCCAAAAATGCAATGTCCGTCCGCCGTCCGCCGTACGCCGTACGCCGTATCACGTGTACAGGCTTCATTTTCGGTCTAAAAAAGTCGTTCTTTCGCACACATGCTCCATTCGGGCCCTAGTTGTGTCCCGAAACTTTTCAGCCCGATCGGAATATATCCAGGGGTGTTATGATTGAAAATTTGTATAAAAACGCTGCAAAGTCCTTGTCACATGGGTTTATTATTCTATTATTTTATTGGTCTACAGAAATGCTGGCTGTTCATTTATTGTTTCTTTTATGCGTAATAATCGAAATAGCTATTTCTGATGGTTTCTATTAATTTTGGCCCCTAAAACACAAATTAGGTACGCTTTTTTTTTTTAACTATCTTTGATCATTGGTAGTGCCATTTAATCGTCTTGATCCACGTGTTGACACTTTTTCTAGCGTTATTATACAAACTGATGGTGATTTCAGACGATTTTCCAGGTTTTTGACTCACAAAAAATCAATTTTGGGAGCTGAACATCTGGTACAACCTCAATTTTCCACTCCTTGGTCAAAATCGACTTAATATTCGGTCTTCTCGTCCCCAAAAACCTGGAATACGATACCTCAAAATCTCATTTTACTACTATGTTACTAAAACACAAAAAGTACCTATTTTTATACACATTTTCACTCATAACTCCGCTGGATATATTCCGATCGGGCTGAAAAGTTTCGGGACTCAACTAGAGCCCAAATGGAGAATGTGTGCGAAAGAACGATTTTTTTAGACCGAAAATGAAGCCTGTACACGTGATACGGCGTACGGCGTACGGCGGACGGCGGACGGACATTGCATTTTTGGAACCTACGCACCTTGAAACGGAAAAGAAAAAATTTTGAGGGGGTGTTATAAAATTTTTTTGCTGAGCGAATACATAGGTGTATTATTCACAGAATAATAAAACAAAA
Source organism: Leptopterna dolabrata (assembly GCA_954871275.1). NCBI lineage: Eukaryota > Metazoa > Arthropoda > Insecta > Hemiptera > Miridae > Leptopterna > Leptopterna dolabrata. Next base: position 3,479,548 of record OX940977.1, on the reverse strand, counting down.
CGCTGCAAAGTCCTTGTCACATGGGTTTATTATTCTATTGGAGTTCTAGAGATTCTTGTTGGCTGTTAAATTTATTGTTCCTTTCATGTGGAATGATTGAAATAGCTATTTATGATGATTTCCACCAATTTTGGCCCCCAAAACATGAAATAGGTACGCTTTTTTTTCCAGATCATCTTTGATCATTGGTAGTGCCATTTAATGGTCTTGATTCACATGTTTACACATTTTCTAATGTTATTATACACATTGATGGTGATTTCAGACAGTTTTCCAGGTTTTTGACTCATAAAAAAACCATTTTGGGAGCTGAACCTTTGATAAAACCTCAATTTCCGCGTCTGTGGTCAAAATCGACTTCATATTCGGTCTTCTCGTCCCCAAAAACATGGAAAACGATAGGTATCTCAGAAGCTCATGTTACCAACATGTTGCTAAAACACAAAAAGTACCTATTTTTACACACATTTTCACTCATAACACCCCTGGGTATATTCCGATCGGGCTGAAAAGTTTCGGGACACAACTAGGGCCCAAATGGAGCATGTGTGCGAAAGAACGATTTTTTTAGACCGAAAATGAAGCCTGTAGACGTGATACGGCGTACGGCGTACGGCGGACGGCGTACGGCGTACGGACATTGCATTTTTGGAATCTACGTACCTTGAAACGGGAAAGAAAAAATTTTGAGGGGGTGTTATACAAATTTTTTGCTGAGCGATTACATAGGTGTATTATTCACAGAATAATAAACCAAAACGCTGCAAAGTCACACGGGCTGTTCATTTATTGTAGGTATATTTCATGTAAAATAATTGAAATAGCTATTTCTGGTGGTTGCCCACCAATTTTGGCCCCCAAAACTTGAATTAGGTACGCTCGATGGTGCTTTTTTTTTTCAATTTATCTTTGATCATTGGTAGTGGCATTTAATCGTCTTGATCCACGTGTTGACACTTTTCCTAGTGTTATTCTACAAATTGATGGTGATTTCAGACGACTTCCCAGGTTTTTGACTCATAAAAAATCAATTTTGGGAGCTGACCATCTGGTACAACCTCAAATGTGCACTCCTTGGTCAAAATCGACTTCATATTCGGTCTTCTCGTCCCCAAAAACATGGAAATCGATAATTCAAAAGCTCATTTTACTAATACGTTACTAAAACACAAAAAGTACCTATTTTTACCACACATTTTCACTCATAACACCCCTGGGTGTATTCCGATCGGGCTGAAAAGTTTCGGGACACAACTAGGGCCCAAATGGAGCATGTGTGCGAAAGAACGACTTTTTTAGACCGAAAATGAAGCCTGTACACGTGATACGGCGGACGGCGTACGGCGGACGGCGGACGGACATTGCATTTTTGGAATCTACGGACCTTGAAACGGAAAAGAAAAAATTTTGAGGGGGTGTTATACAGATTTTTTACTGAGCGAATACATAGGTGTATTACTCACAGAATAATAAACCAAAACGCTGCAAAGTCCTTGTTTTTGACTCATAAAAAATTAATTTTGGGAGCTGACCCTTCGTTGCAACGACAATTCTTCGCACTCTTTGGTCAGAATCAACTTTATATTCGGTCTTCTCGTCCCCAAAAACATGGAAAACGATACCTCAAAAACTCATTTTACTGAAACACCGAAAAACCCCTATTTTTACACCCATTTTGGTTTATTATTCTCTGAATAATACACCTATGTAATCGCTCAGCAAAAAATTTGTATAACACCCCCTCAAACTTTTTTCTTTTCCGTTTCAAGGTGTGTAGATTCAAAAAATGCAATGTCCGTCCGCCGTCCGCCGTATCACGTGTACAGGCTTCATTTTCGATCTAAAAAAGTCGTTCTTTCGCACACATGCTCCATTTGGGCCCTAGTTGTGTCCAGAAACTTTTCAGCCCGATCGGAATATACCCAGGGGTGTTATGAGTGAAAATGTGTGTGAAAATAGGTACTTTTTGCGTTTTAGCAACATTTTGGTAACATGAGCTTTTGAGGTATCGTTTTCCATGTTTTTGGGGACGAGAAGATCGAATATTAAGTCGATTTTGGCCAAGGAGTGGAAAATTGAGGTTGTACCAGATGTTCAGCTCCCAAAATTGATTTTTTATGAGGCAAAAACCTGCGAAATCGTCTGAAATCACCATCAATTTGTATAATAACACTAGAAAAAGTGTCAACACGTAGATCAAGACGATTAAGTGGCACTACCAATGATCATGGATAATTTGAAAAAAAAAAGATCGTACCTACCTAATTTGTGTTTTGGGGGCCAAAATTGGTGGAAACCATCAGAAATAGCTATTCCAATTATTTCACATGAAACAAACAACAAATGTAGGTACAGCCAACATTTCTGTAGAATAATAAACCCCATGTGACAAGGACTTTGCAGCGTTTTCACCCTGGGTATATGCCGATCGTGATGCAAAGTTTCGGGAAACAACTAGGGCCCAAATAGAGCATGTGTGCGAAAGAAAGAATTTTTTATACCGAAATTGAAGTAGTTCCGCATGATACGGCGGACGGCGGGCGGACATTGCATTTTGGAATCTACGCACCTTGAAACGTAAAAGAAAATTTTGAGGGGATGTTATAAAAATTGTTTGCTGAGCGAATACATAGGTGTATTATTCACAGAATATGTACAGTAAGATGAAGGATGAGTTGAAAATCAAATTCTAGAGTTGATTGGATGCCGTTTTGCACCACAGAGAGTAGGTAAGAGTAATTATTGTGCAGTAATTCTGTCTTGAGGGGGGGTGCTAATATCGGGAAATTACCTGTCGTTGAAGCTGTGACTAATTAATGCAAAGGTACCTACCTACTTGAATGAACTGATACTCCTTCAGGCATTAATAATAATTGTAATGAATAAGCTGCTTGGAAGATACTCAAACAGCAGATACCTAATGACATTAGCTCTGATTGTTGATGTTCCACCGATCCATTCTGCTTCGAGTCTTCCGCCCACATCCGCCTGCTGTTGTTTTAGAAACGAAGGAGCCCTCCGGATTTATCTGCCTCCAATAAATATTCAGCCCCGGGCAATTAATTTAATTTTGGGGAAAAAGGGGGGGGGGGGGGGTTTCCCGTGAATGGAAAAACGCAAAGGTTCTGGAAACGAAGATTGATGGCGCCGAAAGCTATTTACGTGTAAGGAGATGAGTCGCGCAAATGGTGGTGGTGGTACTGGAGATGGCCCCTTTTTTGGACGTGGAACAGAAAGTAATTATTTAAGGGACAATGGTGGGATTTATGGGAGATGGTGGGGGGAGAGAGAGAAAAGTGTGAAGAACAAAAAGCGATTCCAAGGACTTAATTAAGTGATGAAGCAGGAGAGGGGAGTAATTAGAAAGCGGTTATATAGATGGGGGCCGAAAAAAGGCCTTGTACAGATTGGAGCTGCAGTGTCCACGCTAACAGTCGATTACTCAAAAAAAGAAGAAGAAGAAGAAGAAGAAGTTCCAATCATGCAGCATAGATATAAGAGCGAATTTTCGAATATTCGTGCTATTGTGTAAAAAGATGATACAGCGAGAAACCGGAGTTGAAATCAGAGATGGGCGTATTCATATTCGTAAATACGAATATGAATATATTCACACGTCGTATTTTCTATGAATACGAATACGAATATATTCGTATTTACTCGTGTAAATATTAATCTATTCATATTCACACAAGTTCCATGTGAATACGAATTTATTCATATTCACACAAATTTCGTGTGAATATGGTAGATAAATGAAGGTATTCACTCGAATTACTTGTGAATATGGTAGATATATGGTGGAATTCAGTCGAATTTCAAGTCGATATGATATCAGTATGTTCATATTCACACGAATTGCGTGTAAATATGGTAGAAATATAATCGTATTTCCTCAAATTTCATGTGAATATGGTAGGAATACGTTCATATTCACACGAATTTCGTGTAAATATGGTAGAAATGTAATCGTATTTCCTCGAATTTCAAGTAAATATTGTAGGAATATGTTCACATTCACACGAATTTCGTGTAAATATGGTAGAAATACTCCCTCGAATTTATGTGAGTATGGTGGGAACATGTTCATATTAACACGAATTTCGAGTAAATAAAATTCATTAAACTCAGTAGAAATAGTGTGTTCATGTTTTGGAGGAAAACACAAAGAATGTGATCACAAAGCTTCCGCTGCTTTACTAGACTCGGAAGTAAAATGAGTAGGTAGCAGCTACGGGGTTTTCAGTCCAAATACAAAAGAGAAACTATTAAACTCCCACGCACACAGGAGCCAAGCGATGAATTCATAAAACTCTTAATATTCAGTTCAACTTTACTTCAGTAAATACGTGAATTTGTGCATTATATTGAATACATAAATCATGAAATTCGAGTGAATACCATCATATAGGTACCTACCATATTTACACGACATTCGTTTGAATATGCACATATTCCTATCATATTCACATGCAATTCTGGTGAATACCATTTTATTTCTACCATATTTACATAAAATTCCCTACAATATTTAGATGAAATTCGAGGGAATACTATTATATTTTTACCATATTTACACGAAATCCGTGTGAATATGAACATATTCCTACAATATTTTTACATGAAATTCGAGGGAATACGAATATATTTCTACAAACTTTTTCACAAAATTCGTGTGAATATGAACATGTTCCTTCCATAGCCACATGAAACTCGAGGGAATATGAATATATTCGTATTCAGATGGAATTTGTGTGAATACGAATATATTCATAGAAAATACGCCGTGTGGATATATTCATATTCGTATTTACGAATATGAATATGCCCATCTCTGGTTGAAATACGGAAAATCTGAAACAATATTGCGATTTAACAAGTACAGAACTATGTATGGTAGGTTGTTTAGTCAATAAAAATAGTAATAGCTACTTACCTGTTGTGTTTCAACCGATATATTTTTAATATGTTCATCTAATAGTGGATGGGTGGGTCGGCATTTTTATGACAAATACTTCGAATAAATATACAATTCTATAACTTAGGTAGTATGTATAGTTAATAGTGGAATAGGTAGACAGTCCCAGGCTTTCAGTATCAAATCACCATTCCATACCACTTTTCGTAAAATTATCATTTTTGCGTGATTTTAGGCATTTTTACCGATTTTTGTCCCTTATTAAGTCGAATTATCCACATTTTTTAAGAAAAATATTTTTTTCATCGAAATAGTAACTCTTTCTGTCGGTAATCACCACCCAACTCAACTTCACGTGAATTAATCTTGATTTAAGACGATTTTAGATCTTAATACCAAATTTTTGACGCCCAGAAATTCAAACGTGACCCCTATTCTGTATGAAAAACAACTGAAACGATCTTTTTCTGTCTTTACTCACCCTTTCATACCTATCTCAGTGATTTTATATGAATTTCCAGCGATTTCAGCTGTTCTTGCCGATTTTGGACCCCTAAAACCTCAAATTTCCCCCCCTAAGGTTTGAAAAGTTGTCCATCTAGATGCCATCCTCTTGTCTGGCAATAAGAACTGTTTGGCGAAACTTGGGATTCTTTATCATGTGCTCAAAGTGACACATAATCATGTGCATAATAATACGCAAACATATCTACATGTAAATTTCTGTTAAAATCTAGGGATAAATTCAGGATGCTTTAAAACGGATTTGCGTATAAAAAATTTCAAAAATTCATGTTCTGAAATTTTGGACTCGTTGCAATATCTTCATTTTACTTTGGAAATCCGCTAATTTCGGGATTACCTACTGGTAATCCCCCAGAAGCACTGAGCTGCTACACTGGATATATGACAATTTTTGGGATTTTTCTACGTTGCCTGTAGGTCGGTGCCTACCTACTATTAGCGCAGAATATTTTTTTCTGCAGTTGTCTTGTTTTTAAATAAATTGTTTTGTAGGCGGCGAACAAAGAAGGTATCCCTATAAGTAGGTAGCAAATTTGAAATGTACGTTTCCGGGTATAGTAAGCTAAGTATTGTATGAAGCGGTAGGTAATGGACCAATTTCAGTAACAGAAACGGGTTCTGCACAAGGCGTGTAGAGTACTGCCGTCCAAAGCAAGAAAGCCGTAGAACAAGGAAATCTAGTTTTGAGAAGAACGCAGGTAACGTTTTTGGGCGTTCTTGAATATTTTCCAATGATTTTTTTTTTTTTGCAGTTGATCCAAATTTAGTTTCTACGTCTGTAGCAGCAAGACGCATCAATTTTGGAAGAATACACATAAATATTTATGAAAGCAAGTGTTTTTCTCCGTTGTAGAAGATGAGGTAAATTTTGCTTCAAAGAACGGTAGAGGGTCTGCAACTGCTTTTCTTCTTTGGACGCTCATGCTAAGGTTGTTTCCTACTGTAGTTGCTGGAGTTTTTCACCCCTTTCCCAAAGAGAAAAACAGTATCTTTATTTTTCCTTGTAAAATACGACTTATGGCGATGTCGAAGCCACCTACGGTCTATCGCTCGAAGCTTTTGGCGCTCATCACAAAATTGAAAAACGGGCCTGACCAATTCAAACAACTATGAGAGGGATACAACAAAGAACACTAGTGCTGTCCTGATGAACATTAAATTAAAATCACTGTTCCAATGAATTAACACCATAGGTCTGGGATCTACTGTTAGCGAATTTTCAAAGAAAATGAAGCTATTGCAATGGCTTCGAAATTTAAATAATATAAATTTTTGGAAATTTTCTTCATAGAAATCCGTTTCAGACCATTCTAAAACGATTCCTGAAATTTAACACTTTTTTATATGTATATATATATATATATATGTTACGGTGAAAGCTCGGTGCCCGGTGAATGTCCGACATTCGCCGGTAATTGTCAACAATCACCGCTGCTTTTGGTGAAAGCCCGAAGCAACAATGTTTGTCGGGCTTTCACCGGTGAATGCTAACAATGACCAAGGCTAGTTGGTGAATGTGCGAAGTTGAATATGGAGCCAACGAAAATCTTCATCTTTGAGTGGGAATACAATGTAATAACATAAGTTACAAGTGGTATATTAATAGGGGTTAACAATTGCTCTCAAAATCGTCCATATGTCGCCCATTCGGGCTCGTCATGGTCAATAACAATATTGTTCATTTGTTCAAGCAACTGTCACTCCCATGGCATTTGCTGTTGCAAAGAACGCCATTGGATTTGCATTTACATTTATTAGTAAAAAACACAGGAAAAAGGAGTTGACATTTTTTTCGGTCGTAAGTTCCGCTAATTTCACCTCAAACTGCTCCCTATGAACATCCTTCGAAACACCGGGCACATCAGACATCATCACACCGATAAGCATAGAAGACTACTGGCTGCGAGTCATTAGATAGGTCTAAAATCGAACTTACACCGCTCGCTGCCGGAGAATGTCAACAATGACCGGCAAAAGCCCGGAATTCGGACTTTCGCCAGGGGTCACGTTATCTACCTCGGTGATTATCAACAATCACCGGTGATTCTCAGCTTTGACCGATTTCGAGCTTTCACCGTAACATATATATATATTTATTTATTTATATATGTGTCACTCCAGACGATAACTCTCGATAGAATTGAGATAAACAGCTCAAATTTGCACAAAAAATCTATCTTGGCAATCGAAAGGCTAAGTTCGAAGATGGGCGAAATTGGCCTACTCTAAGGAGGGTTTTGGCGCATTTAAAGTGCGCAAAAATTACCCAAAAATCCCCAAAATGTTATTTTCCAACAAGTGACCCCTCATTTTAAAGGTTTTTGCACGCTGAACACGATGGTGGAATCGGATTTTAGATATCTTGATCCGTTCTCAAATTAGAGCATTTAAAGTGCGCAATAATTACCCAAAAATCCCCAAAATGTTATTTTCTAACAAGTGACCCCTCATTTTAAAGGTTTTTGCACGCTGAACACGATGGTGGAATCGGATTTTAGATATCTTGATTCGTTCTCAAATTAGAGCATTTAAAGTGCGCAAAAATTACCCAAAAATCCCCAAAATGTTATTTTCCAACAAGTGACCCCTCATTTTAAAGGTTTTTGCACGCTGAACACGATGGTGGAATCGGATTTTAGATATCTTGATCCGTTCTCAAATTAGAGCATTTAAAGTGCGCAAAAATTACCCAAAAATCCCCAAAATGTTATTTTCTAACAAGTGACCCCTCATTTTAAAGGTTTTTGCACGCTGAACACGATAGTGAAATCGGATTTTAGATATCTAAATCCGTTCTTAAATTAGAGCATTTAAAGTGCGCAAAAATTACCCAAAACTAGGATAATCTTTAAACTCTTACCCCCCCCCCCCCCCCCACCCCCTTAGAGTGGTCAGATTGAAATATGTGAGAAGTATTAATTGAAGACGAGAGTTCGAAGCAAAAAAGGGGGAGGCAAACGATTAGTACAACTCCTTGAATTTACCCACAGCGATCAAATAAATAAGCACTTAGTACAATTACGTAATAAACAAACGGTAGAATCAGGATGGACAAAACGTACAAATTAAAATAAATACGAAGAGAATATACATAGAAAACCAAATTTTAGACCGAAGTTTTCCTTTATTCAAAACCATAGCCATTAATTCGAATATTTCTTTGAAAATTCGCTCATTAAGTCATGCTGCATGACTGGTTTTTTTTATTTGTTGGAAGAACTACTACTTACTGCGTTTCATCTATGGAAAACCATAAAAAACTCAAAAAGCCGGAGGCTTTTTCTTGAATAACTTTCGGGGAAATTGTCCCAACTTTTACAACTAGATACCAAAATAGGTCATCAAAATATGAATCCAGCCATACCAAAATCTCTAAATTGGAAAAAACGAGTCTACGCTTTTGGTTTATTATTCTGTGAATAATACACCTACTATGTATTCGCTCAGCAAAACATTTGTATAACACCCCCTCAAAATTATTTGTTCTTTTACGTTTCACGGTGGGTAGATTCCAAAAACGCTCCAAAGTCCTTGTCAAATGGGCTTATTATTCTATTGGACATACCTACAGAAATCTTGGTTGTTTATTTATTGTTTCTTTCATGTAAAATGATTGAAATAGCTATTTCTGGTGGTTTCCACCAATTTTGGCCCCAAAACTTGAATTAGGTACGCTCCTTTTTTTTAAATTTATCTTTGATCATTGATAGTACCATTTAATCGTCTTGATCCACCTGTTGAAACTTTTTCTAGTGTTATTTTACAAATTGATGGTGATTTCAGACGATTTCCCAGGTTTTTGACTCATAAAAAATCAATTTTGGGAGCTGAACATCTGGTAGGACCTCAATTTTCCACTCTGGTCAAAATCGACTTCATATTCGGTCTTCGGTACGGCGGACGGACATGCATTTTTGGAACCTACGCACCTCGAAACGGAAAAGAAAAAATTTTGAGGGGGTGTTATAAAAATTTTTTGCTGAGCGAATACATAGGTGTATTATTCACAGAATAATAAACCAAAATACAATGTCCGTCCGCCGTACGGCGTATCACGTGTACAGGCTTCATTTTCGGTCTAAAAAATTCGTTCTTTCGCACACATGCTCCATTTGGGCCCTAGTTGTGTCCCGAAACTTTTCAGCCCGATCGGAATATATCCAGGGGTGTTATGAGTGAAAATGTGTATACAAATATGTACTTTTTGTGTTTTAGTAACATGTTAGTGAAATGAGCTTTTGAGGTATCGTTTTCCATGTTTTTGGGGACGAGCAGACCGATTATGAAGTCGATTTTGACCAAAGAGTGGAAAATCGAGGTTTTACCAAATGTTCAGCTACCAAAATTGATTTTTTATGAGTCAAAAACCTGGGAAATCGTCTGAAATCACCATCAATTTGTGTAATAACACTGGAAATAGTATCAACACGTGGATCAAGACGATTAAATGGTACCTACTATCAATGATCAGAGATAATTTATTAAAAAAAAGAAAAAAAAGGAGCGTACCTTATTCGTGTTTTGGGGGCCAAAAATGGTGGGAACCATCAGAAATAGCTTTTTCAATTATTTCACATGAAATAAACAATAAATGAACAGCCAACATTTCTGTAGGTACGTCCAATAGAATAATAAACCCATGTGACAAGGACTTTGCAGCGTTTTAGCGAATTTTCAAAGAAAATGAAGCTATTGCAATGGCTTCGAAATTTAAATAATATAAATTTTTGGAAATTTTCTTCATAGAAATCCGTTTCAGACCATTCTAAAACGATTCCTGAAATTTAACACTTTTTTATATGTATATATATATTTATATATATATGTGTCACTCCAGACGATAACTCTCGATAGAATTGAGATAAACAGCTCAAATTTGCACAAAAAATCTATCTTGGCAATCGAAAGGCTAAGTTCGAAGATGGGCTAAATTGGCCTACTCTAAGGAGGGTTTTGGCGCATTTAAAGTGCGCAAAAATTACCCAAAAATCCCCAAAATGTTATTTTCCAACAAGTGACCCCTCATTTTAAAGGTTTTTGCACGCTGAACACGATGGTGGAATCGGATTTTAGATATCTTGATCCGTTCTCAAATTAGAGCATTTAAAGTGCGCAAAAATTACCCAAAAATCCCCAAAATGTTATTTTCTAACAAGTGACCCCTCATTTTAAAGGTTTTTGCACGCTGAACACGATGGTGAAATCGGATTTTAGATATCTAAATCCGTTCTTAAATTAGAGCATTTAAAGTGCGCAAAAATTACCCAAAACTAGGATAATCTTTAAACTCTTACCCCCCCCCCCCCACCCCCTTAGAGTGGTCAGATTGAAAAATGTGAGAAGTATTAATTGAAGACGAGAGTTCGAAGCAAAAAAGGGGGAGGCAAACGATTAGTACAACTCCTTGAATTTCCCATTTGACATATAATTGTTATGATACCTTCATAGATAGACAAGTACCGGCCCACGTATTACTAGAAGGAAGACGAAAGAAAAAATCTATTTCAAATTATTCAATTTAGGTACTAACAGTAGGAGGAAGAAGTTTTCCTTTATTCAAAACCATAGCCATTAATTCGAATATTTCTTTGAAAATTCGCTCATTAAGTCATGCTGCATGACTGGTTTTTTTACTTTGGAGGGCAGAGTACTTCTCGCTACTGACTGTGGGTTCTACTCCTACTTTTAACGTACAAGGCCGCGGCGTACTGCAAAGGTACTTCAGTGCAACGCACGGTCGAGCGGAGGGCGGCCCAGGGGCTGCTCTTCGATCGATACAAGCGCTGCCAGCGGGCGGCGATGAAACTCACTTAGTTCGTACGCGGAGCCGCTCCCATCCCACTTCCACCACATCTCCTCGTCTTTCCACCTCCGCGAACCAACCTATAACCTAACCTCGCTCGCCTGCAACCTCCCAGTTGTTGTTATCATAACATCCGACTTCTACGTTCTCTTGGTGTTTTTATGTGATAATTGAGTTTCTTTGGCGTTATCCGCGGGTTTTACGGAATATGTTTCTGTGTTCGTACGTTTTCCGTTGCGCAGGGTGATTGAATAGCGGGTAACAGTCGCGTGTTCGCCTTCAAAACCCAACATACACCAGCAGCTCAGTTCTCTCGTAAGTAGCTCGGATCTATTTTATTCATCAAAATGGGTAAAAGGCAACATCAAAGTGACAAAATGTACCTCACCTACACGGAGTGGAGCACTCTGTACGGAGGTAAAAAGGCTAATTCAGGGAAAGTCGACAACTCCGCAAGACTGCCGTTCGGGTATTGCTGCATTGGGTTCAGGCCCGCTGACATAACCTGCTGCGACAAAGATGGCAATATTTACGATATGGACAACATCTTAGCTTGGATCAAAAAGTACAAAAACAATCCTGTTACTGGCCAGCCGATGGACGGGAAGGCCGTTTTGAAACTGAACTTTTCAACGTCGCCTGACGGCAAGTTCGAATGCCCCGTCATGAGGAAAGCTATCGGTGATCACAGTCACGTCGTCGCGATCGCCACTACGGGAAACGTTTTTTCCTACGAAGCCGTTGAAAGGTTGAATATCAAACCCAAATTATGGAAAGATCTGATAAATGATGAGCCCTTTCAGAGGAAGGACATTATCGTCCTGCAAGATCCTAGCAACTTGAAGAAATTCCAAGCTAAAGAATTCTATCACGTTAAGAAAAACATAAGGTTGGACGACGGCGATGAAACTCCAGCCGAGAAAAAGGCCACTTTGAAGAATGCTTCTAAAGAAACGCAAGACATTTTGAAGACTTTGGCAGAAGAGTACGTTGCTCCAAAGAAAGATGTTGTGGATGAGAAGAAAGCAGATAAGTTCAATGCTGCGCATTTTTCTACAGGGGCGGTCGCTGCTGGGTTCACTTCGACGACTGTAGCACCAGCTACGAATGTGGAGGCCGCAGTACTTCCAGAGGACGTCGTGAGGTACGAGAGAGTCAAGAAAAAAGGGTACCTCCGGTTGGTGACGAACGTTGGGCCGTTGAATTTGGAACTCCACTGTGACATGGTGCCCAAAACTTGTGAAAACTTCATGAAACTGTGCCAAAACGGGTACTACAACAATACCGTTTTCCACAGGTCAATCAGGCATTTCATGATCCAAGGTGGCGATCCGACGGGGACAGGGAACGGTGGTCAGTCCTCCTGGGGTGAGCCTTTTGAGGACGAGTTCAAACCAAATTTGAACCACGAAGGTCGCGGGATACTGTCCATGGCGAATTCCGGGCCAAACACGAACAAATCCCAGTTCTTCATCACTTACCGCTCCTGCAAATATCTCGATGGCAAACACACCGTTTTCGGTAAAGTTGTGGGTGGGATGGACACGTTGACGGCCATAGAGAAGATCGAAGTGGACAACAAAGATCGACCCATTGAAGATATCGTCATCCTGTCGGCTCAGATTTACGTGGACCCGTTTCAAGAAGCCGACGAGAAACTTCTGGAAGAGCGCCGTCTCGAGTTGGAATCCCAAACTCAAGCTTCTCAACCTAAAAAATCTACCTCGGCGGCTCCGACGATATTCAGGAAAGGCGTTGGGAAGTACATCAATCCGACCAAACCCGCAGCCGAAGGGGAAGAGGGCTCAGCGAGGGCGAAAAACAAACCAGCAGCGTACAAATTTGGTGATTTCAACACGTGGTAAATGTTACATGTATAAGAAACTTGATACCTTCATAATCTGATATTATCATTCAGTGCAGTATTCAGATTAGTAATAATTATAATCGCTTACGTGTTATCATTTGTCCGAATCATATTCAAACTTTCAGTCATTCAAAATTTTATTTCTTCCAACTAATTTTTACCAACTTTTTGAAAAGTGTCAGGTTGAAAAAAATGTAAATTTTATATATATTGATGAATAATTAATAAATTATTTTTTATTTAATTGATTTTAATTGTTCTGAATTATATTTTATTATTTCTGTCACTGTCCTGCAATTTATTGGGGGAAAAAGTGCTTACTTTGAATGGCTGCGAAGTGGAAATTGTGTAAGTCGTTATTTAAAACGATGTCAAAAGTTTTTGAACGCTAGTTTAGTTGTTCAGTTTAGTTTTTCCAAATCGTATTAAAGCTTTCACTCATTAAAAATTGTATTTCTTCCAACTAATTTTTACCAACTTTTTGCCTTAAAAAGTGTGGTTGAAAAAAATGTAGATTGATGAAAAATTAATAAATTCTTTTTTATTTAATTGATTTTAATTATTCTGAATTAAATTTTATTATTTCTGTCACTGTCTTGAAATTTATTGGGAAAAAATGTTCTTTGAATGGGCACGAAGTTCAAATGAGTTGTGTAAGTCGTTATTTAAAACGATGTCAAAAGTTTTTGAACGCTTGTTTGTCCAAATCGTATTCAAACTTTCATTCAAAATTGTATTTCTTCTAACTAATTTTTACCAACTTCTTGCATTAAAAAGTGTCAAGTTGAAAAAAAAATGTAAATTTTATATCTATTGATGAAAAATTAATAAATTCTTTTTTATTAAATTGATTTTAATTGTTCCGAATTACATTTTATTATTTCTGTCACTGTCCTGAAATTTATTGGGAAAAATGTGCTTACTTTGAATGGGCACGAAGTTCAAATGAGTTGTGTAAGTCGTTATTTAAAACGATGTAAAAAGTTTTTGAACGTTAGTTTAGTTCAGCTTAATATTGATCCGACAGGGGGATTTTGGGGGATAGAGTGGGGAGGCGTTGAGCTGGGCCGGAAGAAAAAACTGCATAATGAGGGTTAACCATGGTTCTGCAAAATTTAGGTACTTCAATTTTTTATTTCTGTTTATTTATTTTTTATTTTATTTTTTTTAAATGAAAGTAGATACCATCCTGAGAATTTTGGCGCCAACCGCACTATCTTACGATAAGTAGTTTTTATACTATGATTTTTAGAAGTTTCGTGACTAGTGACGACACACTGGGCCGGCCCAGTTGGGAGGGGTGCAGTGACGTCACTGGTGCAAGAAATTTTGAAATGCATAGAATAAAACTACTTATCGTAGGGAAGTGCGATTGGTGTCAAAATTCTCAGGTTGGATGGACTTTCATTTAAAAAAATTCATTCAACGCTTGGGTATTCCCCATTGCACTAAAATACTTGGGTGGTATGTACTTCGATGATCTGATTTGAATTTGTCCAGGACAGTTTGTTCAGGTTGAAATACGATATGTGAGCATCGTGCTGGGTCGAGAGGAGTTGGAGTGTGGGAAATGTAGTGAAATGTACTTAGATGTGTCTGTCGCTTGGAGTGAACTTGGAGTAGGTACGTGAACTGAACCGAGTATTGTACCGGCGGTGTTTTATTGCAAAATAGCAGTTAGGTACTGAAATTTACATCTCGGTCCCATTAAGATTTGGATGTCATCAATATGTCATATATCAGCACGAATTAATAGGTAGGGTAAAGTCGTGTACCTCGGGACAGACGCGGGATATATATATGAAGGAAAGCGGGAAAAAAATCCCCCAAGGACACTAGAAGCAGGCCCTGGCAGTGGCAACACTAGGTGAAAACCGCCTTTTCGATTATCTGCTGCCTTATTGGACTGATAACAGTTTTTCGATTTCCTGGTCGTCAGAAAAAATTGTGAAGCTGTAATCAATCGCCGTTCACAGTCACAGTAAGTTGAACATTTTTCATTACTTTTGATTGCATATTGTTCCTTGGGGTTGGCCCTAGCGTTGATAACGTTTCCAGGATGATTGTGTCACTTTTCATGCCAAGGAAACGATTTTGGTGAAAAGTTGTCTTTCTTGTACCTCGGGACAGTTTGGTGCTTGTACCGTGGAACACTATGGGACACGGTTAATACAGTCTCCCATGGTACATGCGCCAAACTGTTATATTATTTTGGTGAATAATTCTAATATAAGTAATTCATTTCATGGAACTTTTGTTGTTGCATTTATATTTTATTACACAATTTGGAAAGTTTTGAAGCTTTTTTGAATAATTTAGCCTTCCTGTCCGAACGTACATACATATCCCGAGGTACAGAACAGGGTGTCCCATGGAACATGACTGGTCGTGTACCTCGGGACAAAAAATGGTTTTCGAAAAATGCATTTTAAAAATATTTAGAGTGTTCTGAAAAATCTGAAATAAATCATGGACCTTCAGTATTGGATGATATTACAAGAAAAGCAATCAGGGTTCCAAATTTTGTATTCAAGACTTCACAGGATTCAAAAAACCAAAATCGTCCCAAGGTACACAACCATCCCCTACCTGCAATCCTGTGCAACGCACGGGGGCTCGGGTCATCCAGCTAGTTATAGAATAATTACTATGTATTATTCTTAACAAAATTGAAAAGGTTTGGAATTTCGGATCACCATTTAGGTGGATATAATACATCCTACGTTGATATTGGACTTCATCATCAGTAGACCCTTCGCCAGTTCGCCGTGCCACTTTCAGATTATCCCAACGTGAATGATGGAGGGTTCGAAGGAAGTTCACAATCATATTCCCGCCTTTTCAGCCCTTCGAAGGGGAAGGTCTCGCCCTAACCAATAAGCCTGACCCAGATATCGCATCAGTATTGTGAGGTAACTACCATCGCCTCTACATAACTCTTCGTTACCTGCCTATTCTTTGTATTCCGTCTCTACCATGTTGGGACCTTCCACATTTAAGTTCTGGTAAAATTTGTTGTTCGCTGTGGTTTTTTTCCCAAAACCAACCCGGATTTTCAAATTGGTGTAACTTTGGAACAGTTGGAGGTAAAACATGAAGTTACATATCATTTTAAAGTAAATTCAAAGCTATAAAACTTCTTACCTGAAGGCTTCCACAGTCAAGGGTTGAGGAGCTTGTGGCACAGCCTTGACGGAAAACGTGAGGCAAACATTTTCTTTTTGAAAATTAGCGATTTTCACTGGCCGATATCTCAAAAACTAATCAGAATAGCAAAAAATGAATAGAGACATTCGTGGAGGGACTTTACTGTCCTTTTATTTTGTAACGAATGATTTTCCGCTCCACATTTAAGGTCTGGTAAAATTTGTTGTTCGCTGTGGTTTTTCCCCCAAAATCAACCCGGATTTTCAAATTGGTGTAACTTTAGACCAGTTGGAGATTGATGGAACAGTGAAGTTAAACATCATTTTAAAGTAAATTCAAAGCTATAAAACTTCTTAACTGAAGGCTTCCACAGTAAATCAAGGGTTGAGGAGCTCGTGGCACAGCCTTGACGGAAAACGTGAGGCAAACACTTTCTTTATAAAAATTAGCGATATTCGCAGGCCGATATCTCATAAACTAATCAGAAAAGCAAAAAATCAATAGAGATAATCGCGGAGGGTCTTTAATGTCCTTTTATTTTGTAATGAATGATTTTCCGCTTCCCCATTCAAGGTCTGTTACCTACAGTTCATTTACATCTGTGGTTTTTTCCCCAAAATCAACCCGGATTTTCAAATTGGTGTAACTTTGGAACAGTTGGAGGTAAAACAGTGACGTTAAACATCATTTTAAAGTAAATTCAAAGCTATAAAACTTCTTACCTGAAGGCTTCCACAGTAAATCAAGGGTTGAGGAGCTCGTGGCACAGCCTTGACGGAAAACGTGAGGCAAAAACTTTCTTTATAAAAATTAGCGATATTCGCAGGCCGATATCTCATAAACTAATCAGAAAAGCAAAAAATCAATAGAGATAATCGCGGAGGGTCTTTAATGTCCTTTTATTTTGTAATGAATGATTTTCCGCTTCCCCATTCAAGGTCTGTTACCTACGGTTCATTTTTCATCTGCGGTTTTTTCCCCAAAATCAACCCGGATTTTCAAATTGGTGTAACTTTGGAACAGTTGGAGGTAAAACAGTTACGTTAAACATCATTTTAAAGTAAATTCAAAGCTATAAAACTTCTTACCTGAAGGCTTCCACAGTAAATCAAGGGTTGAGGAGCTAGCCTTGACGGAAAACGTGAGGCAAACACTTTCTTTATAAAAATTAGCGATATTCGCAGGCCGATATCTCATAAACTAATCAGAAAAGCAAAAAATCAATAGAGATAATCGCGGAGGGTCTTTAATGTCCTTTTATTTTGTAATGAATCATTTTCCGCTTCCCCATTCAAGGTCTGTTACCTACAGTTCATTTTTCATCTGCGGTTTTTTCCCCAAAATCAACCCGGATTTTCAAATTGGTGTAACTTTGGAACAGTTGGAGGTAAAACAGTGAAGTTACATATCATTTTAAAGTAAATTCAATGCTGTACAACTTCTTACCTGAAGGCTTCCACAGTAAATCAAGGGTTGAGGAGCTAGCCTTGACGGAAAACGTGAAGCAAACATTTTCTTTTTAAAAATTAGCGATTTTCGCTGGCCGATATCTCATAAACTAATCAGAAAAGCAAAAAATGAATAGAGACAATCGCGGAGGGACTTTACTGTCCTTTTATTTTGTAATGAATCATTTTCCGCTTCCCCATTCTAGGTCTGTTACCTACGGTTCATTTTTCATCTGCGGTTTTTTCCCCAAAATCAACCCGGATTTTCAAATTGGTGTAACTTTGGAACAGTTGGAGGTAAAACAGTGAAGTTACATATCATTTTAAAGTAAATTCAATGCTGTACAACTTCTTACCTGAAGGCTTCCACAGTAAATCAAGGGTTGAGGAGCTAGCCTTGACGGAAAACGTGAAGCAAACATTTTCTTTTTAAAAATTAGCGATTTTCGCTGGCCGATATCTCAAAAACTAATCAGAATAGCAAAAAAATCAATAGAGACAATCGCGGAGGGAATTTGATGTTCTTTTACTTTGTAACGAATGATTTTCCCTTCCAACTTAAGCGTTCTACCTAGAACCGAGGACTTTTACAGTTTTACTATTCCCTACAAGTTCCTGAAGGAAAAAAATTCTCCCTGTCACGTTCTTTGCAACCACTTCATTGACTGGACTGGAAGATGTTTTCAGTGCTTGAAAGTCAGCGTAATAACGCATTGCAGGTACGTGAGGGAGGCTGGTGGATGAATTGCCAGAGGATAACGAAATGCGTCTGATCGATAGTAAGTTTTCGGTTTACTAGAACTTCAGTAGGTAGGTACGTACTGAAGTTACTCATGTAGGTATTCAACTACGTACCAACGTACCGTGAATGGTAAGTAATGTTTAGTACCAGCAAGTACCTAAATTTTAGTTCAGTAGTTACCACGTTAGTTACAATGTTACCAGCGTTGATATAAACGCTGCAAAGTCCATGTCACATGGGTTAATTATTCTATCGGACACACCTACAGAAATGTTGGCTGTTCATTTATTAATTCATCGAATTTCGTCTTACTCCTTATGTGGTAAGCCATCTTGCAATGTGGAATAAACAAAAATTAAATAAACCTTTAGCTTGCCACTGATTTATTCAGCACAATGCTTTTCACTCAACTTCTGTCCGTCATCAGGTAGGTACTCACATAAACACAGATAGAAGTGGAACCTACCACAACCACCTACCTACCACTTCTATCTGTGTTTATGTGAGTACCTACCTGATGATGCTCAGCAGTTGAGTGAAAAGCTTTCTACTGAATAAATTAGTGGTAAGCTAAAGGTTTATTTAATTTTTGTTTATTCCACATTGTTAATTTATTGTTTCTTCCAGGTGCAGTAATTTAAATAGCTATTTTTTATAGTCCACCAATTTTGGTCCCCAAAAAGACGAATTAGGATCTTATTTTTTTTACAAATTATCTTTGATCATTGATAGTGCCATTTTGTTGTTTTTATTCGCCTGTTGATACTACTTCTAGCGTTATTATACAAGTTTATAGTGATTTCAGACAACTTCCCAGGTTTTTTGGGTCATAAAAAATGAATTTCGAAAGCTGAACGTTCGTTACAACCTCAATTTTTCACTCTTTGGTCAAAATC
Source organism: Leptopterna dolabrata (assembly GCA_954871275.1). Taxonomy (NCBI): domain Eukaryota; kingdom Metazoa; phylum Arthropoda; class Insecta; order Hemiptera; family Miridae; genus Leptopterna; species Leptopterna dolabrata. Next base: position 3,460,202 of record OX940977.1, on the reverse strand, counting down.
ATCTTCATATTCGATCTTCTCGCCCTAAAAAATATGGAAAACCATATCTCACAAGCTCATGATAATAAAACACCAAAAAATCCCACCATTTCATCCCACCATTTTTTTTCACACCCATTTTTCACTCATAACACCCCTGGGTATATTCCGATCGGGCTGCAAAGTTTCGGGACACAACTAGGGGCCAAATGGAGCATGTGTGCGAAAGAAAGAATTTTTTAGACCGAAAATAAAGTAGGTATGGATGATACGGCGTACAGTGGATGGCCATTGCATTTTGGTTCATCATTCCGTGAATAATACACCTATGTATTCGCTCAGCAAGAAATGTTTATAACACTCAATTCTTTTTTCTTTTACGTTCGAAGGTGCGTAAATTCCAAAAATGCAATGTCCGTCCGCCGTAGGTATCATCCATATCTACGTCTTTGCGGTATAACAATCCATTCTTTCGCACACATGCTCCATTAGGACCCTAGTTGTGTCCCGAAACTTTGCAGCCCGATCGGAATGGTACTCAAGGGTTTATGGGTTAAAAATAGGGGTTTTTTGGTGTTTCAGTAACATGAGCTTGTGAGGTATCGTTTTCCATGTTCTTTAGGGCGAGAAGACCGAATATGAAGTCGATTTTGACCAAAGAGTGAAAAATCTAGGTTGTAACGAAGGTTCAGCTCCCAAAATTCATTTTTTATGAGTCAAAAACCTGGGAAGTTGTCTGAACTCACCACAAATTTGTATAATGACACAATCATGAAGTAGTACCAACAGGTGAATCAAGACAATTAAATGGCACTCAATGATCAAAGATAATTTGTGACAAAAAATACGAGCCTAATATTGGTGTTTTTAGAAACAATTAAAAATGAACAGCCAACATTTCTGTAGGTAAGTCCAATACAGTAATAAACCCATGTGACAAGGACTTTGAACTAACAAAGTGGTCAGGCTCGTGGACACTGGCCGAACACGGTTTTCATTCTTTCAAGCCTTGTTTAGCTCCCCAATTCAGTTTTTTTTAAAAATAGATCTCTCCGTTGTTTGTTGGAAGAGATAATAATTCCTTTGTGTGATCGGTTCCATCTCTGACCTCGTACATGTTGAAAAAGTGAGTTTCACGTCAGCGCTGACTTGAAGTTCATCAGCACAAAAAAAGCAATGGATTCATTACGGAAATTCACTCGTTAGCCGACCAAAGCAAAATTGTCGGGTTGGCTCACTCAGAATTTGGATCGCCGCATGTTACCATGTGAAACCGCCGCTGAGTCGAATTATTCAACGAATTCATGTAGAGCATTCAATTGAGCGAACCCTCTCAGGCTTTATTAAATTTTCCCACATCCTTCCATTGTGCGAGATCGAGATCCCCCTTGACGCCTTGCGAATCAATCTGGAATGGAAGGTACGAACCTCCTCCCCCACTCGTAAGCATTGCCTGGATGAAATTGGAGGGTGGAGATGCTGAAATCTTTCGAAACAGGGCTCAGCTGGTAGGGTAGGTGGGGGCAAAGACCTGCATCGACTTTTTGAATAGTCCACGATTGATTTGAGAACTGGCCACCAGGTAGCAGTTGGGGTTTTGCAACACGTGTTCTGTTATCAAAGCAAAGGCGTCTGGGAACACTGCAGGCCAAGAAAATTAGATAAAATTGTTTTTCAAGTTTTTGATGTAATTTTCTTGAAACTTCAGTTCAGAATTGTGCGATATTGGGTTGCGCCAAATGTATCAACCAATTGTCAGTGAATAGTACTGTAACTAAGCTTTAATGTTGTGGCTTAACTTTTGCTTCAATTCACTCCACATAACCTTACTGACGCACCATTCCCAAACACACCAAGTGGGGCAAGTCCCTGCCCCCTCAGTGCAGGGCTTTGCCCCATTTAATACTGCAACGTATTTTGGCATTGTACCTGACATTGTTAATAAAATACTTCATTATTTATCATTTATTATCTATTTAATAGGTGAGTATTGCGTTCTAAGAGTAGCTAATACCTACCAGTTGGTGTGTTCACGAAATTAAAATAACCTTTAAGGCCAGTTGCGATTTGCAAATTTTTTCGTTGTTTGTGCAGAAGAAATTAAACCAATATTTTATGAGTTTTTGATAACAGTGTCGTTTTTCAAGTGTTTTTTCAAGTTTTGATAACAGTGTCTTTTTTCTTTTTTCAAGTTCAGAAGAAATTAAACCAATATTTTATGAGTTTTTGATAACAGTGTCTTTTTTTTTTATCCATGTCCATCTAATTGGGGCAAAGCCCTGCAAATATTTTTTTTCTTAAGGGGAGTCAGTCCGGAAAAAAAATCGATTTTTTTATAATTCTCCACACAATTCTGAACAATTTGGTATAATATACAACTTGATGATTCAGAGTGTGGAAGCCTAAGAAAACGGAGCTCAAAGTTGACCGTCTCATGGGTGCTCTCCCGCTCTAGAGAACAGAGGCTGCTCCTCGCGCCTGCTTGACTAGAGTACAGCTCTCTCGCTCCTGCTTCGTTTCCGGTAACAAAATAGAGGGATTTTTGATCCACGATAGGTGTAAAAAACTAAACAATCCGCTAAACTAAACGCTGTTAGAGTACCCATCGTACTCTTCAAGGTTGATGACCTTCGGGGACCGCTTCAAAGATTTCTACGAACAGGATGAAGGGAGTCCCAGAACTCGTCGAAGGCGATGCATTTTCATCGGGAATAACTACCCTTCTCGCCACTTTCTTCTTGAAAAAACGATTAGAACGCGGCATATTCGGAAAACAGCTTATCACTAGTAAAAAAATCAGTCATGCAGCATGACTTAATGAGCGAATTTTCAAAGAAATATTCGAATTAATGGCTATGGTTTTGAATAAAGGAAAACTTCGGTCTAAAATTTGGTTTTCTATGTATATTCTCTTCGTATTTATTTTAATTTGTACGTTTTGTCCATCCTGATTCTACCGTTTGTTTATTACGTAATTGTACTAAGTGCTTATTTATTTGATCGCTGTGGGTAAATTCAAGGAGTTGTACTAATCGTTTGCCTCCCCCTTTTTTGCTTCGAACTCTCGTCTTCAATTAATACTTCTCACATTTTTCAATCTGACCACTCTAAGGGGGTGGGGGTAAGAGTTTAAAGATTATCCTAGTTTTGGGTAATTTTTGCGCACTTTAAATGCTCTAATTTAAGAACGGATTTAGATATCTAAAATCCGATTTCACTATCGTGTTCAGCGTGCAAAAACCTTTAAAATGAGGGGTCACTTGTTAGAAAATAACATTTTGGGGATTTTTGGGTAATTTTTGCGCACTTTAAATGCTCTAATTTGAGAACGGATCAAGATATCTAAAATCCGATTCCACCATCGTGTTCAGCGTGCAAAAACCTTTAAAATGAGGGGTCACTTGTTGGAAAATAACATTTTGGGGATTTTTGTGTAATTTTTGCGCACTTTAAATGCTCTAATTTGAGAACGGATCAAGATATCTAAAATCCGATTCCACCATCGTGTTCAGCGTGCAAAAACCTTTAAAATGAGGGGTCACTTGTTAGAAAATAACATTTTGGGGATTTTTAGGTAATTTTTGCGCACTTTAAATGCTCTAATTTGAGAACGGATCAAGATATCTAAAATCCGATTCCACCATCGTGTTCAGCGTGCAAAAACCTTTAAAATGAGGGGTCACTTGTTGGAAAATAACATTTTGGGGATTTTTGGGTAATTTTTGCGCACTTTAAATGCGCCAAAACCCTCCTTAGAGTAGGCCAATTTCGCCCATCTTCGAACTTAGCCTTTCGATTGCCAAGATAGATTTTTTGTGCAAATTTGAGCTGTTTATCTCAATTCTATCGAGAGTTATCGTCTGGAGTGACACATATATAAATAAATATATATATATATATATACATATAAAAAAGTGTTAAATTTCAGGAATCGTTTTAGAATGGTCTGAAACGGATTTCTATGAAGAAAATTTCCAAAAATTTATATTATTTAAATTTCGAAGCCATTGCAATAGCTTCATTTTCTTTGAAAATTCGCTAAAACTGGGATTTTCACTTTCACGTTGAAAAAGATGTGGATATTTTGATGTCAAAGGTCAAACTAACTTGAATATAGTCAAACAACAGAAAAAGAAGCAATAAACAACTATAACCTTCCCTTATTCCTCTTCCCGTTGTATTTAGACAGCCAAGCTGGAATGAGTGGCCATGGTGATGCATCAAGCCCAAAAAATTTTCTTCTTCAGAAAAACCCGTTTTTCTCGAAACCACATTTTTTGATATTTATGTTCCTTTTCTGTGATACCTATTCCACCGATTTTGGTTCTGATTTTTTCGTTTGTTTCGTACGTTGCTAATGCATCGTTAGACATGGGATTTTTGCATAATTTTGAAGAGTTTGTGGTTGGAAAAATGTCAGCTACCAAAAAACGGGTAGTTTCGTGGAAAAAGGAACATAAATACAAAATGATGCCTAAGTTTAGGTACTCATACCTACATACCTATTTGACCTATTTTGATTTTTTTGTTTTATTTTGTTCATCAACATCTAAACTATCGATATTGTCGGGATATCTAAATAAACTTACGGTTACTCACCAGAAGACGTTCTCGAGTAATTCGGACTTTACTTATTATATTTATGAAGAATGTAACCAATACAAATTAATGAACAAAACACCATAAGAAAATTAGTACTACCATGTCTCGCAGTCTGAAAACTAAAAGAGGCGGTAAGTGACTATTGCGGTGAAGTCGAGAAGGCTCAGATCTCTCTCTGCCTTCTATATCCGAGACGGTAAGCAGGGCTGCCACACCAATGCTAACAGATATTATAACCAATTTTAAGTTTCTACCGCGTTTTAAGCAAGGCAGAGGCGTTTGAAAAAAAAACCACTGTTTTTCGGACTGACTCCCCTTAAATCAAATTTCTCCGTGTATAATGATTGGAGGTGTTTGGTGTTTCCAGTAGTTAAAGGTAACATCCCTACCTGAAACTCAGACATGCAGTTTTGAGGAAATCTGCTCCTGGTTGGTCACAATGGGCAAAAATCCGAAAATTGCAGGGCTTTGCCCCCACCTAACCTACCTAGCGCTACTCCCAGTCCATTCGTTGTTCTGAACTGGCATACGACCAAATGACATTCAGAGTAAAAAAATTTTGTAGAAAAAGAAAAGTCCTGTAACATGACCCAACAGGTGTTTACTCTAGTTCCGTGTACACCAGTCGAGTAGAGTGTTGTACTCGTAAACACGTTTCGGTAGTGTTCACTCTATAGCTAGTAGTAATATTGGTAGAATTGGAGCGAATATACCTACCTGTTCACACTACCAAAATCTGAATTCAACTGTTTTGAGTGGTCTACTCTTCCATGTAAACGGTTTCAAGAAGAGTCGGGAAGAGAGGAAGAACAAGGAAGTAGGCTGTTGAGTGTTCGGCAGAGTAGGATGCATTGTGCACTGGACCATCCTAATAAAGGTTGGCATAATCACAGCTATGTTAGGTTTGCTTGTCAGACATAATTAAGTGATTTTACGAAACGGCCGCCTTCCAATAACTGCCTCTCAATGGATATGTGGGCTCTCGAGGAAATATGGCTGCTTCGGACAGGAAAAGAGAGACGCGAGGCCCTTTCCAAGACAAAGGGCCCCAGTGACGCCCGAGAATAGAAAAGGGTCGACAGAGATGGAATTCAACAAGTAGCAATAAATTATTACCAGGCCGAGCTTCAATCAACCCGACAGATCTTTTCTTCTCCGTCCCCTGTGCCCATTTTCCGCTGACGATGGAAAAATATCAGTTCCATATTATTTTCTCAAAATCCTTTGGCTGATACTTTTTGTTTTCATCATCACCGCAAGTTTTCCGTGGGTCTATAAATCAACAGGTTGGGCGTACTTTTGTGTTCGCATTTCAGTCAAAAACACTTTTCATTCAAGAGAATATTGAAGGGTGCATGGTTGATTCTTCGGCGCGGAGTTTTGTATCGCCCTGCTTCCACTTTACTTCCCTTGAGTGAGACATTCATCAGGTTTTGATGAGATATCAAAAACGCCGGAAATTCATTCAGGAAGGATTATTATTTTCTGCATAGATGATTCTCATGTCTGGATCACTTTTTCGAACAATTCGATGACTTAACTGCAATGATGTGAACGAGTAGTACTTATTTTTAAGAACTTCGTTTAGCGCAATTTTCTACGTAGACTTCTATAACAAATAACTCATTATCTGAAGCACTTGTACTTTACAACAATATGTAATCCAGCTTTTGAAATCTGAAGATAACAAACTAAATACAGCAGCAATACGAAATGCTGCAATCTGCACAGTCAGGTTTGAAATGAGCAATTCACCACAACCAAGGTTCCTAAGCCCGGATAAATATTTTTTATTTGATAACCTATACAAGTACGTATGCGAAAACATCTCAATCATTACTGTTTCGTTTCCGTTTTTTACACTTACGCGATGTAGATCTTAATAGCAGTTTACACAATTTTATATTACTCACAATTATTATCTTAATAATTTATTATTATAGGTAACTAGTAATCACAGAAATTGTCATAAACTTTTGATTCATAACTTCAGGCATTTGCTTGGAATTCTTCACAGCAGCTTGGGGTATAATCTTGTATAATTATTATAGGTACATAAATTTTCCAGCCAGATGGTATCTTCAATAATAAATCTAAAGGGTTATTGCCGCTATTGTAAGAAGTAATATTACCATACCTTCCGGAGGAGTCCGTCGTCCCTAGCTGTTTGAGTACTGGAGGCGAGCGCTTTCGATGTAAGGGCATCATCATCAGGCCGTAATACTCGACGGCCTGATGATGATGTCCTTACACCGAAAGCGCTCGCCTCCATTACTCAAACAGCTAGTGACGACGGAATCCTCCGGAAGGTATCGTATCTTCAGTAGTTTTCTCTAACTGTTTTCTTACCTAATACCTACATAAATAAAAAGAAATACACATTTTGCTAGTCTCAGAAAACACGGAAATTTGGAGTGGTTTGAGGAGCACGATTTTCTAATAGATTCTGATCAGTCTTGTGAAGAGGGAGAGCAATTAGGTAGGAGTACCCTTGACTTCTGTTCATATTTTTAAATGAAAGTAGGTTCCATGCTAAGAATTTAGAGACCAACCGCACTCTCCTACGATGAAGACTTATTTTTCTGAGAGCTTTCAAAATGTCGGCAGCAAATGACGTCACGCTTGGCAAGGGCGTCCCGCCCCGGCGGGAGGGGTGCAGTGATCTCACGTGTGGCCGAAAATTTGAAAGCTCATAGAAAAACGTCTGCCAATTCGAGTAGGCAGTGTAGCTTCCTCACTTGAATCACATGAACGTATAGAATAGTTGGGTAGGTTCGTTTTGATACGGAACCATCTGCGATCCAACCCGCGTGTACCCTCAAAATTTCATCTCTCTACAACTATTTTTCGCGTAGTTAGAAGCGTTACAAGAAAACTGTCAACATTTCATGTTCGCGCATGCACAGAAGAAATTTATATTACGAACCCGATGAAATTAATTTGCAACCATGAAAGTATTATTCCTGATCGACCCTCGAAGTTTGAACTCATTTCAGCGATATTTGAGGTAGTTACGGGCGTTTCAATTATTTCACGTTTGAGCATGCGCAGACGAAAGTTACCGAATTTTTTCAATGATTTTGTTATGAGACCATCTGTGACCCAACCCGTACCTACCCTCCAAATTTCAGCCTATTTCGACCATTATTTCAGGTAGTTATGGGCGTTACAAGGAATTACCACAGACAGACGGAACCAAAAACGTCTGCCAATTCGAGTAGGCAGTATAGCTTCCTCACTTGAATCACATGAGCGTATAGAATATTTGAGTAGGCTCATTTTGATACGGGACCATCTGTGATCCAACCCGCGTGCACCCTCAAAATGTCAGCTCTCTACGAAAATTTTTCGCGTAGTTAGAAGCGTTACAAGGAAACGGTCAGCATGTTTGGTTCGCGCATGCGCAGAAGAAAGTTACAGTAAGATTCCAATGAAACCCATATGGAATTATTAAAGTATTGTTCCTGATCGACCCTCCAAGTCTGAACTCATTTCAACGATATATAAGGTAATTATGGGCGTTTCAAGTATTTCACGTTTGCGCTTACGCAGACGGAACGATTTTTATGATTTTGAAACGAGACCATTTCCGATCCAACCTGCGTGCACCCCCAAAATGTCAGCTCTTTACAACCATGTTTCTTGCAGTTAGAAGCGTTACAAGCTAGTGGTCAAAATTTCATGTTCGCGCATTCGCAGACGAAAGCTACGGTACGATTCTTATGAAATTCATGTGCAACTATCAAAGTTTTATTTCTGATCGACCCTTTGAAGTTTCAACTCATTTCAACGATATTTTTTAAGGTAGTTATGGGCGTTTCAAGTATTCCACGTTTGCGCATGCGCAGACGAAAGTTACAGTACTTTTTCAAATTGTGTGGGATGATCTGTGACCCAACCCGCACCTACCCTCCAAATTTCAGTGGATTTCGACCGTTATTTCGGGTAGTTGGCGTTACAAGTTCCCTGATGACTGAAACGCAAAATCGAAATTGTCATTTTGGAGGACATACATCTTTTTTTTACTCAATCGCGAATCCAAGGCTTCCCTACCTCCGGTAGTGAGGAAGCAAAAGAAAGTATTCATCGTAGGATAGTGCGGTTGGTATCAAAATTCTTAGAATAAATCGAAATTTCATTTAAAAATTGGAAAATAGTATAAACAGACGTCCAATTGGAAGTCCTCATCTGTCGATTTCGAATTTTTGCATTGAACTCGGTACATTACTCTTGTCTGCTATCTACGCCGTTATTTCACAAAGACAAACATTCAAGGGAACCCAGCGAGATAACACATCCAGCTGAGGCACGTGAGTCTTAGGGAAGAAAAAACGGAGTTATTGAGAAAATAGTATATTTCCAGTAATACACGAAAAACGCGAAAAACACTGTTATACCGGTTTCAAATAACTTATTGTGTGTTACTGACGATGGTTTGATCACCGAAACCGGTATAACAGTGTTTTTTTGCGTTTTTCGTGTATTAGTGGAAAAAGACTATTTTTTCAATAACTCCGTTAGTAACACACAATAACATTGTGTGTTACTGACGATGATTTGATCACCGAAACCGGTATAACAGTGTTTTTGCGTTTTTCGTGTATTAGAGGAAATATACTATTTTTTCAATAACTCCGTTTTTTCTTTGAAATGGGTTTCGACGATTTCTTCGCGAGTGATTTTAGTTTGTAGTCTTAGGGAAGTTCATACACGAGGAGGTAAATTGAAGTCTGTTGTACGTAATTAGAAAAAGTCCTCGTTCTGCCGTCGGACCCCCGTCCGGTGATTCCGAGTGTCAGCCCAATGAGAGGAAACCCTCAAGTAAACCCTCACAGAAGGGAACTCTCCGGTGCTTCGAAATCGATGACGTTGCTTTCGTTTTTGGGCGGAGAAGCGGACATGTAGAACATGAGGGCGCTGTTGGCCGCAGCTTGAACGACACGCGGCTCGCAGGGGCTCAGGTCCCAGAAGGCGCCTTGACACCCCAGTAACTCGAAGCAAGCGTATCTGTAATCAGATTTAATAAAAATACTAAAATAATTATATTAACTTATAATCCCACATTGTTTTGGCTGGGTTCCCAACATAATAAAAAACTTCTGCCAAGTTGGGTGGGCAGTATAGCTTCCTTACTTGAATCACATGAACGTATAGAGTAGTTCGGTAGGTTCATTTTGATACGGGACCATCTGTGACCCAACCCGCGTGTACCCTCAAAATGTCAGCTCTCTACAACTATTTTTCGCGTTGTTAGAAGCGTTACAAGGAAACGGGCAACATTTCATGTTCGCGCATGCGCAGACGAATGAAATTCTTATGGAACTATCAAAGAATTATTATTCTTGTTCGACCCTCCAAATCTGAGCTCATTTCAACGATATTTAAGTCAACATTTTATATTCGCGCATGCGCAGACGAATGAAATTCTTATGGAACTATCAAAGAATTATTATTCTTGTTCGACCCTCCAAATCTGGGATCATTTAAACGATATTTAAACTAGTTACGGTCGTTTCAAGTATTTAACGTTTGAGCATGCGCAGACGTGACGATTTCCATGATTTTGAAACGGGACCATTTGCGATCCAACCCGCGTGTACCCTGAAAATGTCAGCTCTGTACAACTGTTTTTTGCGTAGTTAGAAGCGTTACAAGGAAATAGTCATAATTTCATGTTCGCGCATGCGCGGACAAAAGTTACAGTACGATTCCAATGAAATTCATTTGGAACTATCAAAATATTATTTCTGATCGACCCTCAAAATCTGAACTCATTTCAACGATATATAAGGTAGTTATGGGCGTTTCAAGTATTTCACGTTTGCGCATGCGCAGACGAAAGTTACAGTGCGTTTTGTGTGGGACGATCTGTCCCCAACCCAACCCGCACCTACCCTCCAAGTTCCAGCCCATTTCGACCATTATTTCGGGTAGTTATGGGCGTTACAAGGAATAACCACATACAGACAGACACGGAACCAAAAATGTTCCTCGATGTCTGAAACGCAAAATGGAAGTGGAAATTTTCATTTTGGAAGACATACAATTTTTAAACTCAATCACGAATCCAAGGCTTCCCTACCTTCGGTAGTGAGGAAGCAATACTGAAATAATTATATTAACTTATAATCCCACCTTGTTTTGGCTGGGTTCCCACCATAATAAAAAACGTCTGCCAATCTGGGTGGGCAGTACAGCTTCCTCACTTATTGTAACATGGACGTGTAGAATCATTTGGTAAAAAAATGACGCGTCAAAATGATTGAATAGCAATAAATACAGTTGCAATCAATCATCTAACGTGCGTAATAGCGTCAAACATTCCAACATTTTCCCAACATTTCATATTCGCGCATGCGCAGACGAATGTCACAGTAGGTACGATTCCAATGAAATTCATATGGAACTGTCGAAGTATTATTCCTGATCGACCCTCCAAGCCCTCATTTCAACGATATTTAAGGTAGTTATGGGCGTTTCAAGTATTTCACGTTTGCGCGTGCGCAGACGAGTTACCGTACGATTTCATTGATTTGGATAGGGGACTATCTGCAATCCAACCCGTATACCCTCAAAATTTCAGCTCTCTACGACTATTTTTCGCGTAGTCGACAGCGTTACTGAACTATCAACGTATTATTCCTGATGGACCCTCCAAGTTACAATACTTTTTCAGCGATTTTGGTACAGGACCATCTGTGACCCAACCCGCACCTACCCTCCAAATTTCAGCCCATTTCGACCATTATTTCGATTAGTTATGGGCGTTACAAGGAATTGATCACAGACAGACAGGCACGGAACCAAAAATGTTCCTCGATGTCTGAAACGTAAAATGGTAGTAGAAATTTTCATTTTGGAGGACATAAATTTTTTTTACTCAATCACGAATCAAGGTAATGCATATTTTCTAAATTTCATAAAATAGCGAATATGTACCTACTCCCTTGTGTCTAGGTCCTTCCGTACATACCTATATAATAAGCATTTTTCACGTTTTAAACCGTAAAACTTCAAATCACACAGCTTATCCCCTCTAACATTAGGTACGTTGTCATTAAAATGTTCGTTGTTGTATAAGATTGCCACCTTCGGGCACTTTCGTTCGTTTTTATAAAATTAATTAGGTACCTACATCGAATTTAAACCGCATTACCTACAAATCCAGGCCATAATGACTGTAGGTATAATATTTATTGTTTAATATTTAATTGATATTCAGCTTTTTTATTTCTTGTTTTTCTGAATACTGTTTTCTTCTTTGTTGCTGTTGTAAACAGGGCACCTGCCCGTTTCATAATAAATAAATAATTATTTAAGGTTGGAATAATTATTTAGGTTGGATCAGACGCAACCCAGTCAGACCAAGGACGCATAATATTAGAGCTACCAGTTTACATCAATACAAATAGTCTAAAGTCCAGTAAGTGCAAGTTGTGCAACCTTATGTTGGTGTTTCCCGGTGAGCAGCAGGCGACGATCGCCCAGACGCAGGGAGAAAGTTGGCTGGAAGCAGTTTGATTGGTCTCTCCGAATCTGCTTTCAATGCCACCTTCAAAATCAAATGAATGTATTAATGATAAATATTATGAAGAGGCACCGTAATATTATACCTGTGTATTTAAAAAATAACGAATGAATTAGGAGGTCAATGTTTAAAATACAATAAGTCCCTAGGTACCTAAGTTTAATAAATATGAGAATTCCCCCCCCCCCCTGTTGGGGGTCGAAAATCCCCCAACAGTTGTAAAATATAACGAACCAACAATACGACTCACCAAAAATGGTATGAAACACGAGACAGACTGTTTGGACTAGTTCAATAGCTAGCCCAAAATATTTTGTCCCAGAAAAAAAGATGGCGTTTTTCAATTTAAAATCGCTCAAAATTGGGAATTATTTCAGTAAAATAACAAAGGGGAAGGTGGTATTAAATAGGTACCTAATTGCAAATCAGAAATGTTTGAGGGGCGAGTAGGTAGGTAAGTGTTCAAATTTGGATTCTAACACAATATATTGTAGTATTACATTATATTCATCCATACCTATATGAATATATTATTATATACATAATTAACAACACAATTAACACAATTAACTTCACAAACATACTACGCTTCGGTTAGATAGTAATGTAATTGTATTGTACAATTTATTGTTAATACACAATATGAGAAAAGCAACAAGAAGAGTGGGGAATGCCCGTGTATTTGACATTTTCATGTCTTTACTTTGGCAGACAAACTCGAAAAGCGTTACCAAAAACCGACAGGTAAAATTGCTGATGATTTTCGCTTACAACCCATTCGTTTCTACGGAACATCATGTGTGCCATTTTTCATCGTACAAAAATCGTTCACCACTTGTTGGAATCGTGCGATTTTATTGAATATTTTCTTGTTAACTGTACCCCCGTACCTTGCGTGGTAGCTGAGCTGAGCATGATGAAAAAACGCTGCAAATCCCTGCACAACGGTTTATTAATTTGTACAGAATACCCATTGTCGTGGTATCCTCCCAGAACCTCTCCTCACAAACTTAAGATCTCGCAAATAAACATAGGAGTGGGGACAGAAGACGCATGAGAACCGAGGGCCAGCCTGGGGATCCCCGCCATCCTGTACCAGCTAGAGGATGGAGGGAGACAGCTCCCAAGCACATAAATACTCGCCTCCCGCCTCATTTTCTTCATTCTACGTTCTCCTCTAGTCGCTGACTACTTCTCTCCTCCTTACCTCATCTCTCTCTCATATCCCAAAAGATGCTGTGAATGGTGGTGGTACGCCCATAACCAACAGCCAACACTCCTAAAAGATCCCGGGAAATGGTGGTGGTCCACCCATAACCAGCCCGGGCACACATCCAAAAAGATCCGGGTGTTGGTGGTGGTCCACCCATAACCTTACCCGGCAACAAGCCTAAAAGAAAGGAAGGAAGGTGAATGGTGGTGGTACGCCCATAACCATCGGACCTACGAGAAGATCCCGGGAAATGGTGGTGGTCAGCCCATAACCAGCCTGGGCAAATCCTCCCTCATACCACTCGTGGTGGATGTACGCCAAAACACATTCATCACACCCTTCTGTTACAGATCACAGCTCTCTGTATAGATAACTCGTCTATATAATATAATATGTACTATGTACTCTATACATAGATCGCAGACCCTCCGTAGGTTAGTACCTAACCCCGAACTCGTTACTAGGTACCTATCTAAATCACGAGTTACATATTGCTAAAATAATTCTGTCAATGACAAGCAGTAACTAAAACGGCAAAAAGAAACACAAATAATGAAGTTCTGAAGGAAAATGGTTGAGTGGATCACTGTTTACTGTGGTCAATACCTACCTTCGTGGTCAAGCATAATGAACCGTTGTGTAATAACTTGCCCATCAATAATACTTCAACGGTTGTTCAAGTTGCAAAAGTACGATCAACAAAACCCAGCCCCTTCTTGGTTGATGAACCGTTGAGTAATAATTTACCGTTGTGAAATAATTTACTGTAATGTAATAATTTACCGTTGTGTAATAATATGCCGTTGAGTGATAATTTACCATTGTGTAATAAGTTGCCGTTGTTGCTTCAACGTTTGTTCAAGTTTCAGAAGTACCTACCAACAAAATCCCATAGTCCATCACTTATCAAATGAAATAATATCGCAGAACAACCAACTCGACTTCATACAGCCATCCTTGATTATAATCAGGTGCTCCTTAGTGATGATTTACTGGGCCGGATTTATACCGTTTGATTCAAGATCGTGTTGTCGAACCTTTTTGGTGCACACGAACGGCTGGACGTACGTGCTCCGGGTGGTCTCAAAAAATTGTTTAGCTCAAGACAAATTTGATATCGTAAAAAAAACCATACACTTCAATCGAAAGTTTTTGAGATACGGTGTTCTGAAAATGTCAACCCCTATTTTGAACCCCTTAGAGATGACTGACAGTAACGTCGAGCTTCGAGGACCAACTAGACCCCGAACGGAACCTATAACTCCAATTTCATCAATTTTGTTTCATGGTAAATAAGAAAAGTGGCCCGGACGGCGTGCGTGGACAGACAGACATTTTGGTTATTATTTTCAACAATGAACCATTGGAATCGAGCATGAAAAAAAATGCTAACCCCCCCTCAAAATTTGATGGTCTACGTTTCAAGGTATGTAGAATCCAAAACTGCAATAAAAATATTTCTGTCTGTCCGCGGTACGCCGTACGGGCCACTTTTCTTAGTTACCATGAATCAAAATTGATGAAATTCGGGTTATAGGTTCCGTTCGGGGTCTAGTTGGTCCTCGAAGCTCGACGTCACTGTCAGTCATCGCTAAGGGGTTCAAAATAGGGGTTGAAATTTTCAGAACGCCTATACCTTTTTTTACGTGAATTTTTTTACTTAAATAGTTCTCGAACTTGGGAGTTTTTAAGACCACCCGGAGCACCGTACGTCCAGCCGTTCGTTCACAGTAAGGCCCCACAAGTTTGCACCGACAGGCATTTTCGACACCAGGGTGAATGAAATTGTATACATCAGACCAAATCTCGTCACCAGGGTCGCCCCGACAATAGGAAATTGGCCGGAGATAAAATCATTGCTAGGGATCACCTGATTTCATAGGCGGAATATGAAGTCGAGTTGGTTGTTCTGTGATATTATTTCATTTGAAAAATGATGGCTGTTTTGGAGTTTGTTGATAGGTAGTGAAACTTGAACAAACGTTGAAGTATTATTGATGGGTAAATTATTACTACACGATGGTAAATCATTAATCAACGGTAAACTATTACACAACGGTTCATTATACCATCTACGTAGAAGGGGCTGGAGTTTGGTGGTAGGTACTTCCGCAACTTTTTTCACTCCTCATCTCCAATTTCTTTTCAGAACTTCGTTATGTGTATTTCTTTTTGTTAGGTACTGTTTGTCATCGGCAGAATCATTTTAGCAACATTTAACTCGTGATTTAGGTAGGCACCTAGTAACGAGTACGGGGTTAGGTATTAAACTACGGAGAGTGTGCGATCTATATCATATGTATAGAATAGTACATATTATATTATATAGACGGGTTATCTACAAGGAGAGCTGTGATCTGTAACAGAAGGGTATTCTGTACAAAATAATAAACCGTTGTGCGGGGATTTGCAGCGTTTTTATTTGAAAGTAGAAACTGAGATGAAATGATACATAAATTCTCCCTTGAGAGGGAAAAACATTAAATCATGTTTAATGTTTTTCCCTCGCAAGGGAGAAATTAGATATAGTTTTTTAATGTCAAGAAAAAATGAAAGCCACAATTTCACTGAACTCTACAAGTATAATGTTGCATTTACTGTACTTATTATAGAACTCGCCATCAACATATGGTTGCTACAACAGAAGGTAGTAACTGTGTAGTAACCAATGAAAAACGTTGCATATTTGCGTGTCGGAATTCACAGAATGACCCCCAGCCCTAAAACATTAAACATGTTAACATATTTCTCATTTGAACGAGACGTAACTAAGTAGTTAATTTTGGTTCATTATTATGTGAATAATACACCTAAATGTTTAATTGAATGTGGAGGTTTTGATGAAGTCAGTGCTGCCTTTCTATGGATACAGCTTGTTTTATATAATCCACGACGTTGAGGTGGGCTGTGACGTTGGTACTACTGCCCGAGAAGTTTTGTTAACTGTTCTTCTATGTTGTAGCGCGGATGTTATTAATTATTAGCGTTTTCCCTGCGATCTTGAAACTAAACAAATATTATGCTATTCCGGCGAACCGATGCGATTATTCTCATCTACAAACAAAATGAAATTTGGAAAAAATTGACAATTCCAGAACCGTGGGTATTCCTCATTGTCAGAACGACGGAAGAGAGAGATATTCTAAGTATTGTAGTGAGGGGGAGGGGTTTGACTCTAGGAAAGATAACTTGCGATGTTGACTTCGATTTTCATGTTCAACAGTCGCTTAGACACCGTTTAAAGCAATATTGCTGCAAGCCAACAGTGAGCAAGCTACCTACAATTCGAAGTCACTGGCGCCCAACTCTCGAAGTTGTTCTGTTTCAACTGCAGCGCTACTTACGGAATCGCATTCCTGCTTGGGTACCTAAATCGTTTCTAGCTGACTTGTTCTGTGTTTCTGTAATGTTCCTCGCGTTGATTTAAGGTATGTGCCGGTTGGGTAGGATGATACTCATAAATTCACATGGAACACTACAGTATTAATTTTTTATTGGGTTACTAGATGGATAACACGATGTTATAAAGGAGAGTGTGAGTCGCGTATAAGGTGCTACGGCAAACTGAATCGGAGGGCGATGTCCTGAGGGGAGTTCGGTAAAACTGGGTCCAGCTGACCAAAGCAGTTCCGTCGAACTGGCTCGTAACATTACCTCCCCCTATGAGGAGCACCTGTCCTCAGGTGTATACATTAAATTCAGCCTAGATGGGAAGCTGGAATACTGGCTGAGTTTTATCATTGAATATAGGCTCTCTGTTGCTGATTCTCCATCCGCTGTTTGAGAATATCTGTCAGGTGGAAGTGAGGGGGGAGCGAAGTTCTTCGAAGTAGATTCCTCACAACGTGCCCGATCCTTGAACGCAGGTGGAGAGGAAAGGAGTACTCCAGAGTCCCGTTTTAAGTCATCAACTTCGCGAATTCTAGCGAAGCTGAATGGGATTTTACAAAGCAGCGAATTGTGTGCTTTGTGACATTGGCATACAAATCGGGAAGTACACATGTCTGAATTATGTGTCGAGGCAAAGCAGTTCGCACACAAATCATTAGAATGAATCACATCCCATCTCTCCTCAACGGTCATCCCTTTGAATCTTTTGAATTTACGGAGGGCATGACGTCCACCGCAAACTTTGCAAGCAAAATTCAGTGTTCCTGGCGATGAAGAGGATGTGATATTTCGGGCGGGATGAGCGATCTGGTGGTCCCTGACTTTTGTAACACTTTGAGATGTGTCGATGTCTGATGCCAATGAAGGTGATTTTTTCAGGTTGTGATGGTTGGGTGTTTTCGTTGAAATGGACGTCTTTGATCCAGAGGCTTTGTTGATGAGGGTATGGGCGTCGACTTGGTACGTGAGTGTACGTTGCACCCATTCAATTGCTTGTGAAATGACCAACCGGCTTGGTAGGGATTGGATAAGTTCATCTAAGTTCCTATCCAATTTCTGTAGAGTGCGGCGGTAGTGAGAAGCTAAAGAATGGGGGCTTGAAGTCGGATTAAAGGCCTTCAACCCTTCAACTAGGTGTTTCCATTGTATTAAATGTATAGCACAACCTACGCCCTCTGATGAGATTTCGACGTTGTTCTGAAACAGCATAGTCACAAAAACTTAACGGCGTTAACACACAACACTGAAACACGATAATTAACCACGGAATTCCTTATTGGGAACGTATTAAAGTCCGTGAGTCCTACCGACTGTGCCAAATGTAATGTTCCTCGCGTTGATTTAATGTATGTGCGGGTTGGGTAGGATGATACTCATAAATTCACATGGAACACTACAGTATTAATTTTTTATTGGGTTATTAGATGAATAACACGATGTTATAAAGGAGAGTGTGAGTCGCGTATAAGGTGCTACGGCAAACTGAATCGGAGGGCGATGTCCTGAGGGGAGTTCGGGAAAACTGGGTCCAGCTGACCAAAGCAGTTCCGTCGAACTGGCTCGTAACATTTCGACCAAGAAAATTAATGAGCAATAATAACAATTACTATTATACATTCCAATCCATTCCCCTACTAACATTCGTTACATTTGCTAAGTGTAGAATCGGCTCTATAGATTTAGCAACTCACTATGGCTCACATTACAGTGTAACAGTGGAGGGTGCTCGTAACGTCAATAGAGGCAAGGTTTTTTAGAAACCGTTCGTCCGTTCGATAGAATCTCCCAGAGAAGAATTGGCCGTGGAAGGGGCAATCAGCTTATCAGCTATCTTCGGGCCACGCTAATCTATGTAGATGGCAGTGAAATAAAGAACAGCCAGTGATGGGGTGGGATGAATGCATAAGTACCTTCCGTTACCATTTCTCAATTGCGTAGCAACTTGATAAAAACACTCGTTAGTCGATTGCTATCTCACAACATGCTATCATTTCACGATGACTCCACATATCAATTCGCTCCAACATCAATACATCAATAATTTGTTCACCGATGAAAATATGTTTTTCGGTCGGTTTTTTTTTTTCTATTACACACTTGTCAGCCCAATATCTCCTAGTGATTCGACCACTTTACGATACCTACTGCTTAACTGCTCCAATGAGGAGTACCCATGACGTCTGTTAATTTTACTTACCCACTTTCAAATGAAAGTAGGTTAAATTCTAAGAATTTTGAGACCATCCGCACTCTCCTACGACGAATAGGTAGTTCTTTTTCTAAGAGCTTTCGAAATTCAGGCAACGAGTGACGTCATTGCACCCCTCCCGCCTGGACGAAACCTCCTTACCAAGTGTGACGTCATTTGTTGCCGAAATTTTGAAAGCTCGTAGAAAAAGAACTATTTATCGTAGGAGAGTGCGGTTGGTCTCTGAATTCTTAGAATGGAACCTACTTTAATTTAAAAATATAAGCAGAAGTCATGGGTCCTCCTCACTGACTACCACAACGTATTCCAGTTCCAACTGTACTCGTGGTTCTAAAAAGTACAAAATTGTTATAGAACTATCAGGTGAGACAAGTTCGGATAATTTTAACAGCTACATTTTCGCGCGAAAATGATGAAAAAGTTATCATTATTTTTATTTTGTTTAATAACTCTTCAACTATTTTCACACCATCTACTCAAAAAAGCAAAAATTTCCATATTATATTCTACAAATAAGTAAATTCATACAAAAAAAACTTGGCGCTGGACCCCCGGATGCTTACTGCTTAGAGCCTACGGCTAAAATTCAAGAAACATGGAACATGCTTCAGCCGCGCTTTTTATGATTCTGTAGCCGCACTGTTATGATTTCACTTCGTCACCAGGATACAACCAAGTGACAACCAAACAAGCGTCATTGTTTACTATCCATTTATAACATCCATTTATATAGTTATAGTATGAAACTACGAAATAAATACCAAGAACAAATACGAAATAAATTTGTGATTAATCAAGAGCTTTCCAACGAATGGAAAACGATTTTTGTCCGATGAAAATGAAAGAAGTTTCATTTCCCTAGCAACTACTCGGTTGTACGTGAAAATCATCGTTAAAATTTCGTGACACTTCCGCGTGACATTTTTCGGATAGTTAGTCCAAGGCTAAAGCATGTTCCATGCTAAAAACCCCAGTAGTTCAGCGTGACTGCATAAGCAAAATTTTGGAGTTACAGTTGTGAGATCAAAACAATCTGCCCTTCAATTGAGTACAAGAAACATTTTCAATTTCGGTTCATATTTTCAATAATAAATCTTCGGAATCAAGCATGAAGAAAAAAAAAAATCAATCCACCCTCCCCCCCCCCCCCCCCCTCACCACATTAAAATTTGATGGTTTCCATTTCAAAGTACGTAGAATCCAAAAATGGAATAAAAAACGCTGAAAATTATTACACAATCGTTTGTTATTTACCTCTATAGCTGCCCATTTTGCGTAGATCACTGTTTTCTGTGGTCAATACCCACGAGCTCCCCCAGGAAAGCCCTAAATTGAGTACTGGAGCAGGCCCGGAAATTACAGTTAGATAAAAATGCGAGGGATTCAATCATTCAATAATTAATTATTTATTATCATTAATTATTCATGAAGCATAACGTTTGTTCAAGTTACAAAAGTACCTGTCAACAAAATCCGAAAGAGCCATCATTTTTAAAATGAAATAATATCAGGAACAACCAACTCGACTTCATACAGCCATCCGCGATTATAATTAGGTGTTCTCTAGCAATGATATGTGGGCCAGATTTATAACGGTTCATTCACGATCATGTTGACGAAGCTTTTCGGTGCAAGCGAACGGCTGGACGTACAATGCTCCGGGTGGTCCCAAAAAATTCTTTAGTCAATTTAAAAACCTAAATCTCTATCAACTAAAAAACGTAAAAAAAACCATACACTTCTATGAAAGTTTTCGAGATACGGCGTTCTGAAAATGTCAACCCCTATTTTGAACCCCTCAGAGATGACTGACAGTAACGCCGAGCTTCGAGGACTAACTAGACCCTAAATGGAACCTGCAAACCAAATTTCAATCATTTTAGTTCATGGTAACTAAGGAAAATGTGAAATACGGCGTACGGAGAGAAATTTGGTCATTCCATATTCGGATTCTAAGTAACTCGGAACGGAAACTATCGTTGTTGAAAATAATAAACCAAAAATTTCTGTCCGTGTGCCATACTTCGCACTTTGCTTGAACCAAATTGTTTGCTGAGCGATTACATAGGTGTATTATTCACAGAATAATAAACCAAAAGTATGATTTATTAGCTTACCTATGGGAGGAGGGCTGGTTGGTGGATTCGGCGGGAAGGGAATGCACCGCTGGTTCGGTGACTGGATCTGAACGGTGTGGTGGACCTGAAAAATACAACGTTCGAGGTAATTTCATCATCAAGGACGTTAGTGATTCAGCTTGTAACACTTGTGACAGTCTGACGTGAGGTTCACAGACCTGTATGACAGGAGGAATTCCAAATCCAAAACCGGTCCCAGCTATCAGAGGGATGAAGCCCCACTGCGGTGCCAGACTGTGTGTCGAGGCAGCTTCCCTCTTGGCAACAGATCTGTCTCGAGGGTGAAAAGCTTGCTCATGAGGCTGCTGTTGTTGCTGCTGCTGTTGGTCACCCTTGAAGGCGACGCTGTCAGGTCGGTAGAGACCTCTCGCAGATGCGACAGTCATCAGTAGGCAAAACCTTACAAACATCTGTTGGCAAGTCATATTGTTTGCGTATTAGACACTAGAACAGTTTATTTTTGGTTTATTATTTTCAATAATGAACCATTGGAATCGAGCTTGGAAAAAAAATTCTAATGAATTCGATGGAAAAAAATTCTAAAAAATTAGATGGTTTACGTTTCAAGGTACGTAGAATCAGAAAATGCAATAAAAAACGCTGTTTATTATTTTGTATAGAATACCCTCCTGTTCCAGATCACAGCTCTCTGTATAGATAACCCGTCTATATAATATGTACTAGTCTATACATATTATGTAGATCGCCGACCCTCAGTAGGTTAGTACCTAACCCCATACTCGTTACTAGGTACCTACCTAAATCACGAGTTAAATGTTGCTAAAATAATTCTTTCGATGACAATCAGTAACTAAAATGGCGAAAAGAAACGCAAATAATGAATTTTTGAAGGAAAATTGTTGATGTGGAGTGAAATAGATGCCCCTTCAGCGTAGATCGCTGTTTTCTGTGGTCAGTACCTACCCTGTGGTCAAGTATAATGAACCTTTGTGTAATAACTTGCCGATCAATAATACTTCAACGGTTGGTCAAGTTGCAAAAGTACCGATCAACAAAATCCAGCCCCTTCTTGGTAGATGAACCGTTGTGTAATAATTTACCGTTGTGTAATAATTTGCCGTTGTGTAATAATTTACCGTTGTGCAAATTTTTGGCCATCAATAATACTTCAAAGTTTGTTCAAGTTTCACAAGTACCTACCAAAAAAATCCATCCCCTTCTTGGTAGATGAACCGTTCTGTAATAATTTACCGTTGTGTAATAATTTAACGTTATGTAATAATTTACCGTTGTTTAATAATTTGCCGTTGTGTAATAATTTACCGTTGCGTAATAATTTGCCGTTGTGTAATAATTTACCATTGTTACATATCATAGCTCTCCGTATAGATAACCCTTTATATAATATATATGTACTATTCTATACATATGATATAGATCGCACACCCTCCGTGGTTTAATACCTAACCCCATACTCGTTACTAGGTACCTACCTAAATCACGTGTTAAATGTTGCTAAAATAATTCTGCCGATGACAAACAGTACCTAACAAAAAGAAACACGCATAACGAAATTCTGAAGAGAAATTGTAGATGAGGAGTGAAAAAAGTTGCGAAAGTACCTACCACCAAACTCCAGCCCCTTCTACGTAGATGGTATAATGAACCGTTGTGTAATAATTTACCGTTGATTAATGATTTACCATCGTGTAGTAATAATTTACCCATCAATAATACTTCAACGTTTGTTCAAGTTTCACTACCTATCAACATACTCCATAAGAGCCATCATTTTTCAAATGAAATAATATCACAGAACAAACAACTCGACTTCATACTCCGCCTATGAAATCAGGTGATCCCTAGCAATGATTTTATCTCCGGCCAATTTCCTATTGTCGGCGCGTCCCTGGTGACGAGATTTGGTCTGATGTATACAATTTCATTCACCCTGGTGTCGAAAATGCCTGTCGGTGCAAACTTCGGGGCCTTACTGTGAACGAACAGCTGGACGTACGGTGCTCCGGGTGGTCTTAAAAACTCCTAAGTTCGAGAACTACTTAAAACCGTAAAAAAATTCACGTAAAAAAAAGGTATAGGCGTTCTGAAAATGTCAACCCCTATTTTGAACCCCTTAGTGATGACTGACAGTAACGTCGAGCTTCGAGGACCAACTAGACCCCGAACGGAACCTATAACCCGAATTTCATCAATTTTGATTCATGGTAACTAAGAAAAGTGGCCCGTATGGCGTACGGCGGACAGACAGAAATATTTTTATTGCTGTTTCGGATTCTACATACCTTGAAACGTAAACCATCAAATTTTGAGGGAGGGTAAGCTTTTTTTTTCATGCTCTTGATTCCAATGGTTCATTATTGAAAATAATAATTCGAAATTTCTGTCTGTCCGCCGTACGCCGTACTGGCCACTTTTCTCAGTTACCATGAAACGAAATTGATGAAATTGGGGTTATAGGTTCCGTTCGGGGTCTAGTTGGTCCTCGAAGCTCGACGTTATTGTCAGTCATCTCTAAGGGGTTCAAAATAGGGGTTGAAATTTTCACAACGCCGTATCTCGCAAACTTTCGATAGAAGGGTATGGTTTTTTTACTGTTATTAAATTTGTCTTGAGCTAAACAATTTTTTGAGACCACCCGGAGCATTGTCCGTCCAGCCGTTCGAGTGCACCAAAAAGCCTCGTCAACACGATCGTGAATCAAACGGTATAAATCCGGCCCAGTAAATCATCACTAGGGAGCACCTGATTATAATCAAGGATGGCTGTATGAAGTCATGTTGGTTGTTCTGCGATATTATTTCATTTGATAAGTGATGGACTATGGGATTTTGTTGGTAGGTAGGTACTTCTGAAACTTGAACAAACCTTGAAGTATTATCGATGGGTTAATTATTAGACAATGGTAGATCATTACACAACGGCAAATTATTACACAACCGTAAATTATTACATAACGGTAAATTATTACACAACGGTAAATCATTACAGAACGGTAAATTATTACACAACGGTTTATCTACCTAGAAGGGGCTGGATTTTGTTGACCGGTACTTTTGCAACTTAAACAACCGTTGAAGTATTATTGATGGGCAAGTTATTACACAACGGTTCATTATACTTGACCACGAAGGTAGGTATTGACCAAATAAATCAGTGATCTACGCAGAAGGGGAATCTATTTCACTCCACATCAACAATTTTCCTTCAGAACTTCATTATTTGCGTTTCTTTTTGCCGTTTTAGTTACTGATTGTCATCGAAAGAATTATTTTAGCAACATTTAACTCGTGATTTAGGTAGGTACCTAGTAACGAGTATGGGGTTAGGTACTAACCTACGGAGGATCTGCGATCCACATAATATGTATAGAGTAGTACATATTATATTATATAGACGGGTTATCTATACAGAGAGCTGTGATCTGGAACAGGAGGGTATTCTATACAAAATAATAAACCGTTATGCAGGGATTTGCAGCGCTTTTTTAAATAATTGGTAAACCAATTAAGTACCTAATTAAAAAACGCTGCAATGTCCTTGTCACTTGGGTTTATTATTTTACTGGACATACGTACAGAACTAGTGCTGTTCATTTATTGTTTCTTTCATGCGCAATAACTGAAATACCTAGTTATTATAGATGGTTTTCACCAATTCTGGCCCCACGACCACGGCCTTTTTTTTACGAGATTATCTTTGAACATTGATAGTGCCATTTAATTGTCTTGATTCACATGCTAATACTGCTCCTAGTGTTATTATACAAATTTATGGTGATTTCAGACAGTTTCCTAGGTTTCTGACTCATAAAAAATGATTTTCGGGAGCTTAACCTTCGTTACAACCTCAATTCTTCACTATTTGGTCAAAATCAACTTCATATTCGATCTTCTCGCCCTAAAAAAAAACATGGAAAACAATACATCACGAGGTCGTGTTCACTAAAACCTCAAGAAACCCTCGAAACCCCCTATTTTTACACCCTTTTTTCTCCCATAACTCCCCTGGGTGTATGCCGATCGGGCTGCCGAGTTTTGGGGCATAATTTGGATCCATATATATTCCCAAATGAAGACCCAAACTGTGTGCGGAAGAACGACGATTTTAAACCAAAATTTAACGTAACTTTAAGGCTGAAACTCGTTAGAACCTCAATTTTTCACTCATTGGTCAAAATCGACTTCATATTCGGTCTTCTCGTCCTAAAAAACATGGAAAACGATCCCTCAAAACATCATGTTACTAAAACAAAACAAAAACCTAAAAAATACCTATTTTATACCCATTTTTCACTCATAACACCCTTGGGTATATTTCGTTCAGGCTGGAAAGTTTCCGGAAACAACTGGGGCCCAATTGGAGCATGTGTGCGAAAGGACGAATTTTTTAGATAAAAAATTAATCCGGTATGCATGATATGGCGGACGGCGGACGGACATTGCATTTTCTGAATCTACGCACCTTGAAACGTAATAGAAACATTTTGAGGGGGTGTTATAAGAAGTTTTTGCTGAGCGAATACATAGGTGTATTATTCACAGAATAATAAACCAAAAGACACAATACAACACAACAACAATATAGGTAGGCATTCCCCTCAATCGATCACCAAGTTTCGATGGCCAGCTAAAGGAACTGTTTTGCTGCGTGATTACTGGTTCCTTCTAAAGAGAGGAACAATCAACCTGAGTAACTTGAATTGAAACGGGGAGGGGGCGAAGAAGTTGATAACTTTGAAAGCATTTCCTTTTCTTTTGTTTAATTCTTTGTTTTTTGCCTGATACCATAATTCATCGACTTAGTGAATTACTTTTGTATTCATCACACGGTTGCAAATTGCCGATTGCACAAATCAATTCCACAAATCATTTGCCGATTGCACAGCTACAAATTGCACAGCTATTCTTTCTTTTCGTATATTATGTGTTGTGTTTAGCTAGACAAAACGATATAATATAATTATGTTACATTACAGGAAGGTATGTTTTTATTTTCATTTTTTTAAATCTGTAAAAGTGTTATTATTCAATGTTATTGATTTGTAAAAATTAATTAGGAACATATTGTTTCTCTCTATGTTTAGAAGTCTTGATTTAGTTCTCGGACCGCTCATTTCCTGCCACTGGCTCCTCGATGTAGGGAATTATTTTTCTAAAATATATCTTTCATTTGTATCTATTATTTTGTAATGTAAGGGCAGATTTAATTTAATAATGATAATCTCAAAAATTTGGACTGAATCGAGACAATTTTTGTTTAGGAGGTTTACAACCTGCTAAACCCTTTACGACTTGCGATCTACTTAAATAAAAATCAGCATAAAGAATATGAAAACTAGTTTGGTACTTTTATGAAATAAAATACAAGAAAGTACTGAAGAAGGAAGAAGAGAGTTTGAAACTTTTCTCGTTTATTTATAACTTCCCTTGGAAAGGGGGCGGCTCAAAGAACCTTCCTTTTTACGGCCCCGCGCTGGTAGAGCGACCGAATAGTGAAAATTTTTAAAGTAACCTCCATTAACCAAGTGTGCTTTGTCCATATTCCCTTACCCCTCTCCTTATTTGAGGGAAAAAAGTGAGCTTGGGAGAGAAAGCAGGCTTTCTAGGCGGCTCCTGTCGCGCTTGGGTATTGTTTTAATATTTCAGCTTGGGGAACGCGAAGTAGGTTTTCAGTTTAAGCGAGAGGGCCCATTTTGGCCTTTTAGTGTGGAAAAGGGTTTTCGGAGGATGCAGTGCTTCGCTTTAGTTCTCCCTGTTCATTTTGTGGGATTCGGTTTAGTACTGAGGTTGAGTTTAGTTTCCAAGTGCAGCAGTTCCAAGTTGATCTACCACGAATAAAGTCACCTGATAAGCTTGTTAAAAATCTCTATAGGCTGTAGCGGTGCGTGGGGTCTGAAAACGGTGGAATACAAAACCAACAGATTTGTCTACAAAATACCCCAACGCAACAACATCCTTCCCTTATTTACTGATTGAGTGATATTCAGCAATGCTTATCTCTTTTAATCAACACTCTATCGTCGTACGACAACGTCGACAATTTCTACTGCAAATTAGCCATGGAAAAAAAAATAAAAAAATAGGAAACTAAAATACAACAAAACAATGACCCGTTGGCCGGTACCTACTTGAATGGACAGGCTATTGACTTGAAGCTAAACAGTTATCTGTGTGTTGACGCCGATCAATCCACAAACAGCAAACAGGACAAAACGCACGTACCTACGTACCACAAATACAAATCTGTCATCAGAACCGGACCGGACGCAAAAGGCGCAGAATTTGACGCAAATAAATTGAAAACTGACAGACAGAGAAAGCGAATGTGATTAAAGTGGAGTGAAGTTCTGAGCTTAGTTGTGCTGTCATCTATAGATGTCGGACATGTGATTCAGAGACGACAAAAAACAAATCAGAAGAAGAAGCATATCGTATCGAGATGACAAACTGAATCGAAGGGATCGAATCGATTGTGAAATGAACGATTACGGGTTGAAATCAGATTATGGGGCCGGGGATCAATGTGGGCGTGGTCAACAACATTTTTACTCGACTGAGCATGCGTGGATGGGCCACTTTTCTCGGTTGCCATGGCGACACTAGGTCCCAGGACCCAGAACCTACCTTCCAGTTTCAGGAGCCTAGGTTTTGATTTCGATTGCAGGACATCGATTACTGTCGCTTTATTCTGATAACATGGTTGGTGTATGGAGCTAACATTAAGGAACCTCCATGGATGCTCTACCAGAATATTGAACATCCATAGCCAGAGAACTCTGGCGTGTGGCTGTTGAACTTGTGAAAAATGCTAGGTAGGTACAGTGTACGGAGGGAAATTCAGATGCCAACTGAACAATGGTTGGTCTTTTTTACTCTCGTGTTTTTGGGTGCCGGTGCAGTGGCCCAAGTGGCCTTATGGACGCAACGCCCCTGTCTATAGGTTTGTTTGCTGTTGGTTTTACGGGTGACTAGCATGCCACCAGCTAACCGTTTTCTGAACCGCACGGTGAGCCTGCACGACCGACGCCAACTTGGAAACCACTTGAACCTCACGAGCTCAGCGAACGGGTTGGGCCGGAATTATACAGAACGAGGAAGAGGAACGCGACCAAAGCTAGAAAGACAGTGGCGATAGTCGTCAAAAAGCAGTAAGCCAAAAAGTCCTCTGACTAAACTAGAAAACCGCCTGCAAGTGTTCAGAACACACCGAACAGGGCGACTTGGATACTATGACCCAAGTGACATTCTAGTGGCATTTTTTTGAGTCTGTGTGTTCATGATAGGACGAAAAAACACTGTCTATGTGGGTTGAATGCTAAAACTCTGAATATAAGCGGGGATTTCACGACACGTCCCCGACCGCCCTTTCCCGTTCATGGTCCCGATCTCCCTGCCACTGTTCTCTCCACTCCCTCGCAGAGCGTTGTATTTTGACGACCCGTTCTGAAGCGCCTGACCTACTGCTTAGTTCGTTGCTATAATTTCTTCGTTCAGGAACATTTTTTACAGTTAGTTTCACAGTTTTAAAGTTAGTTTTTAAAATGAAATAGTTTTTTTAAAGTTTCATAAATTTAATTAAATGGCTCCGTATTTTTCAAAGCAGTTAGTTGTTGGTGTAGCATTAACTGCTTTGGCCGTGTGCGAGAAAGAAATCAAGAAAAAGAAGATGTGGATGAAGCAGGTGTACCGCGAAAGGCGTGTACTGAGTCATGCAAGACTTGTGGACATATTGGATGCTGAAGATCTCCGGAATTTCTTGCGTATGACAAGGGGGCCTGGTCTGTCCCCACCCTTCCACCCTAAATCGGTTGGAAATCTCCCCCGACCGCCCTGCCTGGTCACCTCCCAAAACGTCACCAGCAGCACAGATTTTCACCATCGGATTTCAGGGCCGATGGTGATTGGGCCCGATTTAGGGTCCCGAAATCAGGTGGTGAAATCCCCCCTATAGGTAGGTACATTTTGAGTAGAACCTGAACGAAAACCTCCGGTCTGAAGCCATAGGTTATTATGCCCACTCGCTGACCAGTACGCAACTGATCGGCTACTAACAGCCCAAAAGCCGCAACTCAGTCTCATGCCACGCTCTGTCTCGCGATGGCGACAGGGGTCCTTCGGTTCGAATCCCATCGTCCCTTGTCACATCCACCAATACAGAAGTTGTGCCTTTCTTTCACACCAGTGCTGATACCAACAATGAATGTTAAAGATAATATGAAACCATCCATAAGGGGGGATACCACGACCTGATTTCGGGACCCTAAATCGGGCCCGATCACCGTCAGCCCTGAAATCCGATGGTGAAAATCTGTGCTACTGGTCACGTTTTGGGGAGGTGAGCAGGCAGGGAGGTCGGGAAAGATTTCCAACCGATTTCGGGTGGAAGGGTGGGGACAGACCAGGCCCAGGTTTCTGGAACCATGGTTGATATCAATGATGTAGCAGCACTATACTTCAAGTCTTTGCCAGTGGCCAAAAAACGAAGCGTGACTATCAAACATTCCTCCGTACTTTTTTTTCGATATGACGTTTTTTCGATATTAGCAAATTGATGAAAACCTCGGGTATCATACGCAAGAAATTCCGGAGGTCTTCAGCATCCAATACGTCCATAAGTCTTGCATGACTCAGTAAACGCCTTTCGCGGTATACCTGCTTCATCCACATCTTCTTTGTCTTCCTTTCTTTCTCGCACACGGGCTAAGCAGTTAATGCTACACCAACAACTATGCTTTGAAAAATACGGAGCCATTTAATTACATTTTTGAAACTTTAAAAAAAATAACTATTTCATTTTAAACACTAACTTTAAAACTGTGAAACTAACTGTAAAAAATGTTCCTGGACGAAGAAATTATAGCAAGGAACTGAGCAGTAGGTCCGGCGCGGGTCGTGAAAATACAACGCTCTGCGAAGGAGAGGAGAGAACAGTGGCAGGGAGATCGGGACCATGAACGGGAAAGGGCGGTCGGGGACACGTCGTGAAATCGCCGCTATAACCAAGAGCAGTTGTTTGGCCAACAGTAGATGTAGGATAATAATATTATTATGCTCCTTTTGAAAATGTAAAACACATTTCAGTAGTAACCCAGTATGAGTGGTTGTCGTATGTCTGGTACAGTGAACACACAAACATAATTATGGAATCAGTGTAAAAGTAGGTAACGTATATTCTTCTTTTTTTAAGAAAATTATTTGGTGTAGGACGTGAAATGTAAATAAACCAAAATTTTAGTTTGACCGAAAATGGCTAGTTTTGACGTGATCGTAACTCGTCCTTTTTTTGGGATGCTACCTACCTACTTTTTATCATCATTTGGAGCAAGGTATACCAAAATTAGAACAAGTATAGGTCAATGGGGATAAGCAGTCTAACCCAAATTTTCCGATGCGCACCTTAGATAATTATATGCTAGGATAAGTTGGACGGCATTAAGCGGATCCCTCCTAAGCGACAGTTCTTATTTTTTTGGGGAAATGGCAAAAAACGATTTCTCTGTTTCTGGCTGTTTTTGATGAAAAGTTGAGCTAATGCGTACTTTAGTGTGCTGATGACGTCTGAAGAAAACAAAATCTTTAAAAAAACAGCCTATTAAGCTGTTATGTCGCTTATTAGGTTTTTGCGAAAACAAAGCGTTATGCAAAATCCAGCCACCAATTTGCCACTTAATAGGTTATTGCAACATTTGAGTGAAAACTGAAAAACCATTACGACTAAGCGCCATTCGTTATCATCCCTATGGTTTTGGGGTAATTCCAGTGACAAGATATGATTGTTTTTAGCGAATTTTCGAAGAAAAGGAAGCTATTGTTCTCGGTCCAAAATTTTTAAAACTCGAATTTCCTAAAGATTTTTATACCAAAATCCGTTTCAGACCATCCTGAATTCCCTGCCGAAAGACACCAAAAATTATATGTATATATATATATATATTTATATATTTATATATATATTTATATATGTATGTGTCATTCCAGACGATAACTCTCGAAAGAATTGAGATAAAAAGTTCAAATTTGCACGAAAAATCTGTCTTGGCAATCGACAGGCTAAGTTCGAAGATGGGCAGAATCGGGTCACCCTAAGGGGGAGTTTTGGGGAGTTTTAAGGGGGGGAAATTACCCATAAATTCCCAAAATGAAAAAGTCTGACAAGTGACACCTCATTTTAAAGGTTTTTGTACGCTGAACACGATGGTGAAATCAGAATTGCGATATCTCATTCCATTCTCAAACTGGAGCACTTTGAAGATGAAGGAACGTGGTTATTTCTTGAGATGTTCTTCCTGGTTCGTCTGCTCTAATCTGATAACGGAATGGGATATCGCAATTCTGACTTCACCATCGTGTTCAGCGTTGGAAAATCTACAAACCGAGGTGTTACTCGGCAAAAAATGGAACAAAAAATTTGTTACGTATCCAATACCTACTCTTCTGGTATTCAAAACATTTTTGATTTCCCCCTCCCCCTCCTTCCACCCCAAATTTTACTTTGCTTAAAACTACTCCTGTTTTAATTTTGTATGGTATCAAGTTGGGAAAACATTGGCCGAAAATTAATTTTCAGAAAATTTTAGGCGGAGGAGGAAGATGCCGAAAACTTCGAAAATTCGCTCTTATAGCCATGCTGCATGACTGGTTTTTTTTAATTATGTAAATATTTGGAATAAATCTCTCTTCATTCATTCATTCATCACATCACACTAAAATGTTCTCATTATTCTATCTCTTACCACCTTAAACTCGCTTTACAGCATTAATATTGGTAGGGCCACACAATGACGGTGGACTGTTCAATTTTTCTTTTGATTACGAGAGTAGTGCATAATGAAGGGAGAAAAATGTATAAGACGAACTCTAGAGCAGGGGTTCCCAACCTTTATGCACCTGCGTACCACTTGACTTTTTGAGAAAATTTGGCGTACCACCAGACCTAAATATTTTAATAAACGTGTAATATCTACTCTTCTAAAAGTGTTCAAAGGCTTTTTGAATTAAATTCCTGAAAAAACTTCATATTTAATGGTTAGATATATTTGTTTATTTATTAATAACATGCTTATAATAAAGGAGAAATAAAAAGATTAAAATGGTAGGTAATTACCCTATTTGGGTCTAAAAACATACAAATATAAAATTAGTACAAACTCAGCAAAAAATTAATCATCATACAACTTTTATAGTCTTTAGTGCGAAACTTGTTGTTGTTTGCCTGTGATTAAAATATCAACATTAGGAGTAATGGAACTTATCTTCACTCTTAAGTCATCTTCAACACTTATTCTGCTTCTATGTTTATTTTTTATGTACAAGAGTTCAGAAAATCCACTCTCACACATGTAACTCGTAGGTAACAAATGGCATCAAAAATAGCAGAGCTTGCCGGAAGATCAACGGGTACTCGGTTTTACACCCGATCCAGAAGTTAATTAAAGATTTCTCTTTAAAATAATCGTTCATGGAACTATCTTCTGTAAGATCGATAAAACTTTCTTTTAGTTCCAATTCATTTGGTGAGGTTCCAGAAAAAGGATTTCTGATCCAGTCCACTTTTGAATAATTTTCAGAGAAATACTTCTTAAAGCTTTTTTGAAGGCCTTCCAAGTGAACAATGATATCTGCAACCACATCTGGCATTGGAGATATTTCATTTTCTTCAAAAAATGGTGATAGGGCGGGAAATGCAGATAATTAGTAATGTTTGCGTGCTCACTGCTCGTGCGTTCAGAAGCTATTAATAGTTGCTCACATCACTCACGCGTACCACCTGAAACGTTCCCGCGTACCACCAGTGGTACGCGTACCACCGGTTGGGAACCCCTGCTCTAGAGAATTTATGTTTTCATTCAAAATTGAAAAATATGTAAATGGATCTAATGAAAATAAATGTAGCAAAGCATCGAGAAGCAAAGGGTGTACGACGGTGTGTTGAATACATGTTCGTCAACTCTTCTTCTACATCGAAATCCAGAGGACCATCGATCCCGTCAATGTCGTCCTCTACCTCTTCTAATGAATAGCATAATATTGGTGCGAGAAGCATTCATTTTTGTATTAAAATAGTGTGCTATATTTTTGACTGCAGTAAAATATGAATATAACGCAATGGAACGAGCACTTACTTCTTTGACTCCGCAAAATGAGATCAAGGGTCTTCCTTACAGACCTTCTTTCCCCGATCTCAGTTAACCGTGAATTCAAAATAGAAAGATTTTATTGAATTCAAAAGCTTACTTTTCAAGAAATTGAGAGCAAGAAATTGCTGGGAATGTAGGAGACGAGAGTGAATTGAGAAAAATAGAACAAAAAGCATGTCTGGGTTGTCGCTTGGGTGTGAATTAAACAGTTTCAACATAAGAAATAGGTACATACGCAAATAGCTATTAAGCGACAACAAAGTTCCAAGTCCACAGCTATTCCAGGGAAATAGACATGTAAATTTATTTAAATTTAAATTTAGTTTTTTACAGGCTGTCGCTTATTTGGTTATTGCATAACTTTTCTTACGGTGCGGCGCTTAGTAGGAAATCGCGAAATTCAGAATGTGCTTTTTAGGTACTGTCGCTTCGTTTATACCGGAATACTTCATTCAGTAATCGAAATAGGACTATAAAACCGAAATAAATGGGTTCTGCTCAACCAGACGATTACACCGATACCAATAACTCGATTTTGAAATTTTTGTCGCTTAGGAGGTGTTTGCATAGGCGCCGCCCAAATGAGGACGTGATTATATTATATTATTTTCAAATGGCCGTCAGAAAAATTAACGTGACACATGAACGAACGAATTAACGTGTCAGTCATGTGACGGGTCACATGAAGTTGCCTCACGTAGATTTATTATTTTTCCGTACATTAGGTATTTTGCTTCCTCACTACCGAAGGTAAGGAAACCTTGATTCGTGATTGAGTAAAACCAAAATTTAAATGTCCACTACCATTTTGCGTTTCAGACATCAAGGAACATTTTTGGTTCCGTGTCTGCCAGTCTGTGGTAATTTCTTGTAACGCCCATAACTACCCGAAATAATGGTTGAAATCGGCTGAAATTTTGAAGGTGGGTGCGGGTTGGGTTACAGATGCTCAAAAATCATTGAAAAAGTACTGTAACTTTCGTCTGCGCATGCGCAAACGTGAAATACTTTAAACGCCCGTAACTACCTTAAATATAGCTGAAATGGGTTCAAATTCGGAGGGTCGATCAGGAATAACACTTTGATAGTTCCGTCATCAGAATCGTACTGTAATTTTAGTCTGCGCATGCGCGAACATGAAATGTTGACCATTACATTGTAACGCATCTAACTACACGATAAATAGTTGTAGAGAGCTGAAATTCTGAGGGTGCACGCAGGTTGGATCGCAGATGGTCCCGTTTCAAAATCATGGAAATCGTTCCGTCTGCGGATTCGCGTGAAATACTTGAAACGCCCATAACTACCTTATATATCGTTAAAATGAGTTCAGATTTTGGGGGTCGATCAGGAACAATACTTTCATAGTTCCATATGGGTTTCATTGGAATCGTACAGTAACTTTCGCCTGCGCATACATGAACATGAAATGCTGACCGTTTCCTTGTAACGCTTCTAACGACGCGAATAATTGTCGTAGAGACCTGAAATTTTGAGGTTACACGCAGATCGGATCACAGTTGGTCCAGTGCCAAAAATAACCTACTCAACCATTCTATAGGTTTATGTGATTCAAGTGAGGAAGCTATACTGCCTACTCGAATTGGCAGATTTTTTTCTATATTATTGATTTCAACTAAGCATGTGAATTAAACACGCCTCTCATTCATTCAAAAGAAAATACGTACTTGATTTTGTTTTATAGGTTTCCGGATTGAAGCTCTCTGAAAATTAATCAAGCTTTAACAAAAATAAATTTGTGCTTGATTAGGCTAACATAATATTTGGCACAGTACTTGTTGTCTTTGTTGCTACATTTTGGTGCCTACTATGATAAAGGAAAACGGCTTATTTCATTGTTACTTAATACCTCGAGGAGCAGTTACCAGATTCACTTCGGGTTGATGATATTAGTGTCCGCAGTCTCAGAACCTAAAACCAATTTCCCTGAGGTTTTCATTCGACGGTCAAACCTCTGCAGGTTTTACTCGGCTCCACTCCAAGGCAGATACGAACTCCGCCTGGGCGCGTCCCAACTCCTGATAAAGCCTTTCTCGAAAACTCGAAAGCTTTCCGAGTAGTGAAAGATTAAACACGTGCAATGTTCCTGTTAAGCAACTCCTGCGGAGAGGCTTTTGAAACATTTCCATGCTTCTCTCCAACACCCTCATTCAACACCCTTTTCCATCACACAGCCCCACCCCCCCCCCCCCCCCCCCCTCGACAAGTTCTCTGTCGTACCTACTGCCGAACGGAGTCACGTAGAGCAGAAAAACTCTCGGTTCACTTCAGCCGTTTCCATGACAGTTGTGACAGCGTGCTACAGTGGGGGTAGACCCTCGAGAGTCCCCCTCCTAGACCAGCGAGATTATCACCGGTTAAGGCCCACTTTCACCAGAAAATTATTTAACGGAGTTTAGCCAAACTCTGTTAAAATTAACATTGAGGTTTAAACCTGGAAAGGCAGCTGGCGTCTTTCACCAACCCAAATGTCGGTTAAACCCAGTTTGAAATAACGGAGTTTGCCTGACGGAGTCAAAACAACAACAACCACCACTCAGGTGATGTCGATTCCCCAACCTATGTCTGGCATGGCTGCGGCCAAGACACGTAACTGGGAAAAATAAGAAGAAGAAGATGTCGATTCCCGCTTCCATTGTTCCGCTGTAATAATAAACTGTAAATTGCCAAAGTGATTTCTGATTTACAGTGCCACAACTCCAGTCACGAGGTAAGGTACATATATATCATTGTGGAACACATGGTATAGAGTAAATACCAATACAATGCCAACTCGCGTTAATTCATTTCACAGCTCTATAACAACGGAACCGAAAATCAGCTGTGAGCTAGGTGGCCATATTGGGATCTCATGGATAACGGAGATTAGCGACTTTAACTTGCCGGATTTCGGGCGTTTAAACTTGAGCCCCCCGGTGGAAGTTTAAGCTCGCACAGAGCTCTGGTGAAAGAGAGTGAGTGGTAAACTCCGTTAATTTACAACCTCTTCCGGGTTAAACTCGTTGCAAATTTTTGGTGAAAGTGGGCCTAAGAAGGGAAGCCCACCGATCCCGTCTCCACCCGAAGAAAAACTGTATCGAGAGCAGCCACACTGCTACACTCCTCCCCACATGTGACATACTTCTGGGTAGCAGAAGTGTGAGAGGGAAAATGGGGAATGAACGACATCTGACCAAAACTTCAAGGTGACTAACCTCCATCGTAATGGTACTACCTCATTAATAGTTTACTGGTGGAGAACATAGCTCCTACTATACGAGTATTTGCGGATAATGTCAGAGGTTGTTGTCCAGTGAATTGAGCTCATCTGGACAACCTCTAGGTGATCAACCTCCATCGTTAGGATGGAGAAACTATTGGGACTTGTCAATTGGGACACAGCATCGATCGCCTTCTGGTGAGCTCAGTATAATATTTTAATTATACTGACACTGTAAAGGGCGGAAAGGGGGTGGGGAAGCCAATAGGTGTATGTATTATCAAAGGGACAGGTTGTTAGTAAAGGAATCCTTCTGGGAAACCTTTGGGCTTATCCTTCTGGTAAGCCCACAAAAAGTGGATGGAGTATGGTGAAGTGCTCAGTGCACACTACCGAACCACGCTCTGCTACCATGTGACAGAGTGTGACAGTGGGGGTGGACCATCGAGAGTCCTCCTCCTAGACCAGCGAGATTATCACTGGTTAAGAAGGGATATCGATTAGGCTTCCCCAAACCGATCCCGTCTTCGCCGGAAGAAAAAATGTATCGAGAACAGCCACACTGTTACACTGTTATTCAAATGTCCTCCCGAGTTGAGCGTCTAATGAAGGTCATTGCTTCGCCAGGAATCAAAACACCTTTCAACGCGTGGGAGAACTCTCTCCAACCCTCATCAAGCCTCTTAACATAATCAGCCGCCCTTTCCTAGTGCTGTCGCAGTTCCACAACTAGACCAGTGGTACTACCTACATAAGGGCTGTATGATGAAAAACGCTACAAAGTCCTAGTCACATGGGTTTATTATTCTACTGGATATAGGTACGTACAGAAATGTTGGCCGTTCATTTATTGTTTCTTTCGTGGGCAATTATTGAAATAGCCATTTTTGATGGTTTCCACCAATTTTGGCCCCCAAAAACACGAATTAGGCTCGGCTTTTGGTTTGTTATTTTCAATACCTAATGAACCATTGGGATCGAGCATTAAAAAAAAATTCTTCCCCCCCCCCCTTCAAAATTTGATGGTTTACGTTTCAAGGTATGTAGAATCCGAAACTGCAATAAAAATATTTCTGTCTGTCCGCCGTACACCGTACGGGCCACTTTTCTTAGTTACCATGAATCAAAATTGATGAAATTCGGGTTATAGGTTCCGTTCGGGGGCTAGTTGGTCCTCGAAGCTCGACGTCACTGTCAGTCATCTCTAAGGGGTTCAAAATAGGGGTTGAAATTTTCAGAACGCCTATACCTTTTTTTTACGTGAATTTTTTACGGTTTTAAATACCTAGTTCTCGAACTTGGGAGTTTTTTAAGACCACCCGGAGCACCGTACGTCCAGCCGTTCGTTCACAGTTAGGCCCCGAAGTTTGCACGGACAGGCATTTTCGACACCAGGGTGAATGAAATTGTATACATCAGACCAAATCTCGTCACCAGGGACGCGCCGACAACAGGAAATTGGCCGGAGATAAAATCATTGCTAGGGATCACCTGATTTTATAGGCGGAGTATGAAGTCGAGTTGGTTGTTCTGTGATATTATTTCATTTGATAAATGATGGCTCCTTTGGAGTTTGTTGATAGGTAGTGAAACTTGAACAAACGTTGAAGTACCTATTATTGATGGGTAAATTATTACTACACGATGGTAAATCATTACTCAACGGTAAATTATTACACAACGTTTCATTATACCATCTACGTAGAAGGGGCTGGAGTTTGGTGGTAGGTACTTTCGCAATTTAATGGAATTAAAAACGCAGCAAATCCCTGCACAAAGGTTTATTATTTTGTGCAGAATACCCTTCTGTTACAGATCACAGCTCTCTGTATAGATAACCCGTCTAAATAATATAATATGTGTACTATTCTATACATATTATGTAGATCGCAGACCCTTCGTAGGTTAGTACCTAACCCCGTACTCGTTACTAGGTACCTACCTAAATCACGAGTTAAATGTTGCTAAAACAATTCTGTCGATGACAAGCAGTAACTAAAAGGCAAAAAGAAACGCAAATAATACAGTTCTGAAGGAAAATTGTTGATGTGGTGTGAAATAGATGCCCCTTCTGCGTAGATCACTGATTTATCTGGTCAATACCTACCCTTGTGGTCAAGTATAATGAACCGTTGTGTAATAACTTGCCAATCAATAATACTTCAACGGTTGTTCAAGTTGCAAAAGTACCGATCAACAAAATCCAGCCCCTTCTTGGTTGATGAACCGTTCTGTAATAATTTACCGTTGTGAAATAATTTACCGTAAAGTAATAATTTACCGTAGTGTAATAATTTGCCGTTTTGTAATAATTTACCATTGTGTAATAATTTACCGTTATGAAATAATTTACTGTAGCGTAATAATTTACCGTTGTGTAATAATTTACCATTGTGTAATAATTTACCCATCAATAATACGAAGTTTGTTCAAGTTTCAGAAGTAACTACCAACTAAATCCAATAGTCCATCACTTGTCAAATGAAATAATATCGCAGAACAAACAACTCGACTTCATACAGCCATCCTTGATTATAATCAGGTGCTCCCTAGTGATGATTTACTGGGCCGGATTTATACCGTTTGATTCACGATCGTGTTGACGAGGCTTTTTGGTGCACACGAACGACTGGACGTACAATGCTCTGGGTGGTCTCAAAAAATTGTTTAGCTCAAGACAAATTTAATAACGTAAAGAAAACCATACCCTTCTATCGGAAGTTTTCGAGCTACGGCGTTCTGAAAATTTCAACCCCTATTGTGAACCCCTTAGAGATGACTGACAGTAACGTCGAGCTTCGAGGACCAACGACCCCGAACGGAACCTGTAACCCGAATTTCATCAATTTTGTTTCATGGTAACTAAGAAAAGTGGCCAGTACGGCGTACGGCGGACAGACAGAAATTTTTTTATTGCAGTTTTGGATTCTACATACCTTGAAATGTAAACCATCAAATTTTGAGGGTGGGTTAGAATTTTTTTTCCCATGCTCGATTCCAATGGTTCATTATTGAAAATAATAAACCAAAATTTCCGTCCGTCCACCGTACGCCGTACTTCGCGCATTTCTTAGTTACCAAGAATCAAAATTAATGACATTTAGTGTTTAGGCCCCGTTCGGGGTCTATTTGGTCCTTGAAGCTCGGCGTTACTGTCAGTCATCTCTAAGGGGTGAAAAATAGGGGTTGAAATTTTCA
Organism: Leptopterna dolabrata; assembly: GCA_954871275.1. Classification (NCBI taxonomy): domain Eukaryota; kingdom Metazoa; phylum Arthropoda; class Insecta; order Hemiptera; family Miridae; genus Leptopterna; species Leptopterna dolabrata. The sequence continues at coordinate 3,420,607 of OX940977.1, read as the reverse complement.
GAACGCCGTAGCTCGAAAACTTTCAATAGAAGGGTATGGTTTTTTCAACGTTTTTAAATTGATCTTGAACTTAAGAATTTTTCGAGACCTCCCGGAGCATTGCACGACCAGCCCTAGTTAGTGTGCGCCGAAAAGCTTCATCAACATGATCGTGAATCAAACGGTATGAATCCGGCCCAGATATCATCACTAGGGAGCACCTGATTATAATCAAGGATGGCTGTATGAAGTCGAGTTGCTGGTTATGTGATATTATTTCATTTGAAAAATGGTGGATCTTTTGGATTTTGTTCGTAGGTACTTTTTCAGCTTGAACAAACGTTGAAGTATTATTGGATAAATTATTACACAACAGTAAATTATTACGCAACAAATTATTATACTAACTACGCAGAAGGGGCATCTATACAGGTAAGATATTACACAACGGCAAATTATCACATAACAGTTTATTATTTACCTGATGCTTCATGAATAACTACAAATAATTAATGTTCGAATTATTGAATCCAGCGCATTTGTATGGAACTTTAATTCCCGGGCCGGCTCCATTACTCGGTTTAGGGCTTTCTTGGGGGGAGCTCGAGGTTATGGACCACAGAAAACAGTGATCTACGCAGAAGGGGCGTCTACAGGTAAATAATAAACAGTTGTGTAATAATTTTCAGCGTTTTTTTTAGGATGTTTGGATAAGTATAAGTTTTAAATAACAAGTCCTTGTTCATACTCACTTACAAATATTTCTGCACGCACCCTCGCGAGGGTATTTTCATGTTATAAAGAAATACTTATCGCTGATCCTCAATATCGTCGAGTCATAAAGAAACGAAGGTCCAAAGACGTAGTGAAAAGGTTTATGTAGGCGTACTGGAGGGGCAGGGAAGCGATATCCCCGTGTATCTACTTTGAGCGATCTCTATCTTTTCTTCTGGGGAAGCTGTTGGGACCGGCGACCGTAAAAGATGGTCCTCGTTCTTTACTGCTAGTCCATTCTCAACAGTCCTCGAATGGATGCCTCCAAACTCTCTGTGACGATAACTCTGGGAAATGGGTTCTTCTCCTGTAACGTTCAGCCTCCTGGGGGCCTTCAGTCATCGAGGCCAAGCCTCGAGGCCAGTTTGTACAGTTGGGATGATTTACGAATTTAACTAGTTCAGATAAATTAGCCTACATAAAGAAGTATTATATTAAACAGCAAATAGAATAAATTAAACAGCATTGAGAAGTCAGACGGATGTGCGAAGTAGTTGAATCACTACACGACATTATGCATTGTTCAACGGACACTTTATTATGATGATAGTGCATGAGACAATCAACATTTTTCTGTCTGCGTATTGTTATATATAACTAAATTTACAGATGATTTTCGTGGTGTCTGTATGTTTGTCTGTTTGTCTGTTTGTCTTTCAATCACGCCAAAACGGCTCAATGGATCGAACCGATCTCGCGTATTTGAATGTTTCTATGACCAGGGAAGGACATAAGGAGGTTTACTTCCGGATCCGATGGATAGGGGTGGGGGTTTATGGGGAAGCCGAAACATAAAAAAATTAAATTCTCGAAAACGGCTCAATAGATCGAACCCATCTCGCGTATTTAGATGTTTCAGTGATCGGGGAAGGACATAGGGGGATTCACTCCCGGATCTGATGAATAGGGGTGGGGGTTTATAGGGAAGCCGAAACACTACTATTTCAACTCCAATTTACTGCTTCATTTCATTGGACAGTATTGAACACTTTTCTAAAAAATAGAGATTGTGACCCACATATTTTTTGGAATTGACTCTAATGTCATGATATTGTTTGTCTATTTCCTCGGTTTTCATTGGGTTTCCGTTCTTGCTTCATCACCCGAGAATTTGTACTTTTACTGGAGTTTGTGACCTATTAGTGCGACACGTTCGGTAAATCGTGATGTTATTATCACCAGTGTGTCTCAAACACATGTGTTCCATTTCGTAATTCAATTTTCATCACATTTAACAAAGGAATCATATCCATAATGCCTGGGAGAAGGAAGACATCGCTCAGCAGATCCACCTCACAGTCTAAGAGGAAGCGGGATGAACGAGCGGTGGAGACGGAAGAGGAGAGGGAGGCAAGGCTTGTAGCTGCCAGGAATCGGCAAGCAGCGTCTCGAGCAGCGGAGTCTGAGGAGGAGCGGGCCTCACGGCTTGCAGCTGACAGTCAGCAGCATGCAGCGTCTAGAGCCAATGAGTCAGAGGAGCAACGTGAGGCAAGGCTTGCAGCTGCCAGGAGTTGGCAAGCGGCGTCTCAAGCGAATGAGACAGAGGGGCAACGGGAGGCAAGGCTTGCAGCTGACAGTCAGCAGCATGCAGCGTATAGAGCCAATGAGTCAGAGGAGCAACGTGAGGCAAGGCTTGCAGCTGCCAGGAGTTGGGAAGCGGCGTCTCGAGCAGATGAGACAGAGGGGCAACGGGAGGCAAGGCTTGCAGCTGACAGTCAGCAGCATGCAGCGTATAGAGCCAATGAGTCAGAGGAGCAACGTGAGGCAAGGCTTGCAAGGAGTTGGCAAGCGGCGTCTCGAACAGATGAGACAGAGGGGCAACGGGAGGCAAGGCTTGCAGCTGACAGTCGCCATCATGCAGCGTCTAGAGCCAATGAGTCAGAGGAGCAACGGGAGGTAAGGCTTGCAGCTGACAGTCAGCAGCATGCAGCGTCTAGAGCCAATGAGTCAGAGGAGCAACGTGAGGCAAGGCTTGCAGCTGCCAGGAGTTGGGAAGCGGCGTCTCGAGCAGATGAGACAGAGGGGCAACGGGAGGCAAGGCTTGCAGCTGACAGTCAGCAGCATGCAGCGTATAGAGCCAATGAGTCAGAGGAGCAACGTGAGGCAAGGCTTGCAAGGAGTTGGCAAGCGGCGTCTCGAGCAGATGAGACAGAGGGGCAACGGGAGGCAAGGCTTGCAGCTGACAGTCGCCATCATGCAGCGTCTAGAGCCAATGAGTCAGAGGAGCAACGGGAGGTAAGGCTTGCAGCTGACAGTCAGCAGCATGCAGCGTCTAGAGCCAATGAGTCAGAGGAGCAACGTGAGGCAAGGCTTGCAGCTGCCAGGAGTTGGGAAGCGGCGTCTCGAGCAGATGAGACAGAGGGGCAACGGGAGGCAAGGCTTGCAGCTGACAGTCAGCAGCATGCAGCGTATAGAGCCAATGAGTCAGAGGAGCAACGTGAGGCAAGGCTTGCAAGGAGTTGGCAAGCGGCGTCTCGAGCAGATGAGACAGAGGGGCAACGGGAGGCAAGGCTTGCAGCTGACAGTCGCCATCATGCAGCGTCTAGAGCCAATGAGTCAGAGGAGCAACGGGAGGTAAGGCTTGCAGCTGACAGTCAGCAGCATGCAGCGTCTAGAGCCAATGAGTCAGAGGAGCAACGGGAGGTAAGGCTTGCAGCTGACAGTCAGCAGCATGCAGCGTCTAGAGCCAATGAGTCAGAGGAGCAACGTGAGGCAAGGCTTGCAGCTGCCAGGAGTTGGCAAGCGGCGTCTCGAGCAGATGAGACAGAGGGGCAACGGGAGGCAAGGCTTGCAGCTGACAGTCAGCAGCATGCAGCGTATAGAGCCAATGAGTCAGAGGAGCAACGTGAGGCAAGGCTTGCAAGGAGTTGGCAAGCGGCGTCTCGAACAGATGAGACAGAGGGGCAACGGGAGGCAAGGCTTGCAGCTGACAGTCGCCATCATGCAGCGTCTAGAGCCAATGAGTCAGAGGAGCAACGGGAGGTAAGGCTTGCAGCCTATAAGGAAGTAATTTTTGACTGAGACATGGTTCAATAAATGCTGATTGCAGTTGTTTTCTCTATTTCCTGTTTTTTCCTAATGATAGGAACCTTCCTTCTTCCTAACCTTCATTTAAATTATATTAAATTAAATTATATAACAGTTTCTAAAGGGACATGTAAGAGATATAATCTGTAAAGCGAGAGGTAACAAAGTCAGATGGACCCACCCCGAGTTCTACCCGTCAGCGACGGGCACAACAGCTAGTTTGGAATAAAATAACACGGCTGAATCGAAGAAAAACGCTGCAAATTATTACACAACGGTTTATTATTTACCTGTATAGCTGCCTCGTCTGCGTAGCTCACTGTTCTCTGTGGTCAGTACCCTGGAGCTCCCCCCAGGAAAGCCCTAAGTCGAGTACTGGGACCGGCCAGGGAATTATTGTTTCATAAAAATATGCGGTATTATAATTCAGTCATTAATTTATTATTATTTGTTGTTAAGCGTGAAGCATAACGCTTGTTCGAGTTGACTCTCTAAAAATCATTATATTTGTTATATAAAGTTTTTGTTGAAAAATTGAATTTTTGTACCTATCAACAAAATCTAAAAGAGCCATCATTTTTCAAAAGAACTGATATCACAGAGCAACCAACTCAACTTCATACAGTCATCCGTGATTATAATCAGGTGTTCGCAATGATATCTGGGCCGAACTTATACCATTTCATTCACGATCATGTTGACGAAGCTTTTCGGTCCCAACGAACGGCTGGATGGACAATGCTCCGGGTGGTCTCAAAAATTGCTCTTGTTCAAAATCAACTTGAAAATGTTTAAAAAAAACCATACCCTTCTATTTAAAGTTTTCCAGCTACGGCATTCTGAATATTTCAACCCCGATTTTTTACCTCTCAGAGATGACTGACAGTAACGCTTCGCTGGCCAACCAGACCCCCAATGGAACCTACAAACCAAATTTCAATAATTTCGGTTCATGGTAACTAAGGTAAGTGCGAAGTACGGTATACGGCGGACGGACAGAATTTTTTGGTTTGTTATTTTCAATAATGAACTTTAGGAATCGAGCATGAAACATAAATAAATAAAATTTTAACCCCCCCACCCCCAAATTTGATGGTTTCCGTTTCAAGATCCGAAAATGTAGTTGGTCCGCGAAGCTCGGCGTTAATGTCAGCCATCTCTACGGGGTGAAAAATAGGGGTTGAAATCTCCAGGATAACGTTACATCGAATTTTTTTAACGTTTTAAAATAGTTCTTGAACTTTGTTTTTTGAGACCGCCCGGAGCATTGTACGTTTGTTCACAGTAAGGCCCCGAAATTTGCACCGACAGGCTTCGTCAACAGGAGGGTGAATCAAATTGTATTCATTCAGCCCAGATATAATTGCTAGGGACGCCGCAACAGTCTTTCAATATTGGGAATATAATTTGCATACTAAATTTAATTGAGTTTAATATTGAGGGTTGTTCATGGTTCCCAATGGTTTTCAATAGATATTTGTGAATAAATTGATTAATTGATTGAGTGAATTGATGATATTTCAATTGGAAGTGGATTTCTATTGGATTTCCTGAAGGGAAATTTGTGAATAGATTGATTGATTAAAAATATATTTCAGTTGGAATTGGATTTCAATTGCAATTTGATTTTAATTGGAACTGGATTTCGATCAATCAGTCAATTTGTTGTAATTCAGTTGGAATTCAATGGTTTTCAGTGGATTGCATGCATTTCAATGCGATGATGAATTTAGGTAATTGGAAGCGGAGAAGAATAAATTATCGAGGGTTTATGAATAACTGAATTACGAATCCCGCGCATTTTTATGAAACTGTAATTCCCGGGCCGGCTCCAGGGGGGTAGAAATTGACCCACAACACAGTGATCTACGCGTGATATATACAGGTAAATAGTAAACGGTTGTGTAATAATTTGCAGCGTTTTTCATTCCATTTTAGGATTCTACGTACCACCAAATTTTGAGGGGGTTCAATTTTTTTTATCCATGCTCGATTCCAAAGGCTTGTTATTGAAAATAATAAACCAAAATTAAATTAAGTTAAAACGGTTTTAATTAAGAATTAAATTAAACGTAATTAAATTAAAGGATATGCTTTTAACCAGCTTGCTGTGAAACAAAAAAATACCTTTAGACCTCAAATATTCGTTTAGGAAAACGAATGTAATCACATTACAATTATTTAGGCCCGTCCCGAATATAATCGGGTGATGGTACTTCAGTGTTAGTCCCTCAATTTCTATAATTAGTTCAACTCGTGTCGTAATTAAAGCAGGAATGAAATCGGCCCTGAACGTGAGCCCATTGAGAATGAAGTATTATTCGGGTAGTTGGATGGGAAAGGGAGATGAAACAAACAGGTGCAGTCGTCCTCCAAGAGGAAAACCAGATATTTGGAGTTTCTCCAACAAATCGGGATTCAGAATATCCTTAAATTCAAGAGCTTAGGAGATGAGCGCCCGGAAGAGTTGAGGGTTGTGGAGGTCCTCCAGCTGCTGATACAACCCTTTTCTGGCTCAGTTTAGAGAATACAACAGAAACCAATTCAACTCCATACGAACCATTTTCGAGTTAAATTGCTCTCAGAGATACCTAATCGATCAGTTTTCTTGCGGCTCCCTCCACAAGGTTTTTATAAAAAATGTATTTACGTACCTACCTGAAATTTTCAACTCTTCAAAACTGTTTTATTCTGTAACGTACTTTTTGTTAATAAATTTTGAACAACTGCTAAAAAAAAAATAAACTAAGGTGACTAGACACGTGCATATCTACGTTTTTCCTGAAACCCCCCACCTGGGCTCGAGAATGAGCTCGCCTGACAAAAAACACTTAACATACGGTTAGAAGCATGCAAAAATGCTCAGAAAAATAAATTCGTATCATTCTTTTTATCGAGTTATTTAATACGCTGGCTGTATTAATTTCCTAGCCTCGTTGAATCGAGAATACGAACGTGATTTTGGCTTATTATTCTGCGAATAATGCACCTATGTGTTCACTCAGCACAAAACAAATTTTGAACACCCCTTTACATTTTTTGTAACGTTTCAAGGTGCTTAGATTCAAAAAATACAATGTCCGTCCGCCGTATCATCCAAATCTATCTTTATTTGCGGTCTAAAAAAATCGTTCTTTTGCTCACCTTTGTTTTCGGTCTAAAAAATTCGTTATTTCGCTCCATTTAGGCCCTAGTTGTGTCCTGAAACTTTGCAGCCCGATCGGAATATACCCAAGGGTGTAATAGGTGAAAAATTGTTATTAAAATAGGGTTTTTAGTGTTTTAGTAACATGAGCTTGTGAGGTATCGTTTTCCATTTTTTTTTTTAGGGCGATGAGACCGAATATGAAATCGATTTGGACCAAAGAGTGGACAATTGAGGTTCTACCGAAGTTTCATTCTGCCGAAATTCTTTTTCTTTTTTATGAGTCAAAAACTGGGAAATTGTCTGAAATCACCACAGATTTGTATAATAACACTTGAAGTAGTACTAACAGATGAATCAAGACAGTTAAATAATTTGTCAATAATATGAGGGCTAATTCGTGTTTTGGGGGCCAGAATTGGTGGAAACCATCAAAAGTAGCTATTTCAATTATTGTACATGAAACAGCAAATCAACAGCCAGCATTTTTTCTGTACGTATGTCCAATAGAATAATAAACCCATGTGACTAGGACTTTGCAGTTGTTTTAAATTTTAAAATTTTTTTAAATGAGCTACAGGAATACTAGCAACAGTCCACAAATTTCTTCTGTCGTGCCATGTATGCCGATGTTGCCGTGTATCCCGTCAACTTGTTGCTTGTTGACAGATACGCGTTGCCAACCCGGTTACCAACATGCTGGCAACAGTTTGTTGCCAGTGTGGACTAGGCAACATCATATGCTAAGCCAGAGAAATACCATAATATTATAATATCGTATATTCTCTGTATTTTGACTTACTCGATGTACGCATCAGGTTCCCATTTCGTCAAATGCAGGCAAGAGTCATGTTTATACTGGATCCACACTCCCCCGCTACCATAGCGACAACACTGTGGTTTCCGAGTTCACCTAAGCGGAGAACACGCGGTTTGACTAACACACAATCTTGTTAGCTCAAGCGACGCGACGAGCGGGGGCTCTCCAAGACTCATCACGTTTTCATTCTCATTTCACGAACGAATGAGCTAGTGGAAATTCATTCCAATACCTCCCCTATCACCGTCCTCAACCTCTTGCTTTCCCCTCCTTCAAAAGTTCAATTTTGAGAAGTTTCAGCGGCGTTGACGCCAACCTCTTTAATTTTCTTTCGAAGTGCTCTCCACTCGACCCATTAATATTCATGCGTCGACCTCTGCACTTCATAGTCACTCGGGCCCAGCGGCCTCAAGGTTTCCTCTTCAGCCCTTTTCAGAATTAAATTGTCATTCGCTCTCTCTGCTCTGCTGTCTCACACTGAGAGATTTCTATTGGCACAACAGTGAACCTCTTGAGAGGTCAGAAAAATCAGGAACTAGGAATCGTTCGACCCTCTTTTGTTTAGTTTTGTGCAGGGGAGATTCTTCGTAGAAAACGGACAGCTAGTTTCGTTCTTCCGTCGGCATGTCGCCAAATATCCTGCAAATCAGAACTATGATTGCAGCGTACTAAGTAGGTAACCGGATTGATAGTAAGTATGAAGCCCCACATTATGATGATTGTCACCAATATGGACTGAACGAGTGTGATTAGTACTTGGATGGGCGATATAGTGAATATCTAGCGGGTATCCACCATTGGAGGCGTCAGGAGAGGTTGTGCCCGGTTTGGTTATACAGTAGAGCCCCGATTATCCGAGCTAATGTGGACCAGAGGACCCTCGGATAACCAGAAACTCGGATAACACGGGCAGACAGAGCGGCGAACGAGAGCGTCCCGTGCCGCCATTGAAATCAATGATAGCGTGTGCGTTTTGGGCCGCTGGTCTGTGTTACGGGCGTTACAAAGACATTTTGGGGTTGATACAGTAATAAATAAAGACGTAAAATTGAATTAACATATTACTATTACATATGTACGGTACTGTACAGAGTACAAACACTGTCGCCGGGCGCCCGGCATCCATACGCGCCGTCTTAAATATTTTTTTTTGCGCCTCGGTTAAACCGGAACTCGGTTAGTCGGGGCTCGGATAACCGGGGCCCTACTGTAGCTCAGAGGCTACCACAATGCCCAGGATCTGTTAGGATGCGTTTGCCTGGTTTGGTTATAGCTTGAATGCTACCACCATGCCCGGGATCTTTTAGGAGGCTTTGCCCGGTTTGGTTATAGCTGGGAGGCTACCACCATGCCCGGGATTTTTCAGGAGGAGGAGAGCGAGAGGAGGATCGAAGTTAAAGAGTAGTCAGCGACTAGAGGAGAGCGTAGAATGAGCTGGAAGGCGAAGGAGTCGAGTTTTTATAGCCCCTGGGGTTATCTCCCTCCATCCTCCATACTGGTGGAGGATGGTGGGGATCCCCACCAGGTTCCCCGTGTCTCCTGCATCTGCCGTCCCATTTCTAGGTTTATTTGTGAGATCTTAATAATAAGGAGGATGTTCTGGGAGGATATCACGACAGGTGACAACAATTCCAAGTGTGGCCCACGTAGCTGTTTGGCAATCCCCTCTCCACTGACAGGAACGAACCAAGAGAGGGAAATGATCAGAACGATTTTGATCCTCATTGGAGGACAGCAGCTGACGGAAAGCCCCAGCCAGGAATGGCTGTTTATTTTTGCTTCCTCACTGCCCGAAGGTAGGGAAGCCTTGGATTTGTGATTCATTTAACAACAACAAAAAATTATGTCCTCCATAATGAAAATTTCCACTTCCATTTTGCGTTTCAGACATCGAGGAACATTTTTGGTTCCGTGTCTGTCTGTCTGTCTGTTGTAATTCCTTGTAACGCCCATAACTACCCAAAATTATGGTTGAAATGGGCTCAAATTTGGAGGGTAGGTGCGGATTGGCTCACAGATGTTCCCGAATTAAAATCATTGAAATCGTACTATAACTTTTGTCAGCGCATGCGCAAACGTGAAATACTTGGAACGCCCAAAACTGCTATCGTTGAAATGAGTTCAAACTTGGAGGTTCAAACTTGGTTGACGAAGCTTTTTGATGCAAGCGAACGGCTGGTCGTAAAATGCTCCGGGTGGTCTAAAAAAACTCGTAAGTTCATAAACTATTTAAACCCGTAAAAAGATTCACCGGCGTCCTCAAAATTTCAACCCCTATTTTTAACGCCTTAGAGATGACTGACAGTAACGCCGAGCTTCAAGGACCAACTAGACCCCGAACGGGACCTATAAACCGAATTTCGTCAATTTTGGCACATGGTAACTAAGATATGTGCTAAGTTCGGCGTACGGCGGACGGACAGAAATTTTTTATTGCATTTTCGGATTCTACATACCTTGAAACGTAAACCATCAAGTTTTGAGCGGGGGGGGTTACGCTCGATTCCAAAGGTTCATTATTGAATATAAACCAAAATTCCGGTCAGGACCAAAAGTGTCCACGGGGTAGACTGAGCAGGAGCAAGGATCCCAGAAATATATAAGGGCCTGTAAATGAGGCGGAGGAGAGTTTCCCTGGCAGTAGCTGAACACCCCCCCCCCCCCCCTCATCGTGACTTGAAAAGAGAAGACTTGAAGAAAATAAGAAGGCCGGGGCTACGGAGAAATAAGCAATTACTATGCACTCATCTCTCAGAGCCTTTCAACCCTTCGGCTTCTGGGTGTTTTGACACTCGAGTGGATGCCCCTATTAACTTTAAATCAACGGCTATTCTTTTTATTCAGCACCGGTTTATCCTGTTGAAATCTTTCGTGGATTACGTCTGAGGTGCCTAAATCTCCTTTCCGCGTTTTAAATGCTATTGAAGTCTTGATTGTACTATTGGGGCGAGCGAGCTGTATCAATCCACTCACTGCTTCCCTTTGAGAAGAATTATTGAAGACAATTAAATTACCTACTTTTAACTAGACAGCAGCAGGCAATGTAAACCGTGTGTTTTGTCTCTACCACAAAGAACACCCCAGAAGTCAGAAATATAGAAAAGAGCAGACTAGAGACACTGGTGATTCCAGTGTCCAATCTCGGAAAAATAACGCAGCCGAACTGATTACTAACACTTTCATTGACAACAAATAAATTAAAGGTATATTATTGCTAGGATTATTCAACTACTATACGCTTTATTTGCTAACCATTCGTCAATGGTAACACGATTTCTCATATTGATAAGACAATCTACGTAGAGTGAAATGGTTAGTCACGTGGGAAAATCTTGATCTCACCAGTTCCAGGCGGGGAACATTGCATTTTTGGAATCTACTCACCTTGAAACGTAAAAGAACAAATTTTGAGGGGGTGTTACAAAAATTGTTTGCTGAGCGAATACATAGGTGTATTATTCACAGAATAATAAACCAAAATGCAATGTCCGTCCGCCGTACGCCGTATCACGTGTACCAGCTTCATTTTCGGTCTAAAAAATTCGTTCTTTCGCACACATGCTCCATATGGGCTCTAGTTGTGTCCCGAAACTTTGCAGCCCGATCGGAATATACCCAGGGGTGTTATGAGTGAAAATGTGTATAAAAATAGGTACTTATTGTGCTTTAGTGACGTGTTAGTAACATGAGCTGTCGTTTTCCATGTTTTTGTGTCAAGAAGACCGAATATGAAGACAATTTTGACCGAAAAGTGGAAAATTGAGGTTCTACCAATTGGTAAGCTCCCAAAATTGATTTTTTATGCGTCCAAACCCTGGAAAATCGTCTGAAATCACCATCAGTTTGTATAAGTACACTAGAAAAAGTGTCAACACGCGTATCAAGACGATTAAATGGCACTACCAATGATCAAAGATAAATTGAAAAAAAAAAAAACCACAGTCATGCAGCATGGCTATAAGAGCGAATTTTTGAAGTAATTATAGGTATTCAAGTATGTACGTATATTGTAGTATTGGTACTGCAATATACGTACAGTTACGTATCCAACATACGTACAGTACGTATGTTACGTATCCAATACAGAGTAGGTATTGGATACGTAACAAATTTTTTGTTCCATTTTTTGCCGAGTAACACCTCGGATTGTAGATTTTCCAACGCTGAACACGATGGTGAAGTCAGAATTGCGATATCCCATTCCGTAAAATAAAAATGTAAATAAAAAAGAAAAAAAGGAGCGTAAATACCTAATTTGTGTTTTGGAGGCCAAAATTGGTGGACACCATCAGAAATAGCTATTTCAATTATTTCACATGAAAGAAACAACAAATGAACAGCCAACATTTCTGTAGGTATGTCCAGTAGAATAATAAACCCACGTGACAAGGACTTTGCAGCGTTTTTAGAATCGACTAACCTTGAAACGTAAAAGAACAAATTTTGGAGGGGGTGTTACAAAAAGTTTTTGCTGAGCGATTACATAGTTGTATTATTCACCACCTATATTATAGGTTTATTATTAACCAAAATTGATGAAATTCGGTTTATAGGTTCCGTTCGGGGTCTAGTTAGTCCTCGAAGCTCGACGTTACTGTCAGTCATCTCTAAGGCACCACCCGGAGCACTGTACGAACAGGCCGTTCGTTTGCACCAAAAAGCTTCGTCAACACGATCGTGAATGAAACGGTATAAATCCGCCCTAGATATCATCACTAGGGAGCACCTGATTATATTCAAGGCTGGCTGTATGAAGTCGAGTTGGTTGTTCTCCTATATTATTTCATTTGAAAAATGATGGCTCTATTGGATTTCGTTGGTAGGTAGGTACTTGTGAAACTTGAACAATCGTTGAATTATTATTGATGGGTAAATTATTACACAATGGTAAATTATTACACAACGGCAAATTATTACACAACGCTAAATTATTACACAGCGGTTCATCTACGTAGAAAGGTAGAAGGGTAGAAGGTCGCACGAAATTCGGCGAGAGCTACCTACTAACTATTTGACGCTACTAAATCAGGTTTTCCAGCGGTTTTCTGCTTCACTATGCCCACGGGCGTTGCGGAAAGTCATCCGAAAACGCGCCGCCAGGCTTGTTCGAACTATCGGAAGAATTTACAGAATTTAATATCACGGCGATAAGCTTCCCATACCTGAATACCTTTCCGCCCTCCTCGTCCTCAGTGCCAAGTTATAGGGCATTTCTCCTTTTGGTAATCCGCTTCCAGGGCGAGGATGGTAGGGGGACCCTCGAATCGGTAAATCCTTACCCTTATTTACATTAATATGGGGGATCACTGCCTCGGAAGAAGAAAATATTTTCCAGGGTTTTTTCAAAACATTATCCATTGTGTAGGGGAGAATGGAGGGCCGCGATAAGCAGGAGACGGTTTACCTAAGTCAAGACCCTTTTTTTTGTTACCCTATTTCACAAGTTTTCTCACTTGATGGGAAAATGCGGGAATGTCCTCCTGTTAGGGCGAACGACATTATAATTAATGATGGTAAACTGTATGCCTATCTGTTATTATTTATTTTGTCAAAAAATTTTTATAATAACCCCTCAAAATGTTTTCATCTCCGTTTCAAGGTGCGTAGATTCCAAAAACGTTACAAAGTCACGTGGGTCTATTGGACGTACCTAAAGAAATGCTGGAAACACATTTTTATAGTTTCTTTCGGGTGCGATAACTGAAATAGCTATTTTTAATGGTTTCCACCAATTTGGGCCCCAAAAAACACGAATTAGGCTCCTGTTTTTGACAAATCGTCTTTGATCATTGATAGTGCCATTCAACTGTCTTGACTCACCTGTTGATACTAATTCTAGTGTTATTATACAAGTTTATGGTGATTTCAGACAATTTTCCAGGTTTTTGACTCATAAAAAATGAATTTTGGGAGCTGAACCTTCGTTACAACCTCAATTTTTCACTCTTCGGTTCAAATCAACTTGATATTCGGTCTTCTCGCCCTAAAAAAACATGGAAAACGATACCTCACAAGCTCATGTTCACTAAAACCTCAAAAATATCTCGAAAACCCCATTTTTAAACCAATTTTTCCCCATAACACCTCTGGGTGGATGCCGATCGGGCTGCCGAGCTTCGGGACACCGATCGGGCTGCCGAGCTTCGGGACACAACTAGGGCCCAAATCTGTTCCCAAATGGGGACCCAAACTGTGTGCGGAAAAACGACGATTTTAGACCAAAATTTAACGTAAATTTAAGGCTGAAACTTCGTTAGAACCTCAATTTTCAACTCTTTGGTCAAAATCGACTTCATATTCGGTCTTCTCGTCCCAAAAACATGGAAAAACGATACCTCAAATGCTCATTTTACTAGCATGCTACGAAAACGCAAAAAGTACCTATTTTTGTACCCATTTTCGGGACACAACTGGGGCCCAAATGGAGCCTGTGTGCGAATAAAGAATTTTTTAGATCGAAAATGAAGTAGCTATGCGTGATACGGCGGACGGCGTACGGCGGACGGCCATTGTATTAATTTATGGAATCTACGCACCTTGAAACGTAAAAGAAAAAATTGTGAGGGGGTGTTACAACTTTTTTGCTGAGCGTTTACATAGTTGTATTATTTACAGAATATTAAACCAAAATAGGAGCTTAATTCGTGTTTTCGGGCACCAAAATTGTTTAAAAACCATCAAAAATAGCTATTTTAATTATTGCACATGAAAGAAACAATGAATGAACAACCCAAATTTCTGTATCCATGTGACAAGGACTGTGCAGCGTTTTTTCTAGCTACTCTTCCTCTCAGCCACTCAACTCCCGACTCCGCGTTAAAACGGACCTACCACGCTGTAAATTTCTCTCATTAAATTATTTTTTCACCCTCGCTATACAATTTACCCTCCCGGTTGCCGACAACTGGGAATCCACGATACTTCGCGGCAGTAGCGGTGCGTGGGCTCTGAAAATGGTGGGCCACCAAACCGGAACACAAATTAACAGCTTTTTCTACAAAATACCTGTAAATGTTTTCCAACAGTGGAGTCTTCTTATGAGAATTGGGTGGATTTTAATCAACCGCAGCTCTTAGCAAGTCATAATGTAAGCACTGTGTTCACAGTAGTACTGACCAGTACCAGGGATTACTAGAAGCTAAAAGTTCTATAGCTTCATACTGACTAATACTCAGTAAAGGCTCTTCCTAAACTTTTAATCATCACTCTATCTATCCTCGTAGGAAGACGTCGAAAATTTCGACTGTAAATTAGCAACCGAATTCATGTGGTACAAAAGTACAGAAGCAAATAAACTAAACAACAACTAAAAACAACGAACTAGACTAAAATACAACGAAGTAATGACCCGTCGGCCAGTACCTACTTGGATGGAGAATCAGACTAGAAGCTAGGTACTTATCTGTGTATGTTGACGTAGATCAATCCGCAAGACCACAGACAGGGCACATCGCACTTAATTATCGCAAATCCAAATCTGTCCCGGGAACTCGAATGGGAACATAAAAACTTCAAAACGTAAGCAAAAAATTTTAAACTCAACTAGGAACAGATTGGCGAAAGTGATAAGAATTTTTAGGGGAGGACAGATCGAAGGACAAACATCTCCTATCGAGATGACAAGATGAATTGAAAGAATCCAATCGATTGTGAACACAAACGATTTTTGAATAGAAATGTGGGCCCCGGGCCCAAAAGGGGCGTGGCTAACCAAATTTTTACTCGACTGAGCTTGCGCGGACAGGCCAATTTTCTCGGTTACCATGGCGACACCAGGTCCCAGGACCTGCTCAGAAGCGTAGGTTTCGATTTCGATTGCAAGACATCGATTAGTGTAGCTATATTCCGATAAAATGCTCCATGGAGCTACAGGGGAGCCAACATGACGGAAACACATATTGAATATCCATAGTCAGAGAAATCTGTCGAGCCGCTGTTGAACTTCGTGAAAAATGTTAGGTACCGTATATGGAGGGAAATTCGAATGCCAACTGAACAAATGGTTGGCATTTTTTGGAGTTTTTTGTGTTCCAGGGTGCCGGGGCAGTGGCCTAAGTGGCCTTACGGACGCAAGGCCCCTGCTTCGCGGGATTTCGTTCTGGACGGAGAATCGCGAAGGATCCAAATCCGGGGCCCCAGGTAAAAGGCGACGCCGTCAACGAGGTCACACACATCCATCCTTTTAATTTTTTTTGTTTCCCCAAAACTGGATATTCCTTATAATTATACCCGTGGTCTTCCTCCACATTTTTACATCGTCCTCTCTCTCTCTCATAAAGTCGTCAATAATAATAATAATAATTCACAATAGTAATTTGTTCAGACTTAAAAATTGGATTTCCCTCGTGGACGCCAAATGAGTGGAGAAAAATGGGCTAAGCGAGAGGAATCATACGCAGCACCGAGTGCAGCCGGCCGGGGCAAGAGAGGCCTGACCGGCCCGAACCCGCTCACCGTGGCGGCTACCGGGGCCACCCGTCCATCGCTGAACAGGAGGCCCTAACGAATACAGCATATAGAAGCCTCATTTGCCCGAAAACACACCAAGGGACGAGTATTATACAAGGGTGATAGAAAGGGGTATAGTATATCTAGGAATTGAGAGCAGCTATAATTCTATCGCTAGGTACCAAGATAAATTTACGTTTACATAATATCAAGATAAATAGTGACAAGTAAATAACGAGCCAATTTGTATGTAGGCTAAGCTGCGCTTCATGATTGGAAGATGGGAGTACAAATCTAACCCTTGTTAAATTAATCGAATTCAATTACGAATGAACCGGTGAATCAAATTCTGCTCATAGCACGAGTATCATCTCGAATTGTAAGGGCTTCGGCCGTCTCACGCAGTTTCTTCACGAATATTCGAGGCGATTGGTTTATAATCAATACGCCCCCCGGGCGTGGTCATCATATTCCCATTGAATGAATAGGGAGAAAGCGAAAAATTGGAGGACTCTGTCACCCATTTCACGTCCCTTCACCTTAATTTAAACATCGTCAGAACAATTCGCTCTTCCGGTAGGACTTATCTTCGTTCAAATTAAAAACCGGTCGTCTCTTTTGCATGTAGAAAACCCTTTGATCTCATTTAATTATAAATAATAAAGTTCTCGAGGAACAGGAAAATTCTCATCAACCCGACGTGAACATTTGTACAGGGCCTAATTAATTAAAATGGAATCATTCGGAGTACTTACGTTACAATCTAATTAATTAAAATAAATCATTCGGAGTATACGTACGAAAATGTTTATATTTTGTTTCATGAAGATGGATTCGAATTTTAGAATTTTTTTCAGGCCACCCTAAGCATTGGTACGACTAGTTCGTTCAAAAAAAGGGCTTCAAGTTAGTTAGAATCGAAAAAACATGAACAATAAGAGGATGAATCAAAATTTGTTACCACGCAAATATCTCCTTGTAAATTACGGAATATCTGATTATTGGTTTTCAGTTCTAACAACAATCTTTGGGTCTATTTGAATGCATGAATAGCCCAGAGCGTAGCTGGAAATTGTATGACTTCCACACAGAGCCAGTTTCCTACGCTTGACAACTAGCAGCAGAGTTTCAGGCGAAAACTTGCGCAGCCGCTGAGGAATCACAGTCGGATTTTTATGCTCATGTTGCTAACATGTTACTAAAACACAGAAAGTACCTTTTTATACACATTTTCACTCATAACATCCCTGGATATGTTCCTACCGGGCTGAAAAGTTTCGGGACACAACTGGGGCCCAAATGGAGCATGTGTGCGAAAGAACGAATTTTTTAGACGGAAAATGAAGACGGTATACGGCGGACGGCGTACGGACATTGCATTTTTGGAACCTACGCACCTTGAAACGTAAAAGAAAAAAATTTTGAGGGGGTGTTATAACAATTTTTTGCTGAGCGAACACATAGGTGTATTATTCACGGAATAATAAACCAACAGAAGTCGTGGGTATTCCCTCATGCGAGGGCTGTTGCTCGGGGCCGGACGAGATGGATACAGCTGTGTACTCGAGCAAGCCACGGGCTGTAGCACCTCACGCAGGTACGTACTTACTGTGTAGTTGTCAGGTTGTGGCAGAGTCAGGAAGGGGTCTACTAGTTTAGGTATCTCGAACCAATTAACCTAGACTCTTTAGAATGAGAATGCTGAACAACACAACTATTCAAGCAAAAATTGTACTCGAAGGACCACAATAGAAGATACTAAGGTTATGAAATTACAAGTCATAAAGGTAATTACCTGGAGAACGAGGTTTTAATGATACCTACAGAGAATTTTGGTAATTGTGGTAGGTACACTGTAGAGGAGACTGATCGGTTCCGGAACTGTGGTTCTTGATGGCGGTTACTCACTGGAGCCACTCCCTGGTTTCTGGTGGTTCCTGGGGTGGCGATGAGGGTACGTACCAGGCTCATCCACTCGTGAAAGTCCAAATCGCAGTGGTGAGGGCTTGAGTGACCACGTGCGAGTAGGTACTCCGGTTCAGGGCACTCGATGTTCAAGTCAGCAAAAACGCCGGCCGGCAACACAGACAACACTCCGACAGTATACACTGCCAGATTTCTCGTTGAGATGATGAGGAATCTGAATAGGGTAGATTGGATTTGAGGGGAAGAGCCCAACAAGTCGTATAAGGTTTTTCTGGGACAAATTTTTTCGGGGTTAGTCAAAAAACAAGATGGCTCCAAGCCGTTGTGCCAGTTGAGCCCTTCTTCCTCTTCGAATACAGCCTCACTTGACTGCACGGCAACCACGACGGGCATCAGCAATGTCCTGATACAGCTCGCTGCTTATAAGTAACATGGTGAACAAAATTTAGGTAATAACAAATAAGTAGGTACCTATGTTTAGGTTTTGTGAGTACGAGCGGAAACCAATGGTACCGTAAAATGGGGTAACTAAGTGCCAGGTTTTGAGGTTTTTTTAAATATCCTGGTCTCAATTCTTGAGCTATTGCGCTGAAATCTTCGGGGGACGTTGCTGAATATCTCAGCAATAGAATAATGACTAAAACAATTTTTTTGGGTCGATAGGGGTGGTGGGAGAAATGCAGGTTTGTGGCATATTTCCACCCCATGGGGTCGGGTGACTATGTGCCACTCCGATTTTGATGTCTCCACGCCTGTCTAGTTGACTCTGGCCCATTTTCGACCCCGTTTTCTGAAACTAGAGAAAATTTCCTATACAGGAAAAATGTAGTCACGTTAACATGAAAAATTCTAGGAATTTCTCAGACGACTTAAAAAACACCTAATTTTTCAAACCAGCTGATTTTCATTTGGGCGATAAACAGAAGTCATTTCTATTAAATATGTTTATTAAAATATCTTCTAAAACCTTCTTAAACATGGTACCTATACGGCCTCGCACCGAGTTTCCTCACATACTTCCGCGGCATAGCTGAGAAAAAACGACAAGACACATTGAAAAATGGGTGGCACATAGCAACCCCTGTTTTGCACTACTCTGATAAACTGCATCATATTTCTGTTCAGAAGACATTTTGGAAAACATCCTTTGCAAGGGGGCTTGATGGATACATGTGCAATTGAAAACGAAACTTACCGACGCACAGGGATCTCCAGGAGAACTTGCCCAACAAGAACTAGGACAGCAACGCAAACAAATGTGATATCACAGAAAACACCGATGGACTGATAACACGAACGAGCAACCGCGGGATTGAACGTTCTGCACTCTAGCGTATCCCCGGAGAACCTCTTCTGAAGAGAAAAATGCGGAACCTGGTCAAGTTCATCTCTGACACCGGTAGGGTGCGTCCAAGTGATGGATTCCAGGGTGGCACGTAGTCACCTCACCAGGCACTTAGTCACCCCATTTTACGGTAACGGCGTAACCAGGTTGTAAAATGAATTTTTGAGTGAATCGTATATTCCCGCTTTCTCCTGCCTCCTGCACCATCGATACGTACGTACGTTCAAATTGGCTTCATTCGGATTTTCCACTAAAGACCACGCTACGGCTCAATGAAGGAACAAAACCCCTTCAATCGCAACTCATAACTGACAGGCTTTTTCTCAATTCCGCGCGTTTTCAAAGGGCGGGCCCATCTTTGGTAACCCGATCCGAGAGTCCTTCCTCCCTGTCTCCTCGTATAGATTTCCGATAGATCGTATAACCCAATTTGGTGTGTTTACCGGCGAGGAAAAAGGCAGGATCGCTCACCGGAAGATGATTTATTGTTTTCCCCACGTCGGAGGTTGTCGGTCAATGGACTTCGGAGCGAAAAAAAAATAGGGAAATGTGTTATGCGTGAAAAATGAGGTCTTTTCACGAAATTGATCCCAGATCCCGGAGTGTTTCCTTGGGCATGAAGCAGCTCCTCTCTGCGTTGTTTGATGGATAACGTTTTTAGGGCGGTAAAGCGGGGAGACGTTAGGACTCACCAGTGATGGCATTTGGACTCCTGGGTCAGCTCTTTTGGGCACTCGAAAATCTAGTCGAACGTTGAGACCGCTGGACAAAATCAGCAAGACTGCCCGCCGTATCACGCATATCGGCTTCATTTTCGGTCTAAAAAACCGTTCTTTCGCACACATGCTCCGTTTGGGCCCTGGTTGTGTCCCAGAACTTTGCAGCCCGATCGGAATAATACCCAGGTGTGTTATGAGTCAAAATGTGTATACAAATAGGTACTTTTTGTGTTTTCGTAACATGTTGGGAACCTGAGCTTTTGAGGTACCGATTTCCATGTTTTTGGGACCAGAACACCGAATATGAAGTCGATTTTGACCAAAAGGTGGAAAGTTGAGGTTCTAACGAAGTTTCAGCCTTAAATTTACGTTAAATTTTGGTCTAAAATCGTCGTAAAATCGTTTTTCCGCACACAGGTTGGGTCCCCATTCGGGAACAAATTTGTGTCCTAGTTGTGCTTCAAAACTCGGCAGCCCGATCGGAGTACACCCAGCGGTATTATGGGAGAAAAAATGGGTGTAAAAATAGGGGTTTTCGAGGGATTTTTGAGGTGTTAGTGAACATGAGCTTGTGAGGTATCGTTTTCCATGTTTTGCAGGGCGAGAAGACCGAATATTAAGTTGATTTTGACCGAAGAGTGAAGAATTGATGTTGTAACGAAGGTTAAGCTCCCGAAATTCATTTTTTTATGAGTCAATAACCTGGGAAATTGTCTGAAATCACCATACATTTGTATAATAACACTAGAATTAGTATCAACAGGTGAATCAAGACAATTAAATGTCACTATGTATTAATGATGAAAGATAATCTTTAAAAAAAAAAACGAGCCTAATTCGTGTTTTTCGCGGCCAAAACTGGTGGAAACCATCAAAAATAGCCATTTCAATAATTGCACATGGATGAAACACTAAATGAACAGCCAAAATTTCTGTAGGTATTTCCAGTAGAATAATAAACCCATGTGACAAGGGCTTTGCAGCGTTTTTCCTCAGTCATTTCTATTGTTGGAATATCTAAGGAAACTCATGCAACAATGTTTTGGGGAAGACATTTAGACCGGATTTCGATGAATTTTGGGGTAGGACCAACTGAATATCATATTTTTGGATTGGTGGATGAATATTATTTGCAGCTAGAAATGTGCTGAGTGCTTTATGTACTCGGAGTTACCGTCCCAACACCAGAATTACAACAGACTTGGCTGCGTTTTTATAAGACAAGCTGTTGTTCGGCGTTCGTTAGAAAAAGTGTGGATTGGGTACCCAGGGCTCCAGCTGAAGTTTGCCTTACCAGTTAATAAGGTTGGTTTGTACGAAGATGTGCAGCATGCTTTCAAAAAACCAAAATAGTTTAATGATTATTGTCAAAACTTCGATGTAGTCACTATCAATTTTCTATTGCCTTTAAATGAATCATAGAATTCAACCAGTTATTATGAACCATCCTCATAGGCCTACCTACAGCTGAACTATGTATTTTGCCTAAAATGAGACTCGAAGTGAGTGAAATAGAGCGTTTAGTCTCCATTCTTATCTCAACAACTTGAAAGTAGGTTAAGTAATAATTTCCATTACTTCCGCCCTTGGAGAACCGCAATAAAGTTTCGTCTTGGAAATTCCAAGATAATTATACACTCAGTTAAACTTGACACGAGTCAGATTTAATTCGAAGGGCATTTCATCCTTCTGGAGGGTGTTGTTTAAGAATCGATAAGTCGAGTTGGTAACTAGCTTCATCAAGTAGATAAATACTACTGGTGGGATGCCAAATTATGGCTGAGCCTTTATGTTGAAACGTTTATATCTCGGGTTCTTTCTGTTGTAATAGTTTTGTAGTAATACTTGGGAAATTGACAGTAAATCCGTGGGTATCAATGTTCTTTCCACTCCAATAAACCAAGAAAACGGTTGCTGATTGTCGTGATATCCTCCCAGAACATCACTCCATGTGTAATATTAAGATCTCGCAAAATAAACCGAAGGAATGAAGTGGCGGACGTGACCGGTGCAGGTAACCCGAAAGGGCCGTAAGGGATCTCCCACCAACCTTCAACTGACGTTGGTGTACGGGGGGAGAGTAGACCAAGCCAAACTCGCCTTCTCGCCTGTTACTTAGGGATGGCAAAATTTTTAAGTAAATCGATATATCGGTTTTCCGATATATCGCAAGCAACATGTCGATGGCACAAAAATTTCGGGTGAAAAATATCGATATATACGATATATCGGGATTTCGATACATCGCTAAATATAAGTCAAAACTGAGGGTTAAATGAGTGATAGAAATATCGTACAATAAACATATACATATAATACATCCAATAACGCATAAGTATTTTAGTAAAAGTATCAAAATAAGCCTATTACATTTTTCACTTTCTTACTTACGTTACTTTAGTGAAACATGATAGTACAAACTGACTATAGGCCTACGCACGCTACAATAACTGTAAAATAAAATAAAAATGAATGAAAATTAGTCATAATAAAGTTAGTAAAATATCGGTACCTATACGCCAATCAAATCTTAAGTCAAAACTAAGTGTTGAATCAGTCATCAGAACCACGAAACACCCCACTTTTTAGAGTCGAATGGATGTAGAATGTGCGAGTTTTTGTACATCGCTGACATCTACTAGGCCGATATCTCGGTTCAAAAATATCGATATTCTCGATACTATCGAAGGTCAAAAAACGATACCAATATATCGATATATCGGAACCTAAATATCGGTATTTCCGGTATTTCGATATTTTGTTGCCACCCCTACTGCTACTAGGGATGTATGATACTTCGAAATGTATCGATACATATTGTATCGATATTTCTAAAAAGTATCGAAAAGATCAGGCCGATCCTTTCAAAAAGTATCGATACATTCAAGTATCGATACTTTTTACAAACTCAAAATTAGAAAAGTTCCGGCCTCATGGATTGTGTTGTTTTGCCCTTCCCCTTCCAGTGTTCCAGTTCCACCATAGAATAATTCTATGCCTGACATAAGTGCACAGTATCAGTTGAGTTGTTTCACGTTTCCAGTCCTACTAGATGCCGGACAGTATCAGTTGAATGAGTGATCATCTCCATTTTTATGTCAAGGTTGTTGACAAATGGTGGGACTTCAGGCATGGTAGCGATCAGGCTTTGTAGTCTTCTGTGAAACTTGGAAGTAAGGAAAGATCCTTGAAAAAAGTAACGGTGTCGATACCGCGAAAAAAGAAAAAGTATCCCGATACATTGCAAAAAAAAGTATCAAAAAGTATCGATACTATTTCTTAAAAGTATCGATATTTTGAAGTATCGATACTTTTTATACATCCCTAACTGCTACTTCATTCTACGCTCAAACCAAGTCGATGACTTATCTCGCTCTCTCTCCTCTCACGCCTCCTTCATCCTATATCTAAAAGATCCCAGACTGGTGTTAACCGGACAGGTACTGCTATCCACGAGTGGCAACCTCTGGGCATATCCTCCTAGCGTCTTAGTGGTGGAAACCTCCCTAACTTCGGTCAAAGGTGTTAACCAGAGGCGTCAGGTCCGATACCTTATCTCCATTCTCATTCACCATACCTCGCCTTCACCTCGCCTCTCAACCTAAACCACCACACTGATAATTGTACTTATCGGTTTACGTTGCATGGTAGGTAGGTACTTACATAAATCCAAAAATCCAATAGAATAATAATCCGTCCGTGCCCCTTCAGGTTCAGATCTTGAATGAATTTTTCATATCACTAGCTACCTAGTTTAGCAGGCATGGGATTATAAATATGGGTGCAGAAATTTTCACATCGCCACAGCTCGAAAACCTTTAACAGGAGGGTTGGATGGTTTTCTCAGGAGAACCCGTGCGCATCAAGTGCAATCGATTCTTCGGATTTCATAGAATTTTTGTGGGGCCAACTCGTTAATACCTTTCAAAGTAAAGTCACATATAACTTGTAGGTATTTCATGGGTATTGACTACAGAGGAGTTGCCGAACCGCAAAAACCTAACCGTAAAAAACTACAGGATAAAAATAGAAATAGTCTATTTCCACGTAAAATAACAAACAGTAGACCGGTTTCGGTTGTTACACCATCATCAGTTCACGATAGAATTCTCTGTCGTTCACGATAGAATTCTATCGTGTACTGATGATGGTGTAACAACCGAAACCGGTCTACTGTTTGTTATTTTACGTGGAAATAGACTATTTCTATTTTTATCCTGTAGTTTTGGTTTATTATTTTCAATAATGAACCATTGGAATCGAGCATGAAAAAAAAAATTCTTACCCCCCCTCAAAATTTGATGGTTTACGTTTCAAGGTATGTAGAATCCAAAACTGCAATAAAAATATTTCTGTCTGTCCGCCGTACGCCGTACGCCGTACGGGCCACTTTTCTTAGTTACCATGAAAAAAAATTGATGAAATTCGGGTTATAGGTTCCGTTCGGCGTCTAGTTGGTCCTCGAAGCTCGACGTTACTGTGAGTCATCTCTAAGGGGTTCAAAATAGGGGTTGAAATTTTCAAAACGCCTATACCATTTTTTTACGTGAATGTTTTTACGGTTTTAAATAGTTCTTGAACTTGCGAGTTTTTTAAGACCATCCGGAGCATCGTACGTCCAGCCGTTCGTTCACAGTAAGGCCCCGAAGTTTGCACCGACAGGCATTTTCGACTCCAGTGTGAATGAAATTGTATACAATTCAAACCAAATCTCGTAACCAGAGACGCGCCCACAATAGGAAATTTGGCGGAGATAAAATCATTGGTAGGGATCACCTGATTATATTGGCGGAGTATGAAGTCGAGTTGGTTGTTCTGTGATATTATTATTTAATTTGAAAAATGATGGCTCTTTTGGAGTTTGTTGGTAGGTAGTGAAACTTGAACAAACGTTGAAGTATTATTGATGGGTAAATTATTACTACGGTAAATCATTAATCAACGGTAAATTATTACACAACGGTTCATTATACCATCTACGTAGAAGGGGCTGGAGTTTTTTGGTAGGTACTTTTGCAACTTTTTTCACTCCTCATCAACAATTTCTTTTCAGAACTTCATTATGTGTGTTTCTTTTTGTTAGGTAGGTACTGTTTGTCTTCGGCAGAATTATTTTAGCAACATTTAACTCGAGATTTAGGTAGGTACCTAGTAACGAGTACGGGGTTAGGTACCAACCTACGGAGGGTCTGCGATCAACATAATATGTATAGAATAGTACATATCATATTATATAGACGGGTTATCTATACATAGAGCTGTGATCTGTAACAGAAGGGTATTCTGTACAAAATAATAAACCGTTGTGCAGGGATTTGCAGCGTTTTTTGCTATGGATTTCCACTACTCCGCCGCAAGTGATTTAAGTTCTAACCGTAAAAGGTGTCCAGGAGAAAATAACGTTGTGGAAGAATTCATTCGTTTGATTGCTAGACCATCAATCCATTATCAATCAATAAAATATCCAATCAACAATCTGTGGTATCGTCCGGTGCTAATTGTGTATTACTGGTATTGAATGCCCTTGTAGTAAGATGGTCTTAATGTGTGGTCTTGTAGTAAAGGTACGCTAATTAATTCATGTTAAAACTTACGTTGAACGAACTAAAAATGTGAGGAGGCTACTTATGCTTTATCCTTGCTCTCATGGCATACATTATTAGGTGATACGTAATACTTGATATTTTTCGATTTGATATTACAGAGTCGGAGGTGTTTCAACACATACACCATGTCTTAGGATGTCTAGCATATCCCCCAAAAACTTAACCGCCAACAAAACCTCCTCAGCCGCATAAAGGATTGATATCCATTTTACATGCCGAATAGCACCTTGCTCTTGGATGTGCATAAGGAAACCTGTTCCTCCCTCTCAGTTGGATATGAGTATAAAACCTTGTTCCTTTCCCCAAACCTTGAAATTTCTTTCAACTCTGTTTGGCCGGGGCTTTTCACGTGGGGGAAAACCCAGATGTTCCCGAGGGTTAGAATTTGGTACACGTCCTCAGGAGCCACTCGAAAAATCAACCCCGGAGACCCCAAGGGGGCCGAGTCACAGAGGAGGGGGTAAAACGTCTGCCAATTCGAGTAGGCACTATAGCTTCCTCACTTGAATCACATGAACGTATAGAATAGTTGGGTAGGTTCGTTTTGATACGGGACCATCTGCCGATGTACCCTCAACCCACGTGTATCCTCAAAATTTCAGCACTCTACGACTATTTTTCGCGTAGTTAGAAGCGGTTACATGAAAACGGTCAACGTTTCACGCTCGCGCATGCGCAGACGAATGAATGGAACTATCAAATTATCATTCATGATCGACTCTCCAAATCTGAACTCATTTCAAGGATATAATATAAGGTAGTTATGGGCGTTTCAAGTATTTCACGTTTGCGCATGCGCAGACGAAATGATTTCCATTATTTTGAAACGGGACCATCTGCGATCAACCCGCATGTACCCTCAAAATTTCAGCTCTCTACGACTACTTTTCGCGTAGTTAGAATCGTTAAAAGGAAATGGTCAACAGTTCATGTTCGCGCATGCGCAGACGAAAGTTACATTACGATTCCATTGAAATTACTGAAGCTCCTAGCTATTGAAGCTACTATTCCTGATCGATCCTCCAAGATTGAACTCATCAACGATATTTAGGGTTGTTGTGGGCGTTTCAAGTATTTCACGTTTGCGCATGCGCAGGCAAAAGGTGCAGTACTTTTTCAATGATTTTTGTATGGAACAATCTGAGACTCAACCCGCGCCTACCCTCAAAATTTCAGCCCATTTCGACCATTATTTC
The DNA here is from genome assembly GCA_954871275.1 of Leptopterna dolabrata. Lineage (NCBI taxonomy): Eukaryota > Metazoa > Arthropoda > Insecta > Hemiptera > Miridae > Leptopterna > Leptopterna dolabrata. The sequence continues at coordinate 3,393,622 of OX940977.1, read as the reverse complement.
GAGTAGTTATGGGCGTTACAAGGAATAATTACCACAGACAGACAGACACGGAACCAAAAATTTTCCTCGATATCTGAAACGCAGAATGGTTGTGGAAATTTTCAATTTGGAGGACATAAATTTTTGTCTACTCAATCGCGAATCCAAGGCTTCCCTACCTTCGGTAGTGAGGAAGCAAAAAACCCTACTTATTCTGTAAATAGTGTTTTTGGTCGCATCGAGTTTTTCGGTTTTCTTGGCGGTTAGGTCCAACTTAGTACAGTGGAGAAAAGGGCCAAGAAGTGTAATCAGAGGATGGTGGAAGGAGATCTGAATTTCAGAAAAACCTTTGCCGCCGTTTTCTTTCTGATTCGCGGACTTTATCTCGACGCGGATTCTTAATATTTCACCTGAGGGAACCGCCTGAGAAAAGAAGGAGCAGGAGATAGCCCTTATCAGCCGGGTTTTTGCAGCTCGTTCGTTTCACCTTCTCATTTTTACTACCGCGGGCTGAACCTTCAAATAGAATTACTTCAGCTCGAGCCGCTATAAATAAAACGGTGAAGGCTCGCGAATCTTCTGAAGGGAGCGTTATCAGAGGGCACAAACGTGACCTCCTGGCCCCTCCCGCCCACTGACTGGATGAAGCTAAACTCCCTGATCCGCCTGATCCTCCGAAAAACTCTTCGTCTCATCCGAAACCTTCAACGTCAAATCAATTGCCGGCGAGGAGCCCGCCGGGCCCGTGACAGGCCAACTAAACTGGGAAGTGGGTATCGGAAAAGGTCTTGGAACCCCCGGGCTCTCCTTTTATTGGACGGAATTGGGAACAGATCACAGCAACAGCCTTTCGCGTTAAGGGTTAGAAACGCTCGTCGGGATACGCCATCCTCACTTCTTCTCCCTTACACAGCCTTTAGGGCTGCTCACTTCTTGTCACTTACATCTAAGGACATCGGTTATTTATCTCCAACTACGACTGAACCATTGGTTCTCGAAATCTCCTTCAGTATTACTCAAACACACAATTTCTCATTAAGTAATGTAAACACTGAGGTGGAAGAGAAATCACGCAGAATGCAAGAATATGTGCAGTACTGCAGTATCGGACTAAGGGCTGTTTTAGTGCTTAATCTCTTCCCTATGCTTTCAGGAATTTAAAAAATTAAATTAAAAATTAAAAACGCTGCAAATCCCTGCACAGCGGTTTATTATTTTGTACAGAATACCCTTCTGTTACAGATCACAGCTCTCTGTATAGATAACCCGGCTATATAATATAATATGTAATATTCTACACATATTATGTAGATCGCGGACTCTCAGTAGGATTGTACCTAAGCCCGTACTCGTTACTAGGTACCTACCTAAATCGCAAGTTAAATGTTGCTAAAATAATTCTGTCGATGACAAACAGTAACTAAAACGCTGCAAATCCCTGCACAACGGTTTATTATTTTGTTCAGAATACCCTTCTGTTACAGATCACAGCTCTCTGTATAGATAATCCGTCTATATAATATAATATGTAATATTCTACACATATTATGTAGATCGCGGACTCTCCGTAGGATTGTACCTAAGCCCGTACTCGTTACTAGGTACCTACCTAAACCGTTGTGTAATAAATTACCTGTATAGGTTCCCCTTCTACGTAGATAGAATAATGAACCGTTGTGTAATAATTTGCCCATCAATAATACTTCAACGGTTGTTCAAGTTGCAAAAGTACCTATAAACAAAATCCAGCCCCTTCTTGGCAGATGAGCCGTTGTGTAATAATTTACCGTTGTGTAATAATTTATCGTGGTGTAATAATTTACCGTTGTGTAACAATTTACCTTTGTGTAATAATTTGCCGTTGTGTAATAATTTGCCATTGTGTAATAATTAGCCCATCAATAATACTTCAACGGTTGTTCAAGTTTCAAAAGTACCTATCCAGAAAATCCAGCCCCTTCTGGGTAGATGAGCCGTTGTGTAATAATTTAACGTTGTGTAATAATTTGCCATTGTGTAATAATTTACCCATCAATAATACTTCAACGGTTGTTCAAGTTGCAAAAGTACCTACCTATCAACAAAATCCAGCCCCTTCTGGGTAGTTGAGCCGTTGTGTAATTATTTACCGTTGTGTAATAATTTGCCGTGGTGTCATAATTTACCGTTGTGTAATAATTCACCGTTGTGTAATAATTTGCCGGTGTGTAATAATTTGCCATTGTTTAATAATTTACCCATCAATAATACTTCGACGTTTGTTTAAGTTTCAGAAGTACCTGCCAACAAAATCCAATAGTCCATCACTTGCCAAATGAAATAATTATCGTAGAACAAACAACTCGACTTCATACAGCCATCCTTGATTATAATCAGGTGCTCCTTAGTGATGAAATCCCGGCCGGATGTATACCGTTTGATTCACGATCATGTTGACGAAGCTTTTTGGTGCACACGAACGGCTGGACGTACAGTGCTCCGGGTGGTCTCAAAAAATTGTTTAGCTCAAGACAAATTTAATATCGTAAAAAAAACCATACCCTTCAATCTAAAGTCTTCGAGCTACGGCGTTCTGAAAATTTCAACCCCATTTTGAACACCTTAGAGATGACTGAGAGTAACGTCGAGCTTCGAGGACCAACTAGACCCCAAACGGAACCAATAACCCGAATTTCAATTTTCTTTCATGGTAACTAAGAAAAGTGGCCCGTACGGCGTACGGCGTACGGCGGACAGACAGAAATATTTTTATTGCAGTTTCGGATTCTACATACCTTGAAACGTAAACCATCAAATTTTGAGGGGGGGTAAGAATTTTTTTTTCTTGCTCGATTCCAATGGTTCATTATTGAAAATAATAAACCAAAACGGCAAAAAGAAACGCAAATAGAGAAGTTCTGAAGGAAAATTGTTGATGTGGGGTGAAATAGATGCCCCTTCTGCTTAGATCACTGTTTTCTGTGGTCAATACCTACTCATCGAATTTCATTACCTCCCTTTTGTGGTAAGCCATCTTGTAGTGTGGGATAGACACAAAATAAAAGCACCTTTTGCTTACCACTAATTTATTGAATACACAAAGCATCTCACTCAAATTCTGAGCATCATCAGGTAAACTCACATAAACTCAGATCTCACATCTGTGTTCATGTGAGTTTACCTGATGATGCTCAGAATTTGAGTGAGAAGCTTTGTGTATTCAATTAATTAGTGGTGAGCAAAAGGTGCATTTATTTTGTGTTTATCCCACACTGTCAATACCTACCTTCGTGGTGAAGTATAATGTACCGTTGTGTAATAACTTACCCATCAACAATACTTCAACGTTTGTTCAAGTTGGAAAAGTACCGATCAACAGAATCGAGCCCCTTCTTGGTAGATGAACCGTTGTGTAATAATTTACCTTTGTGTAATAATTTAACGGTATGAAATAATTTACCGTTGTGTAATAATTTACCGTTGTGTAATAATTTGCCGTTGTGTAATGATTTACCATAGTGTAATAATTTACCCATCAATAATACTTCAACGTTTGTTCAAGTTTCAGAAGTACCTACCTTCAAAATCCAATAGTCCATCACTTATCAAATGAAATAATATTGCAGAACAACCAACTCGACTTCATACAGCCATCCGTGATTATAATCAGGTGCTCCCTAGTGATGATATCCGGGCCGGATGTATACCGTTTGATTCACGATCATGTTGACGAAGCTTTTTGGTGCACACGAACGGCTGGACGTACAATGCTCCGGGTCTCAAAAAATTGTTTAGCTCAAGGCAAATTTAATAACGTAAAAAAAACCATACCCTTCTATCGAACGTTTTCGAGCTACGGCGTTCTGAAAATTTCAACCCCTATTTTGAACCCCTTAGAGATGACTGAGAGTAACGTCGAGCTTCGAGGACCAACTAGACCCCGAACGGAACCTATAACCCGAATTTCATCAAGTTTATTTCATGGTAACTAAGAAAAGTGGCCCGTAAGGCGTACGGCGTACGGCGGACAGACAGAAATATTTTTATTACAGTTTTGGATTCTACATACCTTGAAACGTAAACCATCAAATTTTGAGGGGGGGTTAGCATTTGTTTTTCATGCTCGATTCCAATGGTTCATTATTGAAAATAATAAACCAAAAGAAACTTGTAGACGGTTGGTTAGCTACTGAAAATTTGCTGTAAACTTGCTGACATTTTTCAATAAAGGGATAGGTATCTTTTATCGCTTTTAAATTGATCTTAACTAAGAATTTTTTCTGACCGCCCAGAGCATTGTACGACCAGCCATTCGTTTGCACCGAAAAGCTTCGTCAACACAATAATTATGAATCAAACGGTATAAATCCGGCCCGGATATCATCACTAGGGAGCACCTGATTATAATCACGGATGGCTGTATGAAGTCGAATTGGTTGTTCTGTGATATTATTTCGTTTGAAAAATGATGGATCTTTTGGATTTTGTTGACAGTCCTTACGCAACTTGAACAAAGGTTGCGATTTTCGGGTAAATTATTACACAACGCTAAATTATCACTCGGCGGTTTATTATAGTACATATCTACGTAGAATCGCATGTATACAGGTGAATTATTAGAATAACGGTTTATTATTTACTTATGTTCATGAAATGAAACAGTGATCTACGCAGAAGGTTCATCTATACAGGTAAATAATAAACCGTTGTGTATTAATTTGCAGCATTTTGTTTCTGAATTTCTGAGGCCATCCTGAGCATTTTTGATTTCGCCGTAAAATTCGCTATAAATTTTGCCGTAAATAGCAGCATGTATGCCGGCATAAAGCTGGGTTTGAGAGCGCACATGACTTGTCTGTCGGCCGGGTGGCCACCGTAGTGGAGTGGTCTAGGCGTCGGGCTCTTACTCTTAAAATCAGAGGTTCGTATCCCGGTTCCGGTGTCGAATATTTTTCACTTTGCATCAACAATTATTTCCCTTCAAAACTACATTTGTTTTTCTTTTTGTCGTTGTAGCTACTGCTTGAACGCATGATATGAATTTATTTGTAGTGGCGAATAGGTACTAAACTACGGAAGGGCTGTGATCTATACGGAAGGGTTATCTATACAGAGAGCTGTGATCTGTAAAGAAGGGTGTTTTATACAAAATAATAAACCTTTATGTAGGAATTTGTAGTTTTATTTTCCTTTATTTCTTTTTGAGCAGGACTTCTCCAACTTATTCCACGACGACCTTCATTTCCTTCACTTTCTGTTTTTTAACATATGAGTTCCCTCTCCCGGATCAATGGAAACAGTGGAATCAAAATCCGTTTTTCGCTTCCTGGTAGAATTGGTAGTGGGTTTGAGTTTTTTCACTGATACCTGGGGGCTTCATTGTTATGGGAGCGAGAGCACAAAAGTCGTTTTCGAAAATCGGGATTAAAATGGTGTTGGGGGTTCCATCCATACAGCATGTGGGTGTCACAACCCCACGAAAACATTCGTTCAAACTTCGGCAAAACATGCGCTGTGACGTTATTTCTGAGCCCATTTTATAAAATCCCTTATTAATCGAAAGGCAACTAGCCAATCTAACACAGTGAATAAATTAAATATAAAAAACTCACAGAAATGTTTGAACTTCCACCCAGTGGTGTTATGAGCGAAATGTGTATAAAAATAGGTACTTTTTGTGTTTTAGTAACATGTTAGTAACACGAGCTTTTGATGTATCGTTTTCGATGTTGTTGGGGCGAGAAGACCGAATATGAAGTCGATTTTGACCAAAGAATGGAAAATTGGGGTTCTACCAAACGTTCAGCTCCCAAAATTGATTATTTATGAGTCAAAAATTTTGGAAATCGTCTGAAATCACCATCAATTTGTATAATAACAGTAGAAAAATTAGATCAAGACGATTAAATGGCACTACCAATGATCAAAGATAATTTGGAAAAAAAAGGAGCGTACCTAATCCGTGTTTTGGGGGCCAAAATTGTTAAAAACCATCAGAAATAGCTATTTCAATTATTTCACGTTAATGAAAAAATAAATGTACAGCCAACATTTCTGTAGGTATGTCCAATAGAATAATAAAACCATGTGACAAGGACTTTGCAGCGTTTTTTTGTCGTTTTTACTTATCAAAATATCAGACGTATAATTCTGGCACGGCCGGCTTCAGAGAAGGCCGCGGCAGTAGATATTTGGCAACGTCGCACTTCGGGCCGGCCGCGACAACAAACCACCCATAAGTCTAGGTTTGTTTATTTCCGGGTTCCAATGATTTACCTGTATTCTCTTCGGAAAATCCTTTGTAAAAGTAATTGTTAGCAAACGTTATTGTTAACGATAACGGAATGCCGGAAAAATGTGTCGTGCCCGGGTGCAATAGTAATTACCGAAGCACAAAAGAATATGTGACTTCGTTTCTTTTTCCCAAGGATGAATGGAAGAATTTGAAGTGGATTCGTGCGATTCCCCGTGCTGATTGGGAACCAAAACCAAGGTCAGTGGTTTGCATAAAACATTTTTCCGAAAATGATTTAGTTAAAGTCGATAAGTACCTTCGAGACGGAGAACAGAAAGAATGGACCCTTGGAAAACCGTCTTTGTCCCCCGATGCCGTACTCAGGATTTTTCCTAACCTTCCGTCCTATCTTACTTCCACTTCATCAAAAAAACGCCGTCCACCCGAAGAAAGGAGATTAGAAAGCGAGAAAAAAGCAAAGAAGGAGGAACAAGAAAAACTCAGAATTAAAACCTGAAACTCAGAATTAATGACCTGATTAAACATTTTCACAATTTTGTCGCCAAAGTTGAATCTAAAATAAATAGTTCCTGTTGGCTCATATTTTCGGACGATTCCCATTGTTTAATCTATTAGATTTATCAATAGATTAATCTATTGATTTATCATGTGAAGTCCCCCGTGTTGCAAAAAGTATTCGACTAATAGCCAAATGATAGTTGAAGTTCATGTTGGAGGTGTCATATTGACGAAGGAACAAGTTAACCAAGGGTTACTCAAAACTTGGACACATTTTCAAGAAATAGTGTCATTTTGTGAGAAATTCTCTCGGGACCGTAAATGTGATAAGGACCTTATGATAAAAACGATCTCATCGTATTTAGAGGTTTTGAAATATGCAATCGAGGAAGAAAATCCTACTGATATAAAGTTGAAGAAGCTAGTTACTCTGCGTGATCAGTTTGTTTTCCTTTTTGACAAAAAACCAAAACATAGCGCCGATACGATCATTCAAGCATTTCTAATATACTTACAGCCTCCAAAATCCTATAGTGCAATTCGAGAAAGCAATATATTATCATCCCTGCCCCATCCTCGAAACCTCCAGAAAATTTCTGCAGGCTTTATCACCCAGTAGAAAGGACAGCACTGTGAATTTTTTGCAACAAATGTCAAGAAATTTAGGTGATCGGGAACGGTACGTAACTCTTCAAATTGATGAAATTCATGTTAAACCATCTGCTGATTACAAAAATGGGGACAATCATTGGATACGCGGAGAACAATTCATCAGGAGATCTAGCTAGAACAGTTGTTGCTTTCCTGATAAGTTCTTGCTTCGCAAATTTGAAAGAGATAGTGAAATTTTACCCTGACAAACAAGTCACCGGTGGACAATTGAAGACCCCACTACAAGAAAGATGAAGGTCCATTTGTTGTCGAAAATGAGTTAAGGGTGGCAACACTTCCCTCAGGTATTGGGTGACATTCATCTTTTTTGCACATTTCTGAAGTGGTTTTTGATAGTTTATCCACAGTTACCGCTCCAGGAAATTTTCTTCATTCAAAAAACCAAGTCGGATAGTATCTTTGGGAGTGGGAGAAAATTTAGCGCTAAACAGTTTTGCCAATATAATTTGTTGGGTAGTCAGTGTAAGTCTTGAAACTTTCAAAGCTGATTTTCTCGAAATTCGGAAAAGACGACCTTCATCTTTCTTGTAGTGGGGTCTTCAATTAGCATCAATGACACAAGTGATTTCAGAAGTTGTGTATTGTGGTTATTCTGTCTTAGCTATAATCACGGATAACAACAGAATTAACAGAGTGATGTTCAAGGAGTTAACTCTGGATTCTGAATCGAAGTATTATTTCAAGTCTGAAGGAAAACAAGATAAAATTCCCGTCCTTTTAGCGAATTTTCAAAGAAAATGAAGCTATTGCAATGGCTTCGAAATTTAAATAATATAAATTTTTGGAAATTTTCTTCATAGAAATCCGTTTCAGACCATTCTAAAACGATTCCTGAAATTTAACACTTTTTTATATGTATATATATATATATGTGTCACTCCAGACGATAACTCTCGATAGAATTGAGATAAACAGCTCAAATTTGCACAAAAAATCTATCTTGGCAATCGAAAGGCTAAGTTCGAAGATGGGCGAAATTGGCCTACTCTAAGGAGGGTTTTGGCGCATTTAAAGTGCGCAAAAATTACCCAAAAATCCCCAAAATGTTATTTTCCAACAAGTGACCCCTCATTTTAAAGGTGTTTGCACGCTGAACACGATGGTGGAATCGGATTTTAGATATCTTGATCCGTTCTCAAATTAGAGCATTTAAAGTGCGCAAAAATTACCCAAAAATCCCCAAAATGTTATTTTCTAACAAGTGACCCCTCATTTTAAAGGTTTTTGTACGCTGAACACGATGGTGAAATCAGAATTGCGATATCTCATTCCGTTCTCAAACTGGAGCACTTTGAAGATTAAGGAACGTGGTTATTTCTTCGAAAATTCGCTCTTATAGCCATGCTGCATGACTGTGGTTTTTGACAGTGTTCTTATTTTCGAAAGCGTTCGAAATAAGTGGTTAAACCTGAAAGATTCCCAAAAAACCTTTCACTTCCCATGCCCTGCAGCTGAAGGAATTCAAAATGATGCGATTATTTTATCCAATAATAATTACGACTCCATGTCGAAAGCGAAATTCGTCGACCTTAGACGTTTGTACCACCACGAGTCCAATATGCTTATGAAGTCTGCTCCAAACCTGTCCTACAAATCTGTGTATCCTTCAATCCTAGATCAGCAGAAAGTATCTCTTGCGTGCAAAGTTTTCAATGAAAAAACCGTTTCTGCCCTCAAAAACGCGAGTGTTTCCAAACATCTATGTTCCTCGATGTGATGTTGTGTTGGTGGTCAATTTTGAATATCAGTAGCACATGTACCCACATCTCCAAACGTAATCCCTTGGTTAGACCATTCACTTCAAACGTTGAGGTGGACGAAAGACTTACGTACCTTAGAAATTTTCTGATTTGGCTTGAAAAATGGCATGCACTTGAAGAGCTAAACCCTACCTACGGATTTTTGACTAAAGATACGTATAGTGCTATCCATCATTCGACTGCAGTGATTGTTATGATAATAGAATATTCTATGGCATTCATCAAGCCTGATCACCTCCTGACTGCAAAATTCCAAAGAGATAACTTGGAGAGCAGATTCGGTCAGTATAGACAACTATGCGGGGGGAACTACCATGTAAGTGCCCGCCAGATACTTGAAGCCAAGAAAAAAATAAGGGTGAAAATTTTGAAATAAGGCGTTATTATTACTTTCAACAAAGAGGTCGTTCTGAGTTCTAAAGAAGACTCGGAAGCACACTCAACTCCAAAGTCTATCGACCCTTTCTTTCTGGAAGCCATCGATCTCGCTAGTTTTGCGAATTCTGATTATGACGAGTCAGGATTCTTGTTCGCTAGTGGATACGTCGCGTTCAAGATCGGCAGTAAATCAAAATGTTCACAATGTTCGAATTTGTTCGTTAACAGGGAAGAATGTAACGATGTTTACTTCGATACTATCAATCGAGGAGGTTTGACTGTACCATCAGACCTAACATTAAAAATATGCCAAGCAGTTTTAGATGTCATGAATATTTTAAATTCTCTAGAGTTTGAGGACAGATTTTTGAAGGCTCCAAATCAAAAAGACATCCTAACATTTGTCTCCAAGAGATCGCTTGGATGTGGGGATTCCACGTTAGAGGACAGCATTACGTGTGGTCAATGTGATTTTGAACAATTCATTCATCAAATTGTTGGGACCATGTATAATATTCTTTTGAACAATAGGTAAATTACACCAAGAATATTTGTGATCAAAAATCAAAAAATGACAGTCGCAAGTTGAAGAAGTTTCAGAAGTTGCAGTTTGCAAGCTAATACTGCAATTCATGTTCCATTTCTTTTTCTAAGTCATCTTGTTTGTTCCTTTCTGTTATTCGTCCCTTTTATTAGTCATTCTAGGTATTAGTTCAGTACCTTTCTTCTACATAAAGCATTATTCAGAAGACTGTTGTGTTCATTAACTATACCTACTCGTAGCATAACCATAACAAAATAACTCTGAAGGATTCGCTCATGGAGCTAAAATAACGCAGTGGTTATGAGAGGGGCCTGAACCGAGAAGAAGCTATTCCAGCGTTGCCAAATCTTGCGCCGCGGCCTTCTCTGAAGCCGACCTTGATTGTGGTCTCTCAGGAAATTAAAAAAAATTTTTTTTTTTCAGAGTGCAAGTAGGACAGCGTGATCTAGCTAAGTAGGTATAATTATTTATTCGCAGACATTCCCGTCCTCATTTATTCAACTGCCAGCAAAGGTGCGGTTTGGTTTCAAGCTTGCAAAATTCTGTTTCCCTATTGATGATTCCATCGGGAGAGGAATCATCAAATGAGGAAAATTCCATGAATAATTTCAAGTACCTAGCAATGTTTCCGTCAAAAAGGGACTGGCAAAGGGATGGTAAGAGGCTTGCAAAGATGAGGTGGCGCTTAGTGTGCCTGAGAAGTTAGTGTCGTATTTCATATGAGAATACCGCATGCCACAGTTCCAGTGCCACATAATTATGTCAAAGTCCTGCGCTGTGTCACGGCGGCGGGAGCTCCGGAGATGGAGAACGGAGGGGGAGCGTTAAATACTAGTAGCAGTAAAGGATTCCAATGAGGTCCTTCAGAGGAGTTTAAACTGAGCTCTATCCGCAATATTATTTTATAGCCAACAAACTCCGGTGGTGTGTTTTTCCACTGAATGTTAATGTTAAACTTGGAGTAAACGATAACCCAGGTGTGCCACAGCGGGTCCGAATGCTGAAAAAACAGAGTTTCGAGACAAAAGTACCAAAGGGTTTTTTGCTGAAAGGCCCACTTTCTTTTGCTTTCTTTTGCTCAGTGATGATCATACTCTAATACTGAGACCTCTATCTAGTACCTACTGCATGGAGAACCGTGATCTGGACAGTTGACAAAATAATAGCAGTGTCCAGGATACCTGTCACTATAACAGGGTGTCTCACTTATGATCCGAAAATTTTTAACCACGTGTTCTACAACCAATTTCCAACAAAAACAACGTAAATCCGCCTCCAAATCCTGTTAGTCATGCCGTACTTTTTTCCCGAAGAAAAAACCCTCAAATGTGCCTGAAAACACACGTTTTTTTTGCATAAAAACTCAATTTTCTCAAAAAAGTTACCTCTAAAAAATAAAAACTGACTATACCGTTGGAAAGCTGAGGCTTTTGCGCATTTTTTAAGCTTACAGGCTGTGTCCAATCACCAGAATTATGGGAGACTGATGATCGTTTGAAAAACAGGCAGTTTTCAAGAATTGACGAAATTAACTTTTAGGGCTCATTTTTCACTCTCAAGTTCCCTTCAAAAAATTATTGTTAGAGGCTGAAAAGATGGGAAATTTAACGCTCTTTCCAACGGTTTACTCAGATTTGGTTTTACTCTTCATATTAAGGGAGTTATGGCCTTTCAGTGACCAAAGGTCGAAAACACGAAGAAAATCTTAAAATTGAAAAAACTCAGGTTTTTAGTGGTTTACAAAAAAAACTTTAGAGGAAACTTTTTGTTGGAAATTGGTTGTAGAACACGTGGTTAAAAATTTTCGGATCATAAGTGACGAAACCCTGTAGATCTATACCTAGACAATAATAGTCTTCTAGACAGTACAGAGGAGAATATACCGTTGTGTAACAATTTTCAGCGCTTTAGAATGAGAAACTTCAGTTGGAACAGCAACCAACGGCGGTATTTGCCACAAGTTTTCTCGCTGTCGTGCAGAGGTATGTGGAAATGGTGCCGAAAGGTGAAGCGAGTCTGGCAGAGAAGCAACAGATGTTTCATGATTGATTTGAGTTTAAATTAGGGAGTTTATGAATGAGGATCGATCGTTTGTCCATCGAGAAATCTTGATAAGTAAGTGAAGAAGTAAAACTGATGAATAAGGAGAGAAGTGTGCTCTCAGAATTTGCCAAGGAGTGTGGCGGGAGGGGGGGGGGGGGGGTAACTAAGCTTTTTGAATGAAAAACTCTTATATAAACAGCAACAAATGACCGTATTTGCCACAGGTTGCCGCCACAGAGGAGTTTTTTTTCTTTCCTTTTTTTTCTCCTCCGACAGAGATCTCAATCTTTTCTGCAAAGAGAAGTCTGGCGAACAAAAGACGTCCCCCCCCCCCCCTTCAGCGGTGTTTTCGACCCCTTTAGCAACCTCTCCAACGACCTCTATAAAACCTTACCCAAGCTTCTGTAGAAGGGGAAAAAGAGTTAAGATAGCTTTATACTTCTAATAGTCTTTCGCCATTGAACTTTTACTTCAACCTTATTCCCCTCCCCAAGCTTGCCACCTATCATCTACTTCTAAACCCTCGTTTCAGCCCACCCTCCCAGGCGCCTTCCACGCCTCTACGCTTGTGGCCCCTCTTTTGAAACCGCAGAGGGGAAATCGCTTACAAATTCAGCTTGATTGCTTCGACCTACACAAAAAAAACCTTTATCTGCCTCTGTTCATTTCAATTTAGTCCAAAAGACCTTCCCGGCTTTATTCATTGAGCCTACAAACACTTCCAGGAGCTTGTGAAAAGCAACCAAATCAACGCGCGAAATAAATGAATTGATGAATGTGAGTTCAGAAGTACCTACTAAATTTGGACAAGTAGGTACTACACGACAGCACCAGTATCTCTCCCTGGGCGTGCTCCTCTTCCTCATACAGTTTTTCGCTCAAGTCAGACTAAATGTTCACTATACCTACATATTTTAATCCTTAAGAATGTTAAATTATAATTGTGGTGAATGGCTTGCAAGCGTGGGTTAGGCGAGGGTATGAGGTAGTGGGAGTAGGGATGTGTAAGATCCGTTCAATTCCGGGAGTTAACTCCCACCAGTTCACTCTTTTCTGGGATCAGTTCTTTGGGATCCGTTCACCGTTCTTCAGTTCTTCACTCTCAAGTTTGACCCTCCAAAGCCCGTTCAGGTAGAAGGTAGGTGAAGGGAGGGCGATGTGAACGGTAAGGAATGTAGGGAGGGGTGAAGAGAACGTGAAGAGTGAAGAGGGGAAGGGAAGGAGTTGAACTTGATTCTGTTATTCCGTGGAGTTGATGAACTGGTCAGTCAACTCTCAGCTCAAGGGATAAGGGAAGGGAGGAAAGAACGGTAAGGGTTGAAGGGAAGGGCAGAAAGAGAGGAGCGGCGAGGGGAAGGGTAAAGGAGTTGAGAACGGGTGGTGGCAAGGAGAAGGAGTGGGATCGGAGGAAGGTACGAGGAGTGAGGACGTCACAAGAGGGAGTCCATGAACTGGTGAACGGCAACTCTTTGGGAACCCGTTCAGTTGGGATACGTTCAACTGAAAGATCCGTTCAGTTCGGATCCGTTCAGTGCAGAACGCCACATCCCTAAGTGGGAGATGTGCTCCGAAGGTTAACACCACACCCGTTATATCCGAAGGCTTCACCAGGCAGGATACACCACTCAGTGAGATCTTTTGGAAAGGAGGTGCTCGGAAGGTTCCACCAAGCCGGTTATACCATAAAGGCCTCACCTAGGCAGGTTCCACCACTCAGTGAGATCTTTTCGAGGGAGAAGGAAGGTAATGAGAGACAGAAGTCATCAACTTGAGGAGAGAGCGTAGAATGAATAAATCTGGTCAGGAGTACGGGTTATATAGGGCTTGTTCCACCCTCCTTCCTTCCACTTGGTTAGTATAATCTGGTGAGTATATGGTGAATATAATCTGAACGTTACAGAGTTGAGTGGTATAGGTGGGTACCATGACAATAATGTTACGTGATTTTCAATACTTTGTCTCCAATTTTCGTTCATTGGCAGCAGGTCTCTGTTTTGCTCTGTCAGGACGCGAATATTCAGATCCGCGCCAGACATATCAGATTTCATTTTCTCGGGAGAATCATGGGACTAGACGCACTTCCAAGAAGGCGGCAGCAACAAAATCTTACTTGAGAACTTCACTTTGTTCGAAACAGCGAAAAAGATGCGGACCACGAAAAACCTTGAAGCCACGCGCGGACCGAAAATTCGACACCCAAACGAAAATTCCCAGATCTTTAATCGCTTCTGATAGGGCATAAGAACACGCCTATTGGGATCACATAAAGCGACTGGAAAGATCAGAACAAGTGGGACCCGAAATGTCGTCCCCCGAAACCAAGTCTCCGCCCATCGGAGATTTCGTGAGAAGCTGACGACATCAAGAACAGTTGTCTCTCCAGTGCTCCTGCCCAAGCTACATCTTTATCTAGGTTCGTGGCCCGAATCTGCAGAGGTGCACTGACTGACCGTAAGTCTTCAGGTCACCCTGCCAAGCTGAGACGTCCACACGGAGAAGGAGTCCGTAGCAGGGAGGTACTGCAGCTTAGCCATCTTCAGTTACAACTCGGCCACCAGGTTAGTTCGCAGTTCTCTCAAAAATTCCACGTCAATCATCCGTCAGGGCACACCGCCGTTTGCCATCCGACGCCTCCGCGAATCCGCGACCCCCCGACAGTGCCGTTAGGATTGCTTCTGGAGGTACAGGTAGGACTGCTTAGTTTAGATATAAGAAGCTCCTAAGCCCATATTTCACATTTCATAGGAACTTCCTATAACTTCAACTCAATATATACTGCCTAAAATCATCTCGCTATTAGTTCCGTAATTTCCCTCCTTTTTCTCTTCAAAGTTAATTGCTGGCTCAAGTCCTTGAGTGCCCTCGCTAACAACGTGACACTTGTTACGAGGTGGACTAGGTCGTGTGTATTACCCTCGCGGTAAAACCCGACCTACATTAATCATTAGCCAGTGCTTGCGTGATATGGGTGGTCCCTAGGATTGCTAGGGACAGCAGCTCAAGGATTTACCCGCAAGTAGGTAGATTATAGGGTAAAAAAGAACCCGTGATCCACTAATCTGACATGCTAGAACTCCGAATTGTCAAGATTTGAAAAGAAGAGGAGATTGAGAAACCCTAACACCAACAACACCTGAGATTTAATCAAAGTCGTAGATATCCTCAAAACCGTAGACCCAACTGTTCGAGAGCTGCCAAGCCGTATTGGGCTGCAAGAGTTTCATGGCGGATGATACTTTACGGCGCAGGGGAAAAACGAACGGATTATGGTGTGATTTTGAGGACATTCTTTATCACCATGATCAATAATGATATGGGGCACGAAAACATATCCATGATTCAACGTTTTTCTGTGAAGCAGAGACAATTTCGTTCTATTTAAATAGCTTTACATACACCCAAATCTCTATCACACTCAATGCGACCAGCGTTTGGAACCGTCTGAAATCTCGGTACACCTGGGCAGCTAAATCTCCTGACATTTCATGAATTGAAAAAATTTATTCTGTCATATTCATCCTGACCACAAAAATTGCAGGCAAATCTGAAAACATATTTGAGAATCACGTCAGAGTCAAACTGTGACGTCGGTAATGATATGCACTCGTGTATCCGTAGTATGTTCCGATTCGCATTGCTAAATTGCCAAAATTTCTGTTTAAAGAAAAAAACCTGCTTAACTATTAACGTACAACGAGGGAAAATGAGGAAATCAAGCTCAATGAACATGGCGATTAACCAGTTAACAAGTAGTGACACCCGGACGACGGCAATCGTGGTCAAAGACACGTAATATTTATTCGCAGAGCATCAAGCGTCATCCTTACAGTTGCCTGCTGACTTCTCCTTCCTGATTAGCATCAGAGCCGAAGGCTCCAACAAATTATAAATACAGTTTAAACTCTCTCGAGGCGGAAGTAGGAGTTGATTCTAATCGGGAAAATTGTCTTGCCCATTAGGTAATTGATTTCCCAGAGGAAACTATGCTTCTTCTGCCAACTTCAGGATAAGTGGTTGGACTGACGACATCGGCCTAAGTTCGATTTCAAGTCGTCTAGGTTTTCATAATACGTAGTAATCAACCGAAGAGATAGGAAATAATCAAATAGAAAGTTCTTTGCTAACAGATTTGAAAAAGCGCTGCAATATATTACACAACGGTTTATTATTTACCTGCATAGATGCCCCTTCTGCGTGGATCACTGTTTTGTGTAGTCAGTTAGCCTTGAGCTACCCACAGGAAAGCTCTAAATCGAGTATTGGAGCCGGCCCAGGAATTAAAAGTTCATACAAATGCGCGGGATTCAATAATTAAATCATTAATTATTTGTAGTTATTCATGAAGCATAAGGTAAATAATAAACCGTTGTGTAATAATTTACCTGTATAGATGCCCCTTCTGCGTAGATAGTATAATAAACCGTTGTGTAATAATTTACCGCTGTGTAATAATTTACCCAATAATACTTCGACATTTGTTCAAGTTGAAAAAGTACCTACGAACAAAATCCAAAAGACCCATCATTTTTTGAATGCAATAATATCGCAGAACAACCAACTCGACTTCATACAGCCATCCTTGATTTAATCAGGTGATCCCTAGTGATGATATCCGGGCCGGATTTATACCGTTTGATTCACGATCGTGTTGACGAAGCTTTTCGTTGCACGCGAACGGCTGGTCGTACAATGCTCCGGGTGGTCTCAAAAATTCATTGGATCGAGGTCAATTTAAAAACGCCGAAAATTATTACACAGCAGCTATTATTTACCTATATAGATGCTCCTTCTGCGTAGATCACTGTTTTCTGTGGTCAGTACCCTTGAGCTCCCCCTAGGAAAGCTGAATAATATACCGTTGTGTAATAATTTTCAAATAATAACCGTTCTGTAATAATTTACCTGTATAGATACTGTAAATCGAGTATTGAGCCAACCCGGGAATTACATATTTATCATAGCATTGTTTTTATTCATGAAACATGGCGTTTATTCAAGTTACAAAAGTAGGTACCTATCAACAAAATCCAAAAGAGCCCTAATTTTTTAAATGAAATAATATCACAGAACAACCAATTGGAATTCATACTCCGTGAATATAACCAGGTGCTCCCTAGCAATGTTTATCTCGGGCCAATTCCCAATTGTTACCACGTCCCTACTGATGAAATTTGGCCTGAATATATACAATTTAATTCACCATCCTGTTGAAAAAGCCTGTCGGTGCAAACTTCTGCGCCTTACTGTGAAGGAACGGAGGGACGTACAATGCTCCGGGTGGTCTTAAAAAACTCGTAAGTTTAAGAACTATTTAAAACCGTAAAAAAATGCGAGTAAACGGCGTGCTGGAGATTTCAATCCCTATTTTTCACCCCTTAGGGATGACTGACATTAACGCCGAGCTTCGAGGACCAACTAGACCCCCAATGGGACCTATCAACCGAATTTAGTCAATTTTGGTTCATGGTAACTAAGAAAAGTGCGATGTACGGCGTACGGCGGACGGACAGAAATTTTGGTTTATTATGTTCAATAATGAACCTTTGGAATCGAGCATGAAACAAAATATATACCCCCCCTTCCCCACCCAAATTTGATGGTTTCCGTTTCATGGAATTTAAAATCCGAAAATGCAATACAAAATTTCTGTCTGTCCGCCGTACTCCGTACTTCGCACTTTTCTTAGTTACCATGAACCAAAATTAACGAAATTTGGTGTGTATTCGAAACTCGGCGTTAATGTGAGTAATAAAAATAGGGGTTGAAATCTCCAGAGCGCCGTTATCTCGATTTTTTTAAATTTTTAAATAGTTCTCGAACTTGGCGGAGTTTTTTGAGACCACCCCGAGCATTGTACTTCCAGCGTTCGTTTACAATAAGGCCACGAAGTTTGCACCGACAGGCTTCTTCAACAGGAGGGTGAATAAAATTCTATACATTCAGCCCAAATATCATCACTAGGGACGCAGTAACAATTGGGAATTGGCCCGAGATCATCATTGCTAGGGAGCACCTAATTATATGCACGGAGTATGAAATTCAGTTGGTTGTTTTGTGATATTAGTTCGTTTGAAAAATGAAGGCTTTTTTGGATTTTTTTATGGGTGTGATTTATCGGCCCGGCAAAATAGAGGTTACTCCCTACATAAAAGGCGGGCATAACAGCTTTTAATTCAAACACACGTCCAAAAAATACTTCGCACATCAAAAAAGGGAATCGCACGGCTAATTTGGGAGTCGCACGGCTAATTTGGGAGACGCCCGTCTAATAAGGTGATTCAACGTTCAAATTTGTTATTGCCCTTCCAGAAATTGATTATAACGGCAGAAGAAGGATTCTCACAGTAGAAATGTCCAACTCCACATCAAATAGCTGTGCAAAACCCCTTTTTTGTTGTGCCAACCCCTTTTCTGATGTGTGATTGAATAATACGCTGGTATTGATCACCTATTTAGCCGTGATTGGAGTCAATATTGACGTTTACTTTATGCTGGGAGTTTTACTTTTTCTGAAGTGAAGATAATCTTTTTAGATGGAGATTCGCAGAAGGGAAAATACATTTTTTTGCCGTGCAGTTAAATATATCCCTGTTTTTATTGCTGATTTTTTTCTTGAATAAACGTTGTTTCATGAATAACAACACTTATGAATTGTAATTTCCGGGTTGGCTCATTACTCGACTTAGGGCATCTATTTTTTTAATTTTATTTTTATAGTACGGCTAAGCCAATCATACCGGTAAATTATTACACAACAGTTATTATCTGTAAATGATTACACAACGGTTTATTATTGTGTAAATTACTACACAACAGTAAATTATTACACAATGGTAAATCATTACTCAACGGTTTATTATACTATCTACGCAGAAGGGGCATCTGTACAGGAAAATTATTACACAGCGGTTTATGATTTACCTTATGCTTCATCAATAACTACAAAAATTGATGAATGCTGAATGATTGAATTATTGAATCCCGCGCATTTGAGTGAAACTTTAATTCCGGGGCCGGCTCCAGTACTCGATTTAGGGCTTCCCTGGGGGAGCTGGAGAGTACTGACCACAGAAAACAGTGATCTACGCCAAAGTTGCATACATACAGAAAATAATAAACCATTGTGTAATAATTTGCAGCGTTTTTTAATCCATTTTTGGATTCTACATACCCTGAAACGGAAGCCATCATATTTTGATGAGGGGGGGGGGGGGGGGGGTTAAACAAATTTTTTTTCATGCTCGATTCCAAAGGTTCATTATTGAAAATAAAAAACCAAAAACTATAACATTGGCCTTCCCTCCTAGCCACTCCTATCCATGGATCCTACTTCCATGTTCCTAGCTAACCTCATAGGCTAAGCGAAAAGAGTATATTGGCTATAAAATGAAAAAAAGAATGGTATATGAAATTATGGGGCCAAGAACAGTATAGATACTACAAAAAGAGTATGTCTGGTAACCCTACACTGTACAGAGGTGTCCACTAAGAGCGGTTTCACTGTAATATTATAAAGTCGAGGGTAATAATTATAAATGTTTGAACCAAATTTAGGTATGGAAAAGATGTTTGAAAGAACACTGGGGCAGGTAAGTGATTTTCTAAACTGGATATTGGTTTATTATTTTCAATAATGAACCATTGGAATCGAGCATGCAAAAAAAATTATAACCCCCTCAAAATTTGATGGTTTGCTTTTCAAGGTATGTAGAATCCGAAAATGCAATAAAAATATTTCTGTCTGTCCGCCGTACGCCGTACTGGCCACTTTTCTTAGTTACCATGAATAAAAATTGATGAAATTCGGGTTATAGGTTCCGTTCGGGGTCTAGTTGGTCCTCGAAGCTCGACGTTACTGTCAGTCATCTCAGTCAAGGGTTCAAAATAGGGGTTGAAATTTTCAGAACGCCTATACCTTTTATTTAACGGGAATCTTTTTATGGTTTTAAAAAAATAGTTCTTGAACTTACGAGTTTTTTAAGACCACCCGGAGCATCGTACGTCCAGCCGTTCGTTCACAGTGAGGCTCCGAATTTTGCACCGACAGGCATTTTCGACAGGAGGCTGAATGTAATGGTATACATTTAGCCCAAATCTCGTCACCAGGGACACGCTAACAATCGGGAATTGGCCCGAGATAAAATCATTCCTAGGGGCCACCTGATTATATTGACAGAGTATGAAGTCGAGTTGGTTGTTCTGTGATATTATTTCATTTGAAAAATGATGTCTCTTTTGGAGTTTGTTGATGGTACCTAGTGAAACTTGAACAAACGTTGAAGTATTATTGATGGGTAAATTATTACTACACAATGGTAAATCATTACTCAGCGGTAAATTATTACACAACGGTTCATTATACCATCTACGTAGAAGGGGCTGGAGTTTGGTGGTAGGTACTTTTGCAACTTTTTTCACTCCTCATCAACAATTTCCCTTCAGAACTTCATTATGTGCTTTTCTTTTTGTTCGGTACTGTTTGTCATCGGCAGAATTATTTTAGCAACATTTAACTCGTGATTTAGGTAGGTACCTAGTAACGAGTACGGGGTTAGGTACTAACCTATGGAGGGTGTGCGATCTATATCATATGTATAGAATACCTAGTACATATTTATATAGACGAGTTATCTATACAGAGAGCTGTGATCTGTAACAATGGTAAATTATTACACAACGGCAAATTATTACGCAATAGGTAAATTATAACGCAACGGCAAATTCTTACACAACGGTAAACAATTGAATACCCTCCCCCCCCCACGACAATATTGGATACCATATCCTTGATTATAATCGAATTGTCTAAATTGGCGTGGTGCGCTTTGGCATGGTCCGCAATAGTTCAATCAATCAATCGTTTTTTTTGGTTTTCCAATAAATTCATTATGACTGGCCTAGGCCTTTCCAATCACATGGGATTTCGCGTTGTGGTGCCGGCTTTTGTTTCTGTCACAACCTCATCCGCCATTTCCAGTGTATTTTAACTCCACATCAACAGTTTCCCTTCATCACTCCATTATTTGCGTTTATTTTTGCCATTTTAGTTGCCATGTTTCATAGATAAGAATTATTTTAGCAACATTTAACTCGTGATTTTGATAGTTACCTATTAATGAGTACAGTACAGGGTCTGTGATCCACATAATATGATAGAGTAGTACATATTATATTATATAGAAGGGTTATCTATGCAGAGAGCTGTGATCTGTAACAGAAGGGTATTCTCTACAAAATAATAAACTGTTGTGCAGGGATTTGCAGAGTTTTTCATTATCCTGTTGCAAATGGAAGTGTTTCAGACCGAATTAAATCACTCGCGACGAAGTTGTGGAAACCCATTTTAATAAAAAACGGAGTTATAATATAACAAAGTCTATTTCCACGAAAACAATGAATACAAAGTTAAATCGATTTCGACGGTTAGGTCATCATCAGTAACAAACATGAACTGAAGGTACATCGCAAAAGCACAGCTTATATAGTTACAGAACTTGAATCCTATAGGTCGAGAAAGTGAAAGGTAATATCCAATCAGATTGAAACAGGTAATAGTGGAGGGAGAACTTGAATCCTATTGGCTCAGAAAAGTGAAAGGGACTGGGAGGATCTACAAATGCCAATCAAGGCAGACAAAGTGAAAGGGAGCTCAAACAGTGGTGAGGGTAACATTGTGAAGGGGGGGACCAAGCTATTGCAGGAATGAACCTATCAACGGTGAAACATGTTGAGGGACCACCTCATTCAGACATTTACCAGACCTATCACTCTTAAGAATTTCGAACCTTTCAAGTACATCCAACATACCTCCCTTTGGGCAAAAATGAGGAAATTCTACATACTGTCTATTTGTTAAATCAAAACTAAAGTCATGATTGGATTCACTCAGGTGACTTGCGAAAGCAGAATCACCTTTGCTATCCCTGAAATCCTTTTCATGTTCTTTTATTCTTTCCCTAAACTTCCTTCCAGTTTGACCACAATACTCAAGCCCACAAGAACATTTCAGCTTATAAACCCCACTTTTATCCTGAACCATAATCTTATCTTTAACAGAACCCAACGAAGCTTTGAGATTATTTTTATTTTTAAACCCTACTTTAAAACCTCTAGATGATAACATTTTCCCAATTTTGTCAGAAATCTTTCCATAATAAGGTATACTTATCCACTTTTTCTCTTCCAAAACAATTTCTTTAACCAAATTTGATACACTGTCCCTACACTTTTTCCTAAGAACCTTATTCCATATAGAATCAATGAGAGCACCCTCATATCCATTACTTGCGGCTATACTTTTAATAATTGATTTTTCTTTTGATAAATTTTGATCATTCATTGGTATTGACAAAGCTCTATTGATCATACTATGGAAAGCAGCATGTTTATGAACTAAGGGATGATTTGATGAACTATGAATAGTGATATCACTGTAGGTATCTTTTCTATAAATGGAGAACTCATGCTTTTTGTTAATCAATGAGATGGACAAGTCAAGAAAATTTAGCCTATTCCCACCTAATTCAAGAGTGAATTTAATAAAAGGATCTAATGTATTGATTTTTTCATGAAAAGAATTTAGTAGTCTTTCAGTTCCTGTCCATAAAATTATTATATCATCAACGTACCTATACCAATATAAGAGGTTATTTGATTTATATTTTTCAGACCCTTGGTGGTGAGTATGAAAGGGCTTCTTGGCATTTTCAGGTACCTGCTTCTAGGAAGGGCGAACAGTAGGAGGATGGATTTGTTTTCCTTTTTTCCAGTACCTACCAACGGGAATGAGGGGTGCAAAGTTCTGGGTAGATTGTATTTTCATTTTTTTTTTTAGAACCTACGGACCTGCCTCCTTCCCCTACCTGCCTTCCCATCCTCAACCTTCTAAAATCTAAATAAGTAAATATTCAGTCAACTCCTCTCTCTCGGACTGATGGGTTGTTGGTGCCTTATATGTCTGTGGCCGAACATTATTATTATTATTTATTATTCCTGCGCGATTCATTTTCATTGTTGTTATTATTATTGCGCGTGTGAATCTGTCGGCCCGAGTCGATCGATTATTGCGTTTAGTGCTGCCATTCTACCAACTTCCTCCCTGGACGGCTGATCTTTTCACTACTGAAGGTAGGTATCCAGTTACACTACCCTGTTACTTGTGTTTATTGTAAGTAATTCCTATCATTTCCTTTATAATGACGAAGTCGAGGGTAATAAATGCTAGTTCAAACAGGATCCAATTCGTAGGATCGAACCTTACTGGGACCCTTACTGGGGTATAAGGGTTGTCTACACGGAACACAGGAGGGTTATCTAAACCAAAAAGTAGTCCTACTATTATGTAAGCTGAAGTCATTTGCAGCGTTGTTTTTTGCTTGATTTCTGTCTTCCTTCATCTATTTCATGGGAGGCCTTCTTTTTTGTTGAATTTTTTCTTCTATCTATCATTTTCCTCGCACATGTACTGTAAGTTTATATGCATACCTAATATACTGCCTAGTTAATACTTCTTTGAAATTTAAGGTATAAATATTTAGGATAGTGGTTTACCATGGATATACATAGGAACTCAGCAAATTATTACTCAACGGTTTATTATTTTACTGTATACTGCGGTAAAAAGGAAGAACGCCTCATCTCGAAAATGGGGTTTTCGCATACCCCCCTCAATTTTTGGACGCTCTTTCCAATGGGGAAGTCAGAAATTTTGTACCGAAATTTTGATAAAATTTGGCAATAAAAGGTAAAACGCCTTTTTTTAAAACAATTTCAAGATAAAAAGCCTCAATTCGGCATCAAAAACGCCTCAACTCGTCAATTTGTACTTTCGATTCAAAGGTAAAACGCCTCATCTCAATGAAAATCAACACAAGGCGTTTTACCTCTTACTCGCTGGCTTCATTTCCGGAGTTGAGGCGTTGTTGATGTGATGTGCAAGGCGATCTTCCTCAGATTTTTATTACCGCTGAGCACTCATGAGGCGTTTTCCGTCCATTTCACCATCACAACGTGCCAAGATAGAGCCCTGAGGCGTTTTAACTCAATTACCTAGTCTTGCTACTTTTTGTTTATTATTCTGTGAATAATACATCCATGTAATCGCTCAGCAAAAAATTTGTATAACACCCGCTCAAAATTTTTTCTTTCACGTTTCAAGGTGCGTAGGTTCCGAAAGTGCAATGTTCGACCGCCGTCCGCCGTATCATGCGGAACTACTTGAATTTCGGTCTAAAAAATTCGTTCTTTCGCACACATGCTCCTTTTGGACCCTAGTTGTGTCCCGAAACTTTGCAGCCCGATCGGAATATACCCAGGGGTGTTATGATTGAAAAATCATTGGTAGTGCCATTTAATTGTCTTGATTCACCTGTTGATACTTTTTCTAGTGATATTATGCAAATTGGTGGTCATTTCAGACAGTTTCCCCAGATTTTTGACTCGTAAAAAAATGAATTTTGGAAGCTGAACATTAGGTAGAACCTCAATTTTCCACTCTTTGGTCAAAATCGACTTCATAATCGGTCTTCTGGTCCCAAAAACATGGAAAACGATACCTCAAAAGCTCATGTTTCTAAAACACGAATCGCTGCAAAGTCGCTTGTGTTAATTGTTCCCAGAATAATGAACAAAAATTTTGAGGGGGTGCTATAAAACATTTTTTGGTGAGCGAATTCATAGGTGTATTATTCACGGAATAATAAACCAAAACGTAAAAAAACCATACCGTTCTATTGAAAGTTTTCAAGCTACGGCGTTCTGAAAATTTCAACCCCCTATTTTGAACCCCTTAGAGATGTCTGACAGTAACGCTGAGCTTCGCGAACCACTTAGACCCGAAATGGAACCTAAAAACCAAATTTCATTAATTTTGGTTCATAGTAACGAAGAAAAGTGCGAAATACGGCGGGCAGACAGAAATTTTTTTAATTGCATTTTCGGATTCTACATACCTTGAAACGTAAACCATCAAATCTAGATGGGGAAGGGAGGTGGTTAACTTTTTTTCGTGCTCTATTCGAAAGGTTCATTAGGTATAGAAAATAATAATCCAAAACGAAAACTGATTTTACTGCCCTCTGATTTCCTTAATTTATTAATTACCTAGTTCAAATTTGATCGAAAGGAATGAATTGGAGGAATTCGTCACATTTGTTTGAACTTACAGAAAACTGAAGTAATCATTACGCAGATATAATTAGACTTGGTTTAACGCAGTAGGTACTAAGTCACTGCCAATTCTTGACAGTTTTCATCCAAAGTGGGTGTTTTTCCGAAGTTAGATGTGCTTGTCATATCTACTGGGAGGTTTGTCTTTATTAGAGTGACATTAATAGAAGTAGGGCAGCATCTCCATGAAATCTGACCATACGAATACGTACTAAATCATGTGCCTAGTTTAGTACGTAAAATTCCACTGTAGATATTGTTTGACATTAATTGTTATTTGAATGTTCATGTTCAACATAGCTCACACACACTTCTAGCAGTTACTAAATCATTTGTTTCATCGTAATTTTTGAAAATTCCCCCCTCCATGTAATGGGCCCTAAATGCAAATAAATTAATCTGAACCGTTGTTCACATAATCGGGATATTTCACATTGTCAGCCGACCAATCAACGCAGGAACTGCCCACCGTGTTGAATCCTTCTGAAATCTGAGCGTTATTTTAGCAACAGATTCTCCCGACAGTTAACGCAATATAAAGAATAATAAACTGACAATTCCTGAGTCGGAGAAATTCTGTAATGTTCAACGTACCCCAGCCGTGGAAAAAACGCAACTGGAGTCCGAAACACAAAGAGATCGCGATGGAAACCCCCTTTTCAGAGTTTAATGAATATCGCGATCCAACCGTGAGAGAACTTTATATTAAAACTGCCCGTCTCAAATATTTATTCCGTGCCGCTCTGGAAATCAGGCTCCCTGTGATTATTTTTCAAGCTTGCATTTTTCCTCGCTTAGACAACAATTTTATTTTAAAATGAAATTAAACTTTATTATTTTCTTGGAGCGATTGTTGTCATTGTTGGTTCGAGCGTATAAAACGAATTAAATTATGGGCGGAGTTCACAATGCCGGCCTGTTGCTACAGTTATAAGAGCCTATTTTGGTTTATTATTTTCAATAATGAACCTTTGGAATCGAGCATGAAAAAAAAAAAAAAAAATGTTCCCTCCTCTCAAAATTTGATGGTTTACGTTTCAAGGTATGTAGATTCCGAAAATGCAATAAAAAAAATTGTTGTTTGTCCGCCGTACGGCGTACTTAGCACTTTTCTTAGTTACCATGAAATAAACTTGATGAAATTCGGGTTATAGGTCCCGTTCGGGGTCTAGTTGGTCCGCGAAGCTCGGCGTTACTGTCAGTCATCTCTAAGGGGTTCAAAATAGGGGTTGACATTTTCAGGACGCCTATACCTTCTTTTTATGTGAATCTTTTTACGTTTTTAAATAGGTAGTTCTTGAACTTGCGAGTTTTTTGAGCTCACCCGGAGCATCGTGCGTCTCGCCGTTCCTTCACAGTAAGGCCCCCAATTTTGCACCGACAGGCTTCTTCAACAGGATGGTGAATCAAATTGTATACATTAAGCCCAAATATCATCACTAGGGAGCACCTCATTATAATCACGGATGGCTGTATGAAGTCGAGTTGGTAGTTCTGTGGTATTATTTGATTTGAAAAATGTAGGCTGTGATGGATTTTGTTGGTAGGTAATTTTTCAACTTGAACAAGCGGCGAAATATTAATGATGGGCAAATTATTAGACAACGGTAAATTATTACACAACGGTTTATTATAGCAACTACGTAGAAGGGGCATCTATGCAGGTAAATTATTACACAGCAGTTTATTATTTGCCTCATGCGTCATGAATAAGTAAAAATAATTTAATTATTGAATTTTTGAATCTCGCGCATTTTTAGGGAACTTTAATTCCGGGGCCAGCTCCAGTACTCGATTTAGGGCTTTCCTGGGGGTGGTTGAGGGTATTGACGCAGAAAACAGTGATCCACGCAGAAGGGGCATCTATACAGGTAAATAAAAAATCTTTGTGTAATAATTTGCAGCGTCACTTAGGTATATAAATTGAATTAGTGTAGGTAAATTATGGGCGTTGTGGCTTTATCCCAACAGTTGTGGAAGAGACGACTCCAATCTCCTTAATTGTCTCAAAATATCATAAGTACCTACACGTACTTGATGGGCTGATTAGAGTGAAAATGTTATTTTTCAGATCCACTTTTTTAAGATCCACTAGCACGAAATTTCACCTCCCAGCACACTTGCTTGTGGCAGTATAACTTACATCACTTGCTGCGGAGTAGTGGAAATCCATAGCAAAAAACTACAGGATAAAAATAAAAATAGTCTATTTCCACGTAAACTAGCAAACTGTAGAGCGGTTTCGGTTGTTACACCATCGTCGTTCTATTGTGTACTGACGATGGTGAACAACCGAAATCGGTCTACAGTTTGCTAGTTTACGTGGAAATAGACTATTTTTATTTTTATCCTGTAGTTTTTTGTTCGTGGCAGGGTAAAGAAAATCTTGCAATAATTCGTCAACAGATTTACTTCTGGCGTCTCTATAGGGCACACAAGTCAGTGAGTCGAGTACTGTAAGTGTTCTACACTATTGCAGCCAGCGAGGCTGCAGAGTACCTAAATGCTCATCCCAAGGAACGGCATACAGCATGAAGGCGTTTTTCAACCTTTGCCTATTAATTATTTGCCATGAAGAGATGGATGTATCAAATTTGGGAAAGGGTAGTCTTGCCGGTCTCCTCGGAGATGTCAGAACGGATGGATGTCAAACGGGGCTGTATTTTGGTTTATTACTTTCAATAATGAACCTTTGGAATCCTCCTCTTTTCCGTTTCAAGGTGCGTAGATTCCAAAAATGCAATGTCCGTCCGCCTTATCGCGCACAATTCTACTTCAGTTTCGGTCTAAAAAATTCGTCTCTTCGCACGCAGGCTCGACTTGGGCCCTAGTTGTGTCCCGAAACTTTGCAGCCCAGTCGGAATATACCCAGTCGGAATATTTCATACGAAACATGGGTATGAAATAGGTATTTTTTGTGTTTGAGTAACATGAGCTTTTGAGGTATCGTTTTCCATGTTTTTTAGGACGAAAACGGTGGAAATTGAGGTTCTAACGCAGTTTCAGTCTTAAATTTACGTTAAATTTTGGTATAAAATCGTCGTTCTTCCGCACACAGTTTGGGTCCCCATTTGGGAACAAATTTAGGTCCTATTTGTGCTCCGAAACTCGCCATCCCGATCGGAGTACACCCAGGGGTATTATGGGAGAAAAAATGGGTGTAAAAATAGGGATTTTCGAGGTTTTAGTGAACATGAGCTTGTGAGGTATCGTTTCCCATGTTTTTTTAGGGCGAGAAGACCGAATATGAAGTTGATTTTGACCAAGGAGTGGGAAATTGAGATTGTAACGAAGGTTAAGCTGCCGAAATTCTTTTAGCGAATTTTCAAAGAAAATGAAGCTATTGCAATGGCTTCGAAATTTAAATAATATAAATTTTTGGAAATTTTCTTCATAGAAATCCGTTTCAGACCATTCTAAAACGATTCCTGAAATTTAACACTTTTTTATATGTATATATATATTTATATATGTGTCACTCCAGACGATAACTCTCGATAGAATTGAGATAAACAGCTCAAATTTGCACAAAAAATCTATCTTGGCAATCGAAAGGCTAAGTTCGAAGATGGGCGAAATTGGCCTACTCTAAGGAGGGTTTTGGCGCATTTAAAGTGCGCAAAAATTACCCAAAAATCCCCAAAATGTTATTTTCCAACAAGTGACCCCTCATTTTAAAGGTTTTTGCACGCTGAACACGATGGTGGAATCGGATTTTAGATATCTTGATCCGTTCTCAAATTAGAGCATTTAAAGTGCGCAAAAATTACCCAAAAATCCCCAAAATGTTATTTTCTAACAAGTGACCCCTCATTTTAAAGGTTTTTGCACGCTGAACACGATGGTGAAATCGGATTTTAGATATCTAAATCCGTTCTTAAATTAGAGCATTTAAAGTGCGCAAAAATTACCCAAAACTAGGATAATCTTTAAACTCTTACCCCCCCCCCCCCCCACCCCCTTAGAGTGGTCAGATTGAAAAATGTGAGAAGTATTAATTGAAGACGAGAGTTCGAAGCAAAAAAGGGGGAGGCAAACGATTAGTACAACTCCTTGAATTTCCCATTTGACATATAATTGTTATGATACCTTCATAGATAGACAAGTACCGGCCCACGTATTACTAGAAGGAAGACGAAAGAAAAAATCTATTTCAAATTATTCAATTTAGGTACTAACAGTAGGAGGAAGAAGGTTAGGTAGGTATCTTATCAATTTATTATCAGTATCATACGAATATTTGATATTCAAAGGTAGGTAGGTACTTAACATGATAAAAATAATATCAATGAAGAAGGAAGGATCTACCTACCTAGTAGAGCAAATCTTGAACTGGTTTTAGATACCAGGCCTGAAATCGTAGTCAAGAGGAAAGGCCATTCAGAAGGAACAAGGAATCTACTCATAACAAACGGTAGAATCAGGATGGACAAAACGTACAAATTAAAATAAATACGAAGAGAATATACATAGAAAACCAAATTTTAGACCGAAGTTTTCCTTTATTCAAAACCATAGCCATTAATTCGAATATTTCTTTGAAAATTCGCTCATTAAGTCATGCTGCATGACTGTTTTTTTTTACTCGTATGAGTCAAACACCTGGGAAATTGTCTATAACAATCTATAATAATTGTCTTTAATTGTGTATAATACCTAACACTAGAATTAGTATCAGCAGGTGAATCAAGACACTAGACATGTTCAGAGATAATCTGGAAAAAAAGGAGCCGAGGTGGTGTTTTTGGGGGCCTAAATTGGTGGAAACCATCTAAAATAACTGTTTCAATAATTGCGCATGAAATAAACAATAAATGAACAGCAACATTTTTGTAGGTGTGTCCAATAGAATAATAAACCCATGTGACAAGGACTTTGCAGCGTTTTTCCTTAGTTAAAATGAACCAAAATCCACGAAATTGGGTATATGGGGTCCCGTTGGGGCTCTAGTTGCTCTAACCCCCTCTAGCCAACTCTAAAGGGTGAAAAATAGAGTTTGAAACATCCAAAGTATCCCTATCTCGGAAAATGTTGAGGTGTGGGTTTTCTCGCATTTTTAAGTAGTTTGATTTTTCCTGCATTTCTGAAACCATCCCGAGTATTCTACGATGTTGCCATACAATTGAATTTGCTCCAAAGAGCAGCGTGAATGCAGACATCAACCTGGATTGATAGTGCAGATCACGTGGCCCGGTAGCTCAGTGGTCTATGCGTCGGAATCCAGGTTCGAATCCTGGGCGGGACTGTAAAATATTTTTCAGTCCACATCAACAATTTAACTCCAGAACTATATACTTATATGAATTATTTTGTCATTTTAGATACTGGTTTTTATGAAACTGTAATATTCCCGGCCCGGCTCCATTATTTGATTTAGGGCTTCCCTGGGGGGGTGCTCGACGGTAGGTATTGACCAAGGAAGCAGTGATCCACGCGGAAGGGGCATCTATACAGGTAAATAATAAACCATTGCGTAATAATTTGCAGCGTTTTTTATATTCTGTAGACCCTGGGAAGCTTAGCTTCTAAACTGTACCTGCCATCATCAAAAACCCTACAGGGCTAACTTAATTTTTTTTCCCCCACAAAGCTTTACATAAACAATTCACATTCAGGTGGAATCTTATATGATCGTTCCAGAAAAAGTCAGCAAAATTCACTGAATATATATTCGGAATAGGTGAGCTGATATAAAGTCGATCTGGTTCGGTAGAGGAAACCGCACCGCGTAATAAAATAGGCCGATGGTGGGGAATAAAGACGACAATGGCGGAGGCTAATGGCCGGCAATAAATGAGCCGTCCCAGTCAGTAAGCCTCAACGGTTGTCTGGGGGCCTGTGGAATTGTTTCACCGGATACTCTTCGCCCTTCGGCCACCCCTTTGCCCTTCTTGCCGAGTTAAGGTATTCGCAATTCCCGCCTCCTCGTGAAATATCGTTCCGCCTCGCCGCATCATTGTTTCTGGCCGGGGGCTTATCAGGTTCGCCATCCACTACATTGAAACAAAGGTTGAGCTACTTGTCTTGCCCGGGTATGAAGGTGCATTCACCCCCAGACCCACTGATGGGCAGCTTACATTCTCGATATCATTCAGTATCGTTCAAACCCAAATATTTTTCATAGCTGTCGCTTACTAGATCTAAAATTTCAATGTATATATTTCCACGAAACCTAAGAAGGTACTAGTGCATTATAGGGACGACAAACGCGGCTATCGAGATAATCGAATGTTGCGATTATATATCGATTACTCCTGTCAGAAATGGCCGGATCGGATTCTGGTAAGACAAAAGGTAATAAATAACCAAACATCGAATGAAGCGAAATCTATATAATATAATCGCAACATTCGATTATCTCGATAGTCGCGTTTATCGTCCCTATAATCAACTAGTACCGAATAAGATAATTATTTATTGTGGCCTACAGGGTTCCCTACAAATGCCACCCCTCCCCCTTGTACAAAGGACAAACTCCAGCTCATAATTGTTATAGCTCTGAATTATAAAATTAAAAAGTAAACTCAACAGCCATTTCAGGGTGAGGCTTCTTGTCCGACTGCCATTCCGAATTCGAAAATAGATTATTTATTGATATGTACTTTAAAAAAAAGTTGCCAGTTATTACACAACGGTTTATTATTTTCCTTTATAGACCCCCCCCCCCCCCCCCCCCCCCCCGGTAGGCTACTTCAGATCTCTTAGTTACATCAATCCTAGAAGGAGGAGAGCTCCCCGCGGTTTTCACCACAGCGAGTGCAAGAGAAGGTAGAAGAGAGAGGTCGTGAGAGAGGGTCGAGAGAGAAGTCGTAAGTTGACGGTCCGTCGGTCGAATGACGAGCTGGGCCAAAAGGTATATATAGGTCTGTTTCCACCTGCCCCCGCCCACAGTCGACCGTTATGACCGTTGAGGAGCTACACGGCTCGTTGTTCCCTTCGTTTATTTGGTTAAATGTTTCGATATTATATCGGAGTGGTTTGAGAGGAACCACGCCAATATATATATTTTTTCTTTTCTTTTTAGCGAATTTTCAAAGAAAATGAAGCTATTGCAATGGCTTCGAAATTTAAATAATATAAATTTTTGGAAATTTTCTTCATAGAAATCCGTTTCAGACCATTCTAAAACGATACCTGAAATTTAACACTTTTTTAGCGAATTTTCGAAGAAAAGGAAGCTATTGTTCTCGGTCCAAAATTTTTAAAACTCGAATTTCCGAAAGATTTTTATACCAAAATCCGTTTCAGACCATCCTGAATTCACTGCCGAAAGACACCAAAAATTATATGTATATATATATATATTTATATATATATTTATATATATATTTATATATTTATATATTTATATATTTATATATTTATATATGTATGTGTCATTCCAGACGATAACTCTCGATAGAATTGAGATAAAAAGTTCAAATTTGCACGAAAAATCTGTCTTGGCAATCGACAGGCTAAGTTCGAAGATGGGCAGAATCGGGTCACTCTAAGGGGGAGTTTTGGGGAATTTTAGGGGGGGGAAATTACCCATAAATTCCCAAAATGAAAAAGTCTGACAAGTGACACCTCATTTTAAAGGTTTTTGTACGCTGAACACGATGGTGAAATCAGAATTGCGATATCTCATTCCATTCTCAAACTGGAGCACTTTGAAGATGAAGGAACGTGGTTATTTCATGAGATGTTCTTCCTGGTTCGTCTGCTCTAATCTGATAACGGAATGGGATATCGCAATTCTGACTTCACCATCGTGTTCAGCGTTGGAAAATCTACAAACCGAGGTGTTACTCGGCAAAAAATGGAACAAAAAATTGTTACGTATCCAATACCTACTCTTCTGGTATTCAAAACATTTTTGATTTCCCCCTCCCCCTCCTTCCACCCCAAATTTTACTTTGCGTAAAACTACTCCTGTTTTAATTTTGTATGGTATCAAGTTGGGAAAACATTGGCCGAAAATTAATTTTCAGAAAATTTTAGGCGGAGGAGGAAGATGCCGAAAACTTCGAAAATTCGCTCTTATAGCCATGCTGCATGACTGTGGTTTTTTTATATGTATATATATATTTATATATGTGTCACTCCAGACGATAACTCTCGATAGAATTGAGATAAACAGCTCAAATTTGCACAAAAAATCTATCTTGGCAATCGAAAGGCTAAGTTCGAAGATGGGCGAAATTGGCCTACTCTAAGGAGGGTTTTGGCGCATTTAAAGTGCGCAAAAATTACCCAAAAATCCCCAAAATGTTATTTTCCAACAAGTGACCCCTCATTTTAAAGGTTTTTGCACGCTGAACACGATGGTGGAATCGGATTTTAGATATCTTGATCCGTTCTCAAATTAGAGCATTTAAAGTGCGCAAAAATTACCCAAAAATCCCCAAAATGTTATTTTCTAACAAGTGACCCCTCATTTTAAAGGTTATTGTACGCTGAACACGATGGTGAAATCAGAATTGCGATATCTCATTCCGTTCTCAAACTGGAGCACTTTGAAGATTAAGGAACGTGGTTATTTCTTCGAAAATTCGCTCTTATAGCCATGCTGCATGACTGGAACTTTCTCTTGGGTGGTCTCCGGGCCCTTTCTGAAGAAAGATCATACACCGGTTTTTAGGCAGTAGAAGCTACAACCGACAAAATTTGGTTGAAAAAATAGCGGTGCACTGACTGTACCGTCAACCTGTTAGTGGAAACAAAGTGCAGACTACTCCACGTGTAAAAAAAAAACGCTGCAAATCCCTGCACAACGGTTTATTATTTTGTACAGAATACCCTTCCTTCTGTTACAAATCACAGCTCTCTGTATAGATAACCCGTCTATAATAATATGTACTACTCTATACATATTATGTGAATCGCAGACCGTCCATAGGTTAGTACCTAACCCCGTACTCGTTACTAGGTACCTACCTAAATCACGAGTTAAATGTTGCTAAAATAATACAGCCGATGACAAACAGTAAGTTCTAAAGGAAAATTGTTGATGTGGAGTGAAATAAATGCCTCTTCTGCGTAGATATCTTTTTTCTGTGGTCAATAACCATAATGAACCGTTGTGTAATAACTTGCCCATCAATAATACTTCAACGGTTGTTCAAGTTGCAAAATTACCGATCAACAAAATCTAGCCCCTTCTTGGTAGATGAACCGTTGTGAAATAATTTGCCGTTGTGTAATAATTTACCATTATGTAATAATTTGCCGTTGTGTAATAATTTACCATTGTGTAATAAT
This sequence comes from Leptopterna dolabrata, assembly GCA_954871275.1. Taxonomy (NCBI): domain Eukaryota; kingdom Metazoa; phylum Arthropoda; class Insecta; order Hemiptera; family Miridae; genus Leptopterna; species Leptopterna dolabrata. Next base: position 3,359,103 of record OX940977.1, on the reverse strand, counting down.
TTACCCATCAATAATACTTCAACGTTTGTTCAAGTTTCACAAGCACCTTCTAACAAAATCCAATAGTCCATCACTCTTAGCAAATGAAATAATATCGCACAACAACCAATTCGACTTCATACAGCCATCCTTGATTATAATCAGGTGCTCCCTATTGATGATATCCCGGCCGGATTTATACCGTTTGATTCACGATCGTGTTGACGAAGCTTTTTGGTGCACACGAACGGCTGGACGTACAATGCTCCGGGTGGTCTCAAAAAATTGTTTAGCTCAAGACAAATTTAATAACAGTAAAAAAACCATACCCTTCCATCGAAAGTTTTCGAGCTGCGGCGTTCTGAAAATCTCAACCCCTATTTTCAACCCCTTAGAGATGACTGACAGTAACGCCGAGATTCGAGGACCAACTGGACCCCGAACAGAACCTATAACCCGAATTCATCAATTTTGTTTCATGGTAACTAAGAAAAGTGGCCAGTACGGCGTACGACGGACAGACAGAAATAATTTTTATTGCATTTTCGGATTCTACATACCTTGAAACGTAAACCGTCAAATTTTGAGGGGGGGTTAGATTTTTTTTTTTTTTTTTTCATGCTTGATTCCAATGGTTAATATTTTAACCAAGAATATAGGTAGGCATGTTAAAGTAAATAAATTAAAACAGACCTGTGCTTGCGGGTTTTCAACCTGAGGTGATAGATTTCATAGAACGAATAGGTAGCACCTACCTACCCTGGGGGTACCTGCATCAATTTAATCACATTTTCTCGGTATGTTATCATAACAGTCCATACCCTGTTATGTCTTGATCCCATAGTAGAAAATGATTCATATTCGTATAATAACCTTTCTGGGTTGCTTCCTCCAAGGTGAGGAAATTTCAAGGTTATAATTATAAAAACGTCCAGAATTTCGCTCATCCCACGATAGAGTTTACGTTGAATTTGCAAAAGGCGAGCAGAGGAGGCATCGAAGCAGGGAAAAACTCGTCTTAATCGGATACTTGATGGGGCAATTAGAGCCACCGCGCCCGCCTGCCGCTGCACTGATAAGCCTACTTTATTTTGTAGTCGATGGCGCACACTGATTGGATCGACGTGAAGGATTATTCTCCAAGTGGGATTAATGCAGTGAGGATTAAAGGTGCATTAGGCCGATACAGTGGTCTCTCAGGGGGAAGGCGGCTGTTCCGGTCTGCGATGGAAGTTGCACGGATGGAATCGAGGGAGGAACTCACAGAATTGGGTTTCCCAACTGTTTGTTTAATTGAGGAAAATCCAGATCTGTTGTAGAGATCAAGTTTGTACCACTTTGCCGCAGGAAATAAATTCGCGCTGGATAAATGTTACGTTTCTAATGAATTTTGAAGATGATAAGTTAGGACTTTCCTCTGGAATTATGTTGCATTAAATAATAACTGATTTTAGAGAGAAATCCCATGTGAAGGGTAGGTAGATGAAGAAAAATCGAGCGAATCGAGCGGAAAAAGTATTATTCATGCCCTATAGAAAGAATTATAATAACGTTGAATTTACAAGAGACGAAGCAAATTTAATCTATTCAGGCTAATTATTATAAATCAGTGAGGTTTGAGGAATGGAAGTACCAATTGAGCACAACATTATTTATTGGGTTCGAGTGTTTTCGAATGCTTTTAGGGCAAAGAAAGCAGGGGCGTTGCTCCATAGGGCCACTTGGGCCACTGCCCCGACAACCAAAAACACTAGGCGTAAAAATGAAAAAAACTTCAACTATCGTTCAGTTGGCATTTAAATTTCCCTCTGTACGCTGTGCCCAAGCATTTTTCACAGAGCTCAACAGCGACTCGCCAGATTTCTCTGGCTATGGATATTCAATATTCTGGTAGAGTTACTTCATGTTATCTCCATAGACAAAGCGTGTTATCGGAATAAAGCGACAGTAATCGATGTCCTGCAATCGAAATCGAAACATAGGCTCCTGAAACTGGCAGGTAGGTCCTGGGACCAAGTGTTCCTATGGCAACTGATAAACGTGGCCCTTCCGCGCATGCTCAGTCGAGTAAAAATGTTGTTCACCACGCCCACTTTGGGCGCTGTCCCCAGAGTCTGATTTCCGCCCCAAAATCGTTCCTTTCCACAACCGATTCGATTTAATTCGTCATCTCGATACGATATGCTTCTTCGTTTTCTGATCTGTTTTTGTTGTCTCGTGAATCACAGTAGCTTTCTCTGTTGTCTGTTGTCAGTTTTCAATTTTTAGCGTCCAATTTTGTGCGTTTTGCGTTCGGTCTGATGACAGATTTGTATTTGTGCAACCTTCGTGCGTTTTGTCCTGCTTGTGCTCTTGTGGTTTGGAGGTTGATCGGCGTCCTAACACACAGATAACTAACTACCTAGCTTCAAGTCAGTAGCTTCTCCATTCAGCTCGGTACCGGACGACGGGTAATTGTTTTGTTGTATTATAGTTTACTATGTTTTTGTAACACATGAATTCGGTGGCTAATTTGCAGTAGAAATTGTCGACGTTTTCGTACGACGATGGAGTGTTGATTAAAATAGATAAGCTTTGCTGAATATCAGTAAATAAGGGGGGGTGTTGTTTTTGGGTTCTGGTTTGGTGCCCCACCGTTTTCAGAGCCCACGCACCGCTACCGAAAGAAAGACAATTAGAGCCTCGTTAATTATTACCCATGAATGCCTAGAGGACGCTTCCGGAGGGTAGAGCCGACGTTTACTTGGACTGTTCCAATAAGTGAGAGCGTGAAAGCTGTAAAAATGTGGATAGTTCAGATGAAACCTGAAAAGCCGTACCTACAATGCGGTTAAGTACAGAAAATCTTGATGATATCAGATCGAAAACTCATAAAACCGCACCGTCGAAATTCTCTGAAGAGAAACTCAACAAGAATGTGATCAACATAATAAATAATAATATTATGACCGCATAAAAAATGTTTTCTGATAGGAAATTTATTCAGGAAAGGAATATGTTAGTTGCTGGTGTGATGCAGAGTTGAAACGTGACGAATCTTTTTGGGGATGCCGTACCGTATGTTGGGTTGTTGAGCCATACCCTACGTGGAGTACAACTGGCCCCAATCCCACACAAAACTACATAATGGAGGCTGGGACCAATCGTAGCTTGCTATATTTGATAGTTTGGCTGGAGGGTGAAAATCATGAATACCTATTTGAATTCAGGAATGTAATTTGTCAGCTGCTGGTGCAGCATTGAATTCAGATTAGGCGAATGAAACACAAGGTTTTGAGAAGGCCATATTCTGTCACATGAAGTATGACGTAGTCGATGTTGCTGACGTATTTGATCCATACTAATTTTAGTTGTGAATATAACTGGTTCCGATTCCACTAAATATCAGTTGGAAAATGCTTCAAAACTCATTTCGCCTACTGAAAATAGCGTATTTTATTTTATGAAAATAGCCTACTGATTACTGAAAGTAGCCTACTCGTTACTGAATATAGGCTACTGCTTATTAAAAATAGCCTACTGCTTACTAAAAATAGCCTACTACTTACTGAAAATGCGTACTGGTTACTGAAAATAGCCTACTGCGTACTGAAAATAGCCTACTGGTTACTGAAAATAACCTACTGCTTTCTGAAAATCCCTACTGGTGAATGAAAATAGCGTACTGCGTACTGAAAATAGCCTACTGCTTACCGAAAATAGCCTCCTGGTTACTGAAAATAGCCTATTGCTTACTGAAAATAGCTCACTGCTTACTGAAAATAGCCTACTGCTTACTGAAAATAGTCTACGCTTACTGCTTACTGAAAATAGCCTAAGCCTACTGGTTACTGAAAATATCCTAATGCTTACTGAAAATAGCTCACTGCTTACTGAAAATAGCTCACTGCTTACTGAAAATAGCTCACTGCTTACTGAAAATAGCCTACTGGTTACTGAAAATAGCTCACTGCTTACTGAAAATAGCCTACTGGTTACTGAAAATAGCTCACTGCTTACTGAAAATAGCCACTACTTACTGAAAATAGCTCACTGCTTACTGAAAATAGCCTACTACTTACTGAAAATAGCCTACTGCTTACTGAAAATGGCCTACTGCTTACTGAAAATAGCCTACTGCTTACTGAAAATAGCTCACTGCTTACTGAAAATAGCCTACTACTTACTGAAAATAGCTCACTGCTTACTGAAAATAGCTCACTGCTTACTGAAAATAGCTCACTGCTTACTGAAAATAGCCTACTACTTACTGAAAATAGCTCACTGCTTACTGAAAATAGCCTACTGCTTACTGAAAATAGCTCACTGCTTACTGAAAATAGCCTACTGGTTACTGAAAATAGCTCACTGCTTACTGAAAATAGCCTACTACTTACTGAAAATAGCTCACTGCTTACTGAAAATAGCCTACTACTTACTGAAAATAGCCTACTGCTTACTGAAAATGGCCTACTGCTTACTGAAAATAGCCTACTGCTTACTGAAAATAGCCTACTGCTTACTGAAAATAGCTCACTGCTTACTAAAAATAGCGTACTGCGTACTGAAAATAGCCTACTGCTTACTGAAAATAGCCTACTGCTTGCCGAAAATGCGTACTGGTTACTGTTAATAGCCTACTGCGTGTACGTTTGTACAAATCTTTTGATATGACGAACTCGCTTGATCAATTTCTGGACTCGAATGAATTTTATTATTTATCAGAGGTAACTACGTTGGGAGGAAAACATGTGGCGCGGAAATATAAAAAAGAGGTAGAAGCGCCTACATTCACTCCCCCCTTAGCGTTTTCTTGTTCCTCTTGGTTCTTGTTACTGCTGCATTCTTTTGTTGGTGTTCTGTTTGTGTCCTCTGGCTTTGACTTCTGTCTTGATTTTGTCTTCTTTCTTGATTCTGTCCTCTTTCTTGAACTTTTCTTCTGTCTTGAGTTTGTCTTCTTTCTTGATTTTGTCCTCTTTCTTGAACTTTTCTTCTTTCTTGAATTCGTCTTCTGTCATTGTGTCTTAGTATATAATATACGCTGGCTTCTGTCGGTCAATCGAAACATATACTCGCGAACCCTTTGTGGAAGTTTTTCTGTTTTTTTTTCTTTTATTTATTTTATTTTTTTCATTGCTCAACTTCAGAGTGTCTATCAGACGAGACCTCACTACTCGTGCGTTTTTCGTCTTATCTTTCGGATACTTGGTCCCAGACACTAAGGGGCAAACTATTGGTAGGTTTCTTTCTTGGGACTCTTCGCTTTCTTTGAAAAGTGTGATTAGGCGGTTTTTTGCTTGCGTGTATTTTTGTCGGTGTGTGTAGAAGTGGCAAGATCGTATATGTTTTCCACGTAAATTTTGTCCATTTGCGCCAGAAGATAGTCAAATTTGGTCTGTTCGGCAGTGATGCGTTTCAATTTAAATTGGGCCTCGACTTGGTGGAACCATATATATATCAGGTTTTCCAGGCCAGAATGCCGGCAATTTTACGCTTACGTCCGCTACGTGCGCTGCGTCTTCTGCTCCTTCCATCTTCTATCACTGTACGATTTCTCCGTTTCTTTTTTCTAGTTCGGGGTCACCAATTGTACGATTGTACTAATATTTTTAAATGACGCACTCGCTTGATCAATTTCTGGACTCGAATGAATTTATTTTATTATTTATCAGAGGTAACTACGTTGGGAGGAAAACATGTGGCGCGGAAATATAAAAACGAGGTAGAAGCGCCTACACTGCGTACTGAAAATAGCCTAATGATTACTGAAAATAGCCTACTGCTTACTGAAAATAGCTTACTGCTTACTGAAAATAGCGTACTGCGTACTGAAAATAGCCTACTGCTTACTGAAAATAGCTTACTGCTTACTGAAAATAGCTCACCGCTTACTGAAAATAGCTCACCGCTTACTGAAAATAGCCTACTGGTTACTGAAAATAACGTATTGGGCCCAGAGCACAGCGTATTTTTTTGCAAAAAGCTGAAAGCTGTGAGAACGGGAATGAGCGGAGGGTGTCCGGATGGCGGGTGTAATTTATTTCAGATGGGAAACTCGTGGAACCTCAGTTTCATCGTCCCCTATGAGATGCCTCGGCCAGTCCCAGAGCGAAGAACTCATCGATCCGGCTTTGCGTGATTCTTGCAGAAAAGATGGGCAAACTCCGTCGGTGCCTTCGCCAACCAATTTCACGTCCTCTCGTCCCACCACGAATGGAAGTTGACGGTGGTTGAGGGGGGGGGGGGGGGGGGGGGGGGCTCGCGGCTTCCCCGACCGATTGCAAACTCCCTGAATTATTTACTCAGCGCAAATACACAGCGTCGGTTTGTTTTATAAGTTCTTCGGGCAGTGAGGGCTCGGGTTTGGTATTACGGGGAGTTGTAAAGCACACAGTTTCACGATGGATGGTGAATGCATCAGTTGTACAAACCATTCGGTTCTGTGAAGAGGTTCGAGTGGCCCAACGCTGGTAGCGCCTAATGTACTGCTGCGCTCGGAAGTTTGCCCGAACAAACTATTGCCTTACAAACCATGTACTTAATTGAATATATTTACAGTGGCAGTGTTATAGGCTGTGCGTCTGTTAGTAGGCGTGCAACCAGGCATCAAATATTCATCGATTTGTATGGAACTGTTGTTGTGTTCCATGGAACTATTGGAGGGCGTGAATGTTTCTGCCGCCTCTCTATTTGTCCAAAGGAGATCATCGCATCCTACACTGTGTCACCTGCATCAACAAATCAATCTGCCACCTGTGACTCTGCTCGCTCAGTAGTTGATGGTTCCCCGGTCGTGGAGCAGTTACGTGTGGCTCGGTCGCGTGTAGGCTCCCAACTGCTTTATTTTGAAGGTTTCGGATATACCAAACATAAAACGTACAAGTGCGGTAACATTTTGGTTTATCATTTTCAATAATAAACCATTGGAATCGAGCATGAAAAAAAAAAAATTCTAACCCCCCCCCCCCCCCCCCCCTCGAAATTTGATGGTTTCCGTTTCAATATGTAGAATCTGAAAATGCAATAAAAAAATTTCTGTCCGTCCGCTGTACTTCGCACTTTTCTTAGTTACCATGAACCAAAATTGACAAAATTCGGTTTATAGGTCCCATTTGGGATCTAGTTGGTCCTCGAAGCTCGGTGTTACTGTCAGTCATCTCTAAGGGGTGAAAAATAAGGAAAATCTCCAGGACGCCGTTATCACGATTTTTTAAAAACGTTTTTAAATATTTCTCGAACTCGGGAGTTTTTTGAGACCACCCGGAGCATTGTACGTCCAGCCGTTCCTTCACAGTAAGGCCCAGAAGTTTGCACCGACAGTCTTCTTCAACAGGAGGGTGAATGAAATTGTGTACATTCAGCCCATATATCATTGCTACGGACGCGGCAACAATATTGGGGATTGGCCCGAGATAATCATTGCTAGGAAGCACCTGATTATAATCACGGATGGCTGTATTGAGTCGAACTGGTTGTTCTGTGATATCTGTGATATTATTTCATTTGAAGAAAGATGGCTCTTTTGGATTTTGTTTATAGGTACCTACTTCTGTAACTTAGCAAACGTTGAAGTATTATGGGGTAATCTATTACACAACGGTAAATTATTACATAACGGTTTATTATATTATTCACGCAGAAGGGGCACCTATACAGGTAAATTATTACACAACAGTTTATTATTTACCTTATGCTTCATGAATAACTACAAAAAGTGATGAATGCTGAATGATTGATTCCCGCACATTTGTATGAAATTTTATTTCCCGGGCCGGCTCCAGTACTTCATTTAATGCTTTCCTGGGTGGAGCTCGAGGGTTTTGACCACAGAAAACAGTGATCTACGCAGAAGGGGCATCTATACAGGTAAATAATAAACCGTTGTGTGATAATTTGCAGCGTTTTTCGGCGGGATACGGAGTTGCAGCAGTACGGTGACTATGACCACCGACCCATCCATTTCATCCTTTGTTGGCGTGTGGGAAATCGAACATTGCCATGAACGCGTTGATGAGGAATTCATATAGTAACTACATGAAGGGGAATTGATGGTAAAACGTGGTTAAGATGAGCGGAGTAGATTTTGTCAACAGAGTGGGAGAACGGGCAGAAACTTCTTACTAAAACTTCTCTTATCGGTGGTAACTATTTTGACAGATTCGCAACAGGTATTAAAATACACCAATAACGTTAACAGGTACTACTCGACTGTTATTTGAACTGTTATTTTTCCCTTTCACCCAGGTGGCAGAATGTAGCATTATTTTTCAAGAAATATGTGACAGAATTGCCCATGGCCTTTGAAACTCTATTATAGGTGGCAGAATGTATATTGCCACTTTTAGAGGGGAAAAACGCTGCAAAGTCCTTGTCACATGGGTTTATTATTCTATTGGACATACCTACAGAAATGTTGGCTGCTCATTTTTGTTTCTTTCATGTGAAATAATTTAAATAGCTATTTCTGATGGTTTCCACCAATTTTGGCCCCCAAAACACGAATTAGGTTCTTTCTTTCTTTTTTTTTTTCAATTATCTTTGATAATTGGTAGTGCCATTTAATCGTCGTGATCCACGTGTTGACACTTTTTCCAGTGTTATTATACAAATTGATGGTGATTTCAGACGATTTACCAGGTTTTTGACTCATAAAAAATCAATTTTGGGATCTGAACATCTGGTAGAACCTCAATTTTCCACTCTTCGGTCAAAATCGACTTCATATTCGGTCTTCTCGTCCCAAAACCATGGAAAACGATACCTCAAAAGCTCATGTTACGCACATGTTACTAAAACACAAAAAGTACCATTTTTACAGCCATTTTCACTCATAACACCCCTGTGTGCGAAAGAACGAATTTTGTAGACCGAAAATGAAGCCGTTACACGTGATACAGCGGACGGCGTACGGCGGACGGCGGACGGACATTGCGTTTTTGGAATCTACGCACCTTGAAACTTAAAAGAAAAAAAATTTTGAGGGGGTGTTATACAAATTTTTTGCTGAGCGTATACATAGGTGTGTTATTCACAGAATAATAAACCAAATGAAGAAAAAACAACACAGGGGAAACGAGTACCTATCAGATCTCCTTTGAAAGTGGCTGTGTGGCTCACATAGCCCAGCTGTCAACAGAAATCGAAGGTTTCAGATAGCTCTCACGAGGTTACTATGTTTCGACGGGTTACGACGGACTTGTCACTTCCACAGTAACAGGGAATTGTAACAGTGATGAAAATGCTTCATTGACACGTCGATAATGTGATTGCAACCCTCTCGGTCACTAACAACCCCATTAGCTGATTTTAGATAAACAAAACACCTCTGAACCTTTAATTTCGTTCGAGTTGTGTAAGCGAATCTGATTTCCGCGGTCAAATCAGAAATCACTCCACATCAGAACATCAAGTCCCATTGAACTCTACCACGGTTTGTTGTTTGCCGAGTTGAGTAACCACAGTGTAACCACCTAACCACTCAATCATTCTTCGGATTTGTACTGCAGAGCTCGTGGGAAAGTGAAGCTCAGTTCTTCTTCTTGAAGAGAGTTCCTGGCACGATATTAGCGTCAGGTTGTCACGCTTCTTCGTGTTCCAGTTATTACACGTAATGGCAGTACGAGTACCTTTACAATGCCAGTTGGAATGTCTTCTTGATGATTGCGAGAGTTACCTAATGTGAGATGTCACTGTGTAATGTCTGTGACTGATAAAATGTCCGACATAAAATATTTTCCGCGCATTCTACACGGCAACTTAAACTTTCATTCAATGCACACCACTCTACCTAATATAGCCTCCTGGCACCCGTCTGTTAGGGCTTTCTTATGCCAGGAGGCCGACAGTCCTGAGAAAATTAACAAAATGAAAATAATAAAATGCAGAAAATGATAAAACCAATAATATGACATGGACATTCCCATCAACATTTTCAAGTAACTTTCATAGTTCCCAAGAACCAAAATTAATGAAATCTGGTTTGGAGGTCCAATTCAGGGTCTAGTTGGTCCCCGAAGCTCGGCGTTACTGTAAGTCATCTCTAAGGGGTGAAAATAGTAGGGGATGAAGTTTTCTAACGTCGCACCTCGAAAACTTATAGTAGAAGGGTGTGGTTTTTATGACTTGAAAACAAAAAACGCTGCAAAGTCCTTGTCACATGGGTTTATTATTCTATTGGACATACCCACAGAAATGCTGGCAGTACATTTATTGTTTCTTTCATGTGAAATAATTGAAATAGCTATTTCTGATGGTTTCCACCAGTTTTGGCCCACAACACGAATTAGGCTCGAATTTTTTTTTTTTTTTTCAATTTATCTTTGATCATTGGTAGTGCCATTTAATCGTCTTGATCCACGTGCTGACACTTTTTCTAGTGTTATCATACAAACTGATGGTGATTTCAGACGATTTCCCAGGTTTTTGACTCATGAAAAAATCAATTTTGGGAGCTGAACATTTGGTAGATCCTCATTTTTCCACTCTGGTCAAAATTGACTTCATATTCGGTCTTCTCGTCCCCAAAAACATGGAAAAGATATATCAGAAGCAAATGTTACTAACATGCTACTAAAACACAAAAGCACCTATTTTTATACTGATTTTCACTCATAACACCCCTCGGTATATTCCGATCGGGCTGCATAGTTTCGGGACACAACTAGGGCCCAAATGGAGCATGTGTGCGAAAGAACGACTTTTTGGACCGTAAATGAAGTCGGTACACGTGATACGGCGGGCGGTAGACGGACATCGCATTTTGGTTTATTATTCTGTGAATAATACACCTATGTAATCGCTCAGCAAAAAATTTGTATAACACCCCCTCAAAATTTTTTATTTCCGTTTCAAGGTGCGTAGATTCGAAAAATGCAATGTCCGTCCGCCGTATTACGTGCACAGGCTTCATTTTCGGTATAAAAAAGTCGTTCTTTCGCACACATGCTCCATTTTGGCCCTAGTTGTGTCCCGAAACTTTGCAGCCCGATCGGAATATACCCAGGGGTGTTATGAGTGAAAATGTGTATAAAAATAGGTACTTTTTGCGTTTTAGTAACATGTTAGTAAAATGAGCTTTTGAGGTATCTTTTTCCATGTTTTTGGGGACGAGAAGACCGAATATGAAGACGATTTTGACCAAACAGTGGAAAACTGATGTTCTACCAAATGTTCAGCTCCCAAAATTGATTTTAATATGAGTCAAAAACCTGGAAAATCGTCTGAAATCACCATAAATTTGTTTAATTAAACTAGAAAAAGTGTCAACATTTGGATCAAGACGATTAAATTACACCACCAAAAATCGAAGATATAACAACAAAAAAAAAGGAGCGCACCTAATTTGTGTTTTGGGGGGCCACTTGTGGATCAGAAATAGCTGTTTCAGCTATTTCAATTATTTCGCATGAAAGAAACAAAAATGAACAGCCAACATTTCTGTAGGTATGTCCAATAGAATAATAAACCAATGTGACAAGGACTTCGCAGCATTTTGAAATCTACGCACTTTGAAACGGAAAAGGAAAAATTTTGAGGGGGTGTTATAAAATACTTTTTGCTGAGCGAATACATAGGTGTAATTTGAGAATTTTTGGAGACCACCCGGAGCATTGTACGTTCATCCGTCCCTTCACTGTAAAGGCCTGTTTTCCTAGCGACCGGATTTTTGCGCAGCGCGAACCGAATTGACTCAATCGCGTCGGCGGGAGCGCGAAATGTATCACGCGGCGTGAAAGTGTTTTCCTCGAGCAGCGACATAGGCTCAGTGTGTCTGTAGTGAGCCTACGAAATGGAGGGAAGAAAATTCCACTCTTCTAAATTTAGGTACAAATGTTGAAGTAGATTGCTGAGTAGTTGATGAAAATGTTTATTAGAGAATAATATTCTCATGGTTATTAGCACATCTGCTCAGTAAATAAAAACTTGCCTAAATAAAAACTCACTCAATCAGCATTTCGTCTTCGTCCGCCGAAAACCGGACTGTCGTCGCCGCTTTCTTCTTTGTTAGGGACATAGTTGAATGAAATTCACAGTTCAAACACGGCCAAACAACGCAGCGGCTCCTCCAGAAGCAGCAGCTCTACTGCAACGGACGTAATACGCTGACGCGGAACTTGTTGCGCCCTCTAGGAAAACACGCTGGTGAAATTCGTGGGAGCGGGTGGCGCAACACGCTGAGCGTAAAAACCCGGTCGCTAAAGGAAAACAGGACTTGAGGGTCTTGAGTTTGGTTTCGTCCAAACGCGAACGATACGGCAGGTACGACAGCCTGTATGTGTACACATCAGGTGCGTCACTTGCCTCTCCCGAACAGAAATCTTGTAGGTAAGGGATTTTTGGATTTCTGACGGTGCGTCGGCGAATTATTCTCTTCACCTCTTGATAACACCTCCTTTATTGTCTTGAAACACTTATACTTTTGAGTTTGAGGAATGTGCTACAGTTCATACTCAAGTGTCTATATAATTATGTAGATAATATATACAAACTGGAAAACGGGTAAACACTCTTGGTGATATCTGCCGTGTGAAGGAAGAACGACTCAACTCAAAATTATTGAGGTTTCCGAAATCAGCTTCGAAGTTTTCCAACGAAAACTCGCTATAGGTTCAGGGACTACAGGGCATTCCCGCAACCCCCTTTTTTTTCCAAATGTCCAATCATGTTCAACTTGATCGATAGCTGTCAAAAACGCTGCAAATCCCTGCACAACGGTTTATTATTTTGTATAGAATACCCTTCCGTTACAGATCACAGCTCTATGTATAGATAACCCGTCTATATAATATGATATGTACTATTCTATACATATTATGTAGATCGCAGACCCTCCTTAGGTTAGTACCTAACCCCGTACTCGTTACTAGGTACCTACCTAAATCACGAGTTATATGTTGCTAAAATAATTCTGCCGATGACAAACAGTACCTAACAAAAAGAAACACACATAATGAAGTTCTGAAAAGAAATTGTTGATGAGGAGTGAAAAAAGTTGCAAAAGTACCTACCAAAAAACTTCAGCCCCTTCTACGTAGATGGTATAATGAACCGTTGTGTAATAATTTACCGTTGAGTAATGATTTACCATCGTGTAGTAATAATTTACCCATCAATAATACTTCAACGTTTGTTCAAGTTTCACTACCTATCAACAAACTCCAAAACAGCCATCATTTTTCAAATTAAATAATATCACTGAACAACCAACTCGACTTGATACTCCGCCAATATAATCAGGTGATCCCTAGCAATGATTTCATCTCCGCCAAATTTCCTATTGTGGGCGCGTCTCTGGTTACGAGATTTGGTTTGAATTGTATATAATTTCATTCACACTGGAGTCGAAAATGCCTGTCAGTGCAAACTTCGGGGCCTTTTTGTGAACGAACGGCTGGACGTACGATGCTGCGGATGGTCTTAAAAAACTCGCAAGTTCAAGAACTATTTAAAACCGTAAAAATATTCACGTAAAAAAATGGTATAGGCGTTTTGAAAATTTCAACCCCTATTTTGAACCCCTTAGAGATGACTCACAGTAACGTCGAGCTTCGAGGACCAACTAGACGCCGAATGGAACCTATAACCCGAATTTCATCAATTTTCTTTCATGGTAACTAAGAAAAGTGGCCAGTACGGCGTACGGCGTACGGCGGACAGACAGAAATATTTTTATTGCAGTTTTGGATTCTACATACCTTGAAACGTAAACGATCAAATTTTGAGGGGGGGTAAGAATTTTTTTTTTCATGCTCGATTCCAAACACACTTTTGGTTTATTATTTTCAATAATGAACCATTGGAATCGAGCATGAAAAAAAAAATTCTTACCCCCCCCTCAAAATTTGATCGTTTACGTTTCAAGGTATGTAGAATCCAAAACTGCAATAAAAATATTTCTGTCTGTCCGCCGTACGCCGTACGGGCCACTTTTCTTAGTTACCATGAAAAAAAATTGATGAAATTCGGGTTATAGGTTCCGTTCCGGGTCTAGTTGGTCCTCGAAGCTCGACGTTACTGTGAGTCATCTCTAAGGGGTTCAAAATAGGGGTTGAAATTTTCAAAACGCCTATACCATTTTTTTACGTGAATATTTTTACGGTTTTAAATAGTTCTTGAACTTGCGAGTTTTTTAAGACCATCCGCAGCATCGTACGTCCAGCCGTTCTTTCACAAAAAGGCCCCGAAGTTTGCACTGACAGGCATTTTCGACTCCAGTGTGAATGAAATTGTATACAATTCAAACCAAATCTCGTAACCAGAGACGCGCCCACAATAGGAAATTTGGCGGAGATGAAATCATTGCTAGGGATCACCTGATTATATTGGCGGAGTATCAAGTCGAGTTGGTTGTTCAGTGATATTATTTAATTTGAAAAATGATGGCTGTTTTGGAGTTTGTTGATAGGTAGTGAAACTTGAACAAACGTTGAAGTATTATTGATGGGTAAATTATTACTACACGATGGTAAATCATTACTCAACGGTAAATTATTACACAACGGTTCATTATACCATCTACGTAGAAGGGGCTGGAGTTTTTTGGTAGGTACTTTTGCAACTTTTTTCACTCCTCATCAACAATTTCTTTTCAGAACTTCATTATGTGTGTTTCTTTTTGTTAGGTACTGTTTGTCATCGGCAGAACTATTTTAGCAACATTTAACTCGTGATTTAGGTAGGTACCTAGTAACGAGTACGGGGTTAGGTACTAACCTACGGAGGGTCTGCGATCTACATAATATGCATAGAATAGTACATATCATATTATATAGACGGGTTATCTATACATAGAGCTGTGATCTGTAACAGAAGGGTATTCTATACAAAATAATAAACCGTTGTGCAGGGATTTGCAGCGTTTTTCAATCGATTTATTGCGGTTGAGTCGGATATCGATTATTCATGGTTGATTTTTGAAATGTTTGTGGAGTAAAAACAACTCAAATCCCCTTTGAGTCCAACGGTTTGGACCCCGATCCTGAAGTTGGGTTTGGAGGAAAAATGACTCAACGGCGTTTTCAGCGTCCTCAACAAATAAATAACAAAACTCGCAAGTTAGGGTGTTTCAATCGAGGCGTTGAGATGTTTTTACTAAGAAAACACGGAGTTGAGACGTTTTTCCTCAAAATTAAGCAATTTCCAGATTTCACCCCTAACAATTTCAACCCCTTCTGGATCGAATTTTGGAATTTCGATTTGACCATCAATGAGGTGGGGTTGAAATTAGGGGGGTTACATGAAAATCCCATTTTCGATAATTTTTGAGTTGAGTCGTTCTTCCTTCACACGGCAGATATAATATATATGAATTTTGATGAACGATGGCAGAAAATATTACAGTTTCAGAGGGTAGAAAATATTACAGTTTCAGAGGGTAGAAAGTGTTACATGTCACATCACAGGGGGAAGGTTAGCATTCAGTATGATAGGCAACCCCGCATCACATGTGTGATACGCGAGCTCGATATCATTGTTTTGTCTGTGCTCTCAGCTAAATTGAACGTACTATAGCTGCTGTTCACTAGACATCGACGACGTAGGCGAGCTCGTTAGCACACCTACGTACTTGGTGTGTTAATGAACTCATTAGTCAGACAGTTCCCATGGGCTTGTAGTCATACGGGCTTTTGAAGCGTGCATATTGCGTACATAATTTGTTATAGAACATTTGTCTAAAGACAATAATATACAATATAAGTAAATAACAAAACTTCTAGGCAAGCAATCCGAATAATGTAGATCGCCTGAAAGGGGCATCGGGGGAAGGGGATAATAAATCATTTTAACAGTTTTGGAACAATTAGCTTTAGGTTTATTATTTCCAGTAATCTAGCTTTTGAATCGAGAATGGGAGTAAAAAACCTTCAGAATTTGTACTTTCGCATTTCAATATGTAAAATCCGAAAATCGAATTTGAAAAAAAATAAAATCGGTCCAACCGCCGTACGCCGCAGGTAGGTACATCACCGCCGCGCCGTAGGTAGTTGACCATGAACCAAAAGTAATGAACTTTGAAGTTAGTACTCTCACACTTCGACTCTGGTGGCATTTTTGTAGTGTCTGCGTATGTGCATGGGTGGTTAGGTAGCTATCCACCGCAAAAAAAAAAACTAAATCACTTAACAGTAAAATACGATTAAATGTAAAATTTGCTTCAGCAACAGTATTATGGAATTTGCACTATTCTGTCTCTACCACGCTCTGCTCAGCTTTACAGGTAATCAGGCTGTACAGGTTGAAATACTCGTAACAAGATAGTGTATCATAGATAGTGTCTGATGTTGCGACAGAAGGGACATCAGTCTCGTGCACATCGCAACCAGTTCCATCAAATACCAGGGGCCCATTCCTAAAGACTCTTCAACTCTTCACTTTGCGAGTCTTCATTTGTACTCTTCACTTCACGAATTATGAAAAGTGGGAGAACTTGCTGTTCCTAAAGACTTCGCGCTTCCACTCTGCAGTTCTACGCGAAACGAAGAGTGTTCTGAAGAGTAACCTTCATTACGTGGACTAAACTCCAATAAGTGTTACAGTTTATCGTTGGATGTTCCGGTCGTTTTATTCAGAATACGATTTCATAAGGTTTTTCGTATTTGCATAAGTTAACTTACTTGGGTGGGATTTGGTTAGGCGAAACGACTCCCTGAATGTTGTGTCGCTGACATCGAAATTAATTTGCGCTTGATGATTGCGGCCGACGGAGGGTCGAGCACGTTCAACATCATCATCATCCTCTGATGAGAAGTATCGGAAAATTTCCATTAAGAAAAAATTAGGTAGGTTCCCACTTTTTATAATCCCAGTCCACTAACAGCAACAACAACCCGTCGCTTTCCTAACCTTTCCTTCCTCCCAAATGTTGAGTATTTTGATGTCCTCATTGGAGCTAACTTCGGTGATTATAATTATACGCTTGCCCTCACAGTAATTGGACCACTTTTAGACCTAATCGAAATATTGAATTCTCTTCTTTTTATTGGTACTACCAAACACTGAATTTAACGAAGAAATAAAACCTAAAAACCGATCTGAAAAATATGCAATTCTACCGCAGAGTCATTTGGGACTCTTCAAAACTGTTGTAAATTCTTCATTTTATACGCAGACTCTTCACTTAGCACTTTGCGAAAGATAACCTTTAGGAACGGAACTGTTCAAAACAGGGCAAAACTCTCCAATTCTACACTTTGCATTTCACTCTTCCTCTACAAATCAAAAGCGTTCTTTTGGAGTGGAAATTCGTCCGCAAAGTGCTGAGTGAGGATTTGAAGAGCGCAGAGTGAAGAGTGAAAGTCTTTAAGAACGGAAATTCGACCCCAAAGTGCTGAGTGTGGATTTGAAGAGCGCAGAGTGAAGAGTGAAAGTCTTTAAGAACGGAAATTCGTCCCCAAAGTGCTGAGTGTGGATTTGAAGAGCGCAGAGTGAAGAGTGAAAGTCTTTAAGAACGGAAATTCGTTCCCCAAGTGCTGAGTGTGGATTTGAAGAGCGCAGAGTGAAGAGTGAAAGTCTTTAAGAACGGAAATTCGTCCCCAAAGTGCTGAGTGTGGATTTGAAGAGCGCAGAGTGAAGAGTGAAAGTCTTTAAGAACGGAAATTCGTCCCCAAAGTGCTGAGTGTGGATTTGAAGAGCGCAGAGTGAAGAGTGAAAGTCTTTAAGAACGGAAATTCGTTCCCCAAGTGCAGAGTGTGGATTTGAAGAGCGCAGAGTGAAGAGTGAAAGTCTTTAGGAACGGAAATTCGTCCGCAAAGTGCTGAGTGAGGATTTGAAGAGCGCAGAGTGAAGAGTGAAAGTCTTTAGGAACGAAAATTCGTCCCCAAAGTGCAGAGTGTGGATTTGAAGAGCGCAGAGTGAAGAGTGAAAGTCTTTAGGAAAGGAAATTCGTTCCCCAAGTGCAGAGTGTGGATTTGAAGAGCGCAGAGTGAAGAGTGAAAGTCTTCAGGAACGGAAATTCGTCCCCAAAGTGCTGAGTGTAGATTTGAAGAGCGCAGAGTGAAGAGTGAAAGTCTTTAAGAACGGAAATTCGTTCCCCAAGTGCAGAGTGTGGATTTGAAGAGCGCAGAGTGAAGAGTGAAAGTCTTTAGGAACGGAAATTCGTCCGCAAAGTGCTGAGTGAGGATTTGAAGAGCGCAGAGTGAAGAGTGAAAGTCTTTAGGAACGAAAATTCGTCCCCAAAGTGCAGAGTGTGGATTTGAAGAGCGCAGAGTGAAGAGTGAAAGTCTTTAGGAAAGGAAATTCGTTCCCCAAGTGCAGAGTGTGGATTTGAAGAGCGCAGAGTGAAGAGTGAAAGTCTTTAAGAACGGAAATTCGTCCCCAAAGTGCAGAGTGCGGATTTGAAGAGCGCAGAGTGAAAGTCTTTGGGAACGGAAATTCGTCCTCAAAGTGCTGAGTCCTAACTCTTCACTTCCACACAAGCTCTTCAAATACACACTCAGCACTTTGGGGACAAATTTCCGTTCCTAAAGACTTTCACTCTTCGAAAGATTAGGTGTGGATTTGAGGAGCGCAGAGTGAAGAGTGAAAGTCTTTAGGAACGAGCACCAGTTCATGAATTTCGAGTGTTTCCTTGACGAAATAAGAGTTTCAACTTCGTGGGAAAAACTTCCCGAAGAGCGTTTTTCGCACGGCTCCTCGCCTATGTATTCGAGTTATGTAACGTTCCGTTTGCCTTTTTACCAAATTACCATTGTCTGCACAAACAAGGTCAAAATAAAAGTACGTGAGATGCGGTGTTGCACATAGCCCCCCCCCCCGCACCATCGTCTTATCGCCCTCCCAACGACCAAAGTCCAATTACGACCGCGCGAGGCCCCGCTAAAAGGATTAGACCTTGCGGCCAGCTAAATTAAAAGCCCAAGTTTTTACGCGGCTGAATCAGCTTTGGGGGATCGTTACCTCTGTTTCTCTCTCTTCTGTCGCTGTCTCTCCCTTCCTCGCCGGTCGTTTCCTCCTTCTGTTTAAACAACACAACTTCACCGTATTGAATACGAGAAGTTGCGGTGTTCTGTTGTTCTTTTATTGATCATCGTAGGTTTTGTCTTCCCAAACCTGCAATTAGGTACAGTTGTGTGGAATTGGGTGGTGAGGAGAAGAAAAAAGTTTGGAGGGATTCAAGCTGTGGTAGAAGGGATAGGAAATACTGCCGTAAAAAGGAAGAACGCCTCATCTCAAAAATGGGATTTTCACATACCCCCACTCCCCCTTAATTTTTGGAGACGCTCTTTCCAAAGGGGAAGTCAAAAATCAAAAATTTAATTCTTAAAATGGTCAAATTTTAATTCAAATTTTTGAAAAAATGTTGCAATAAAAGGTAAAACGCCTTTTTTGAACAATTTCAAGGTAAAACGCCTCAATTCGGCGTCAAAAACGCTTCAAAGGTAAAACGCCACATCTCAGTGAAAATCAACGCTAGGCGATTTACCTTCACGCTGGCTTCATTTTCGAGGTTGAGGCGTTGTTGATGTGATGTGCAAGACGTTCTTCCTCAGATTTTCATAACAGCTGAGCACACATGAGGCGTTTTAACGTTTTAAGCAACTGTTCGTGCCATTTAATCATCACCAATATCACCATAATAGAGCTGAATTCCAAGATAGGGCCACCAAGATAGAGCTGACTTCCGAATTTGCCTGGGATTGTGTTGAAACGTAGAACGAACGCCTTGAGGGATTTTTTCTCAAAACTGAGGCGTTTTAACTCAATCGGTCTTCCTACTTTTTCGATTCGTTCAAAGGAAAAACACTTCGAGGCGTTCTACCTTTAATTTCTGAACAGAAAACTCGGTGGAAGTAAATTACAACGCCTTATGAGCATTTTCGGCCTATTAGAATCGATTATTTCGGCGATTATGTTGTCTCGCCGATCTCTTGATCGACAGTCGAAGGAATTTTGAATTTATCAACTGGAGCGACGTTAGGTAGAGGAAACAGCGCAAAAACATTGAATCGCTCTTCTGAAAAGTTGTAATTTTGAGAGTTGAGGGGTTTTGCCTTTTCATGTCAGAGTTCTGGGTTATTATTCTGTGAATAGTACACCTATGTATTCGCTCAGCAGAAAATTTTTGTAACACCCCCTCACAAATTTTCTTCTACCTTTCAGTGTGCGTAGATTCCAAAAATGCAATGTCCGTCCGCCGTACGCCGTATCATGCGTATCTACTTCAATTTCGGTCTGAAAAATTCGTTCCACACATGCTCCAATTGGGTCGTAGTTGTGTCCCGAAACTTTGCAGTCCAATCGGCATATACCCAGGGGTGTTAATGGTGAAAAATGGGGGTAAAAATGGGTTTTTTTGGTGTTTTAGTAACGTGAGTATGTGAGGCATCGTTTTCCATGTTTTTTAGGACGAGAAGGCCGAATATGAAGTTGGTTTTGACCAACGAATGGAAAATTTAGGTTCTAACGAAGTTTCAGCTTTAAATTTACGTTAAATTTTGGTCTAAAATCGTCGTTCTTCTGCAAACAGTTTGGGAACACATTTGGCTCCTAGTTGTGCTCCGAAACACGGCAGCCCAGTCAAGGTACCCGAGGGGTGTCAGGGTGAAAAATGGGCGTAAAAATGGGGGTTTTCGACGGATTTTTGAGGTTTTAGTTGACATAAGCTTGTGAGGTATCGTTTTTCATGTTTTTTGGGGCGAGAAGATCGAATATTATGTTGAATTTGACCGAAGAGTGACGAATTGAGGTTGCAACGAAGATTAAGCTCCCGAAATCCATTTTTTATGAGTCAAAAACCCGGGAAATTGTCTGAAATCACCATAAACTTGCGTAATAACACTAGAATTAGTATCGACAGGTGAATCAAGTCGGTTAAATGGCCCTATCAATGATCAAAGATAATTTTTCAAAAATAGAAGCTTATTTCGTGTTTTTGGGGGCCAAAATTGGTGGAAACTGTCACTAATAGCCATTTAAATAATTGCACATGAAAGAAACAATAAATGAACAGCCAACATTTCTGGGTACCTATCTCTGGTCTGGAGGAGAATTTTCCACTCCAAAGCGTGGAAAATTGTGGTTCTGACCAGGTTTTAGCCTTATATTTTACGTTAAATTTTGGTCTAAAATCGTTGTTCTTCCGCACACAGTTTAGGTCCCCATTTTGGAACACATTTGAGTCCTAGTTGTGCTTCCAAACACAGCAGCCCGATCGGCATACACCCAGGGGTGTTGTGGGAGAAAAATGGGTGTAGGAATAGGGGTTTTCGAGGGATATTTGATGTTTTGGTGAGCATGAGCTTGTGAGGTATCGTTTTCGGAGTTTTGGGGCGAGAGGACCGAATATTAGGTTGATTTTGACCGAAGAGTGAAGAATTGAGGTTGTAACGAAGATTAAGCTCCCGAAATTCATTTTTTATTAGTCAAAAATATGGGACATTGTCTGAAATCACCATACATTTGTATAATAACAGTATAAGTAGTATCAACAGATAAATCAAGACTGCTAAATGGTACTATCAATGATCAAAAATAATCTGTAAAAAAAAGCCGAGCCTAATTCGTGTTTTTGGGGGCCAAAATTTGTTGAAAACATCAAAAATAATCGTTTCAATAATTGCACATGAAAGAAACAATAAATGAACAGCCAAACGTTCTGCTGGTATGTCCAGTACAATAATAAACCCAAGTGACAAGGACTTTGCAGCTTTTTTATTTAAAGTAGGTACTACCTAGAGATACGTAATAAATTATTTCTCGGATAGTCGTAATTATTCGTTTGTGTTATGTTCCATTATTTACGTTGAAGTGAATATTAGCAGAGAGTTGTCGTAACCAAAAAAAAAAAAAAAACGCTGCAAAGACCTTGTCACATGGGTTTATTATTCTATTGGACATACCTACAGAAATTCTGGCTGTTCATTTATTGTTTCTTTGATGCGTAATAATCGAAATAGCTTCTTTTTTTTAAACTGTCTTTGATCATTGGTTAAACTATCTGAGATCATTGGTTGACAATTTTTGCAGTGTTATTATACAAACTGATCAGAATTTCAGACGATTTCCCAGGTTTTTCACTCATAAACAATCAATTTCGGGAGCTGGGGCGCCATTAAAGGGGGTCAGGGGGGGGGGCCTAGGCCCCCCCCAAGGAATTGATAAATAATGAAAATGACTACTGGAGTTATCTAGAATATCATAGCCTTCTTTTAAAAAGTTATTCTTTTAAAAAGGAATATTTTGAATGAATATTATTGGAATGTAGCAATGCTAATTTAATGAATTGAAAAAGGGTACTTTGATTTTGTTTGTATTTATTCTTTTATTGAAACTTTAAATATGTAAAAGGAAGCATAAAATTAGCCTACATCTAAATTTAATATTAATTTAAACAAATTTGCGGGGGAAAAAACCCTGGACCCAGTTTCCTTAGTAGATAGTAGCTGTGTTGCCCGTCGCCGACGGGTAGAACTCGGGGTGGGTCCATCCGACTTTGTTACCTCTCGCAGAAGTAAACCCCCTTATGTCCTTCCCCGGTCATAGAAACATTTAAATACGCGAGATGGGTTCGATCCATTGAGCCGTTTTCGAGAATTTAATTTTTTTATGTTTCGGCTTCCCTATAAACCCCCACCCCTATCCATCGGTTCCGGAAGTAAACCTCCTTATGACCTTCCCCGGTCATAGAAACATTTAAATACGCGAGATGGGTTCGATCCATTGAGCCGTTTTCGAGAATTTAATTTTTTTATGTTTCAGCTTCCCTATAAACCCCCACCCCTATCCATCGGTTCCGGAAGTAAACCTCCTTATGTCCTTCCCTGGTCATAGAAACATTCAAATACGCGAGATGGGTTCGATCCATTGAGCCGTTTTCGAGAATTTAATTTTTTTATGTTTCGGCTTCCCTATAAACCCCCACCCCTATCCATCGGTTCCGGAAGTAAACCTCCTTATGACCTTCCCCGGTCATAGAAACATTTAAATACGCGAGATGGGTTCGATCCATTGAGCCGTTTTCGAGAATTTAATTTTTTTATGTTTCGGCTTCCCTATAAACCCCCACCCCTATCCATCGGTTCCGGAAGTAAACCTCCTTATGTCCTTCCCTGGTCATAGAAACATTCAAATACGCGAGATGGGTTCGATCCATTGAGCCGTTTTGGCGTGATTGAAGGACAAACAGAAAATCGTCTGTAACTTTAGTAATATAGATATCATACCCCCCATACCCCCTGGTTTTTGCCCCCCCCCCCCCCAACAGTTTAGTGAAATGGCGCCCCTGTTCGGGAGCTGAACATCTGGTAGAACCTCAATTTTCTACTCTTTGGTCAAAATCGACTTCATATTCGGTCTTCTCGTCCCCAAAAACATGGAAAACGATACCTTAAAAGCTCATGTTACCAACATGTTACTAAAACGCAATAAGTACCTATTTTTACACACATTTTCACTCATAACATCTCTGGGTATATTCCGATCGGGCTGAAAAGTTTCGGGACACAACTAGGGCCCAAATGGAGCATGTGTGCGAAAGAACGAATTTTTTAGACCGAAAATGAAGCTAGTACACGTGATACGGCGGACGGACATTGCATTTTGGTTTATTATTCTGTGAATAATACACCTATTTATTCGCTCAGCAAAAAATTTTTATAACACCCCCTCAAAATTTTTTCTTTTACGTTTCAAGGTGCGTAGATTCCAAAAATGCAATGTCCGTCCGCCGTCCGCCGTATCACGTGTACTGGCTAAATTTTCGGTCTAAAAAATTCGTTCATTCGCACACATGCTCCATTTGGGCCCTAGTTTTGTCCCGAAACTTTTCAGCCCGATCAAAATATACCCAGGGATGTTATGTTATGTATGTTATGTAGCATCCCAATGCTACGTACTACGTCCTCCGTTCCGTTCTGTTCAGGTAAATTTGGAAGCCTGAACTTCATTTGATTCGTGTGCATATTCATCTTGAGCATTGCCATCCGAAATCCATGAGCACAGTAAGTGAGCGCCTCATAATTCGCAAGTACTGCGGGTATTTAAAATTATGCCAAAAACGCTGCAAATCCCTGCACAACGGTTTATTATTTTTTACAGAATACCGCTCTGTTACAGATCACAGCTCTCTGTATAGATAACACTTCTATAAAAAAATAATATTTACTATTCTATACATATGATATAGATCGCAGACCCTCCGTAGGTTAGTACCTAACCCCGTACTCGTTACTAGGTACCTACCTAAATCACGAGTTAAATGTTGCTAAAATAATTCTGTCAATGACAAACAGTAGCTGAAATGGCTAAAAGAAACGGGCGCGAAAATTGTTGATGTGGAGTGAAATAGATGCCTGTTCTGAGTAGATTACTGTTTTCTGTGGTCAACACCTACCCTCGTGGTCAAGTATAATTTACCATTGTGTAATAACTCGCCCATCAATAATACCACAACGTTTGTTCAAGTTTCACAAGTACCTACCAACGAATTCCCATAGTACATCACTCATCAAATGAAATAATATCGCAGAACAACCAACTTAACTTCATACAGCCATCCGTGATTATAATCAGGTGGTCCCTAGTGATGATATCCGGGCCCGATTAATACCGTTTGTTTCACGATCGTGTTGACAAAGCTTTTTGGTGCACACGAACGGCTGGACGTACAGTGCTCCGAGTGGTCTCAACAAATTGTTTAGCTCAAAACAAATTTAAGAACGTAAAAAAAACCATACCCTTCTATTGAAAGTTCTCGAGCTACGGCGTTTTGAAAATTTCAACCACTATTTTGAACCCCTTAGAGATGACTGACAGTAACGACGAGCTTCGAGGGCCAACTAGACCCGGAACGGAACCTATAACCTGAATTTCATCAATTTTGTTTCATGGTAACTAAGAAAAGTGGCCAGTACGGCGTACGGGGCAGAAATATTTTTATTGCAGTTTTGGATTCTACATACCTTGAAACGTAAACCATCAAATTTTGAGGGGGGGTTAGAATTTTTTTTTGATGCTCGATTCCAATGGTTCATTATTGAAAATAATAAACCAAAAATATGTTAACTTGACAGACAAAATTATACAGCATTGACAAAAATTATTACGTTAACGTCACATCAAAATACGTCCGGAGTTACGTGAAACGTAACTTCCTCATGGAACTTACGTTGGACAGTTTGCATCCGAGTTTGTCACTCTAGAACAGAGTCACATTATAGCGTTTTTCGAAAATGGTTGCGACAACTCTCTATTGTCTTTAAACAAGACTTCGGTGAAAAAAAAATCATTGATCACAAGTGACCAAAATTTGAATTTTTGTGCGTCCAAGAATTGCTTAAAATTGGTTTAAAAAAAACAGACAGTATCACAGGGCGAAAAACAGATGTTACAGGGCACTCGAAAATTTGCTAATACATTCCCCAGCTGTACTGCTTGGATGGAACTATTGGTTTATTATTCTGTGAATAATACACCTAATTGCTCAGCAAAAAATGTTTATAACACCCCCTCAAAAATTTTTCTTTTACGTTTCAAGGTGTGTAGATTCCAAAAATGCAATGTCGGTCCGCCGTCCGCCGTTTCATGCATATCTGGTTTATTTTGGTCTAAAAAATTCGTTTTTTTCACACACATGCTCCATTTGGGCCCTAGTTGTGTCCCGAAACTTTGCAGCCCGATCGGAATTCACCCAAGGGATGTTATGGGTGAAAAGGGGAGGTGTATAAATTGGGTTTTTTGGTGTTTTAGTAACATGACCTTGTGAGGTACCGTTTTCCATGTTTTTTGGAACGAGGGGACCGAATATGTTGTCGATTGTGACCAAACAGTTAAGAATTGAGGTTTTAACGAATGTTCAGCTCCCAAAATTCATTTTTGTATGGGTCAAAAACCTGGGAAATTGTCTGAAATCACCATACACTTGTATTAAACACTATAAGTAGTATCAACAGGTGAATCAAGACAATTAAATGGCTCTATCAATGATCAAAGGTAATTTGTCAAAAATAGGAGCTTATATCGTGTTTTTGGGGGCCAAAATTGGTGGAAACTGTCACTAATAGCTATTTAAATAATTGCACATGAACGAAACAATAAATGAATAACCAAAATTTCTGGGTACCTACCTCTGGTCTGGAGGAGAATTTTCCACTCCAAAGAGTTATTAAATTTTAATGAATATTCAGCTGCCAAAATTTATTTTTTATGAGTCAAAAACCTAGGAAATTGTTTGAAATCACTATAACTTTGTGTAATAACACTAGAAGTAGTGTCAACAGATGAATCAAGACAATTAAATGGTACTATCAATGATCAAAGATCATTTTTAAAAAAAAGAGCGTGATTTGTGTTTTGGGGGGCCAAATTCGGTGGAAACCATCAAAAATAGCTATTTAAATAATTGCACATGAAAGAAACAATAAATGAACAGCCAACAGCGTTTTAATTTTATTAGGCGGTTTTGTTGTTGATATAAAATCGTGATGTTGCTGGCTTACTGTGAGGCTCGTTCGGTGGGATCGAGAAAACTTCGGTACAGCGAGCACTGAAGCCGGTTTGACACTGACTTAGCGAGCGCACCCACGAAAACACAGGTAGCAGCGACCTCCTCCGAGACCGAACGACGACGAAGCTCCCCCTACTCGGCCGACCGCCGGTGAAGAGGGAGCGGTTCGTCCGGGAACCTGCCGGCGAAGGGCGGCGGTTCGTTCGGGAACCTGATGAGATCGTCGCGGAATTGATGAGATGGGGGAGGAGGACCTGATGATGATCGAGTGCGTTGTTTGGCGGTTTCCAATTGGGTGACGGAGGGCCCGGGCCGGGATGCGTTGTTTACTCGGCAACCGCCTGGCATCCGTCAACGACCGGACGGCTGTGGCTCGCCTCGGGTCGGTCCCCGGAACCAGAGCCAAACGTCGCTGTCCCTTGCCACAGTCCCCGGGCCTATTCACTAAGCCAAAGTGACAGCTCTTTTCGGTCCGACTCTCTCTTTTGGCAGAAGAGATTTTTATAGTATCCATGATAGGATTATTCATTAACTTCTAAAAGAGAGAGTTGGCGGCAGAGATGGGCATATCCACATTCGTAAATACGAATATGAATATATTCACACGGCGTATTTGAATACGAATATATTCGTATTTACACACGTTCCATGTGAATATGAATATATTCATATTCACACAAATTTCGTGTAAATATGGTAGAAATATAATCGTACTCCCTCGAATTTCATGTGAACATGGTAGGAACATGTTCATATTCACACGAATTTCGAGTAAATACAATTCATTAAATTCAGTAGAAATAGTGTGTTCATGTTTTGGAGGAAAACACAAAGAATGTGATCACAGTGCTTCCGCTGCTTTAGTAGACTCGGAAGGAAAATGAGTAGGTAGCAGCTACGGTGTTTTCAGTCCAAATACAAAAGAGAAACTATTAAACTCCCACGCACACAGGAGCCAAGCGATGAATTCAGTAAACTCTTAATATTCAGTTCAACTTTACTTCAGTAAATACGTGTATTTGTGCATTATATTGAATACACATCATGAAATTCGAGTGAATACGATTATATTTCTACCATATTTACACGAAATTCGTGTAAATATGAACATATTCCTACAATATTTACATGAAATTCGAGGGAATACCAATATATTACTACCATATTCCCACGAAATTCGTGTGAATATGAACATGTTCCTATGATATTCGAGGGAATACGATTATATTACTACCATATTTACACGAAATTCGTTGAATATGAATATATTCGTATTCACATGGAATTATTTGTGTAAATACGAATATATTCATATGTACATATAAACATGACGTAAATGTGAATATATTCGTATTCGTATTCATAGAAACTACGCCGTGTGAATATATTCATATTCGTATTTACGAATATGAATATGCCCATCTCTGGTTGGCGGCCATCTTGGCATTTTCGATCTCTTTCAGAGAGACGTCTATTAGTTGCCCTTTCTCGTTCCTTTGACAGTGATCGTGTATCATCCTCCGTTCATCGGCTACCACATCGGTCATATTGATGCTATTTTTTCCATCACTTAAAGGTAAATCGATTGTTCATTAAATATAAATATAAACAATATCGATTCATGAGTAAAAACGCTGCAAAGTCCTTGTCACATGCGGGTTTATTATTCTACTGGACATACCTACAGAAATTTTGGCTTTTCATTTATTGTTTCTTTCATGGAAAATAATTGAAATGGCTATTTTTGGTAGTTCCACCAGTTTTGGCCCCCGAGAACACGAATTAGGCTCGGCTTTTTTGACAGATTGTTTTTGATCAGTGCCACCACCACCACCACTACCACCACCACCACCATTTAATTGTCTTGATTCACCTGTTGATACTACTTCTAGTGTTATTATACAAATGTATGATGATTTCACACTATTTCCCAGGTTTTTGACTCATAAAAATGAATTTTGGGAGCTTAACCTTCGTTACAACCTCAATTCTTCACTCTTCGGTCAAAATCAACCTAATATTCGGTCTTCTCGCCCTAAAAAACATGAAAAACGATACCTCACAAGCTCATGTTCATTAAAACCTCGAAAATCCCTCGAAAACCCCTATTTTTACACCCATTTTTCTCCCATGTCACCCCTGGGTGTATGCCGGTCGGGCTGCCGTGTTTCGGAGCACAACTAGGAGCCAAATGTGTTCCCAAATGGGGACACGAACTGTGTGCGGAAAAACGACGATTTTAGACAAATAATATTTAGACAAATACAGATTATGTAACGTAAATTTAAGGCTGGAACTTCCTTAGAACCTCAATTTTCCACTCTTTGGTGAAAATCAACTTCATATTAATTTTGCCTTCTCGTCCCAAAAACAAGGAAAACGATACGTCAAAATCTCATGTTACTAAAACACAAAAAGTACCTATTTTTAACCACATTTTCATTCATAACACCCCTGGGTATATTCCGAAAGGGCTGAAAGGTTTCGGGACACAACTAGGGCCCAAATGGAGCATGTGTGCGAAAGAACAAATATTTTAGACCGAAAATGCAGTAGATATGCGTGATACGGCGGACGTCGGACGGACAATGCATTTTGGAATCTACGCACCTTGAAACGGAAAAGAAAAAATTTTGAGGGGGTGTTACAAAAATTTTTTGCTGAGCGAATACATAGGTGTATTATTCACAGAATAATAAACCAAAACGTCCGAGTAGATACGGGTTTAGAGCTGACCAGTAAAATAGACGAACCTGGGAGACACTGGAAGAGACTGTCTCCCGAGGGAGGTTATCTTCTCTCCCAGGAGATTTTCAAATCGGATAATCTATTTTCCATATCTCTTTTAGTGAATAGGCCCACAGAACTGCTGACGTCAGATACCAAATACATAGGAATTATGTATTGTAGTTCCAATTAAGTTCCAGGGGCTATGAATTAGGTGAAGAATTCAGGGAGATGTTCAAAATCGATTGTGATTAAGATTGGATATCATAATATTTAAAAATTAAGTAAGATTCGAGTGATTTTGGTTTATTATTTTCAGTGATGAACCTTTGGAACCGAGCATGAAAAAAAAAAAGCTAACCTCCCTCAAAATTTGATGGTTTACGTTTCAAGGTATGTAGAATCCGAAAATGCAATAAAAATATTGCTGTCTGTCCGCCGTACGCCTACCTAGGCTTTGGTTTATTATTCTGTGGGTTAGGAAGCGACAGGTTGTTGTTGTGGAAAAATAGTGACTACCGACCATTTGTTTTGGTTTGTTATTCTGTGAATAATACACCTATGTATTCGCTCAGCAAAAAATTTTTATAACACCCCCTCCAAATTTTTTCTTTTACGTTTCAAGGTGCGTAGATTCCAAAAATGCAATGTCCGTCCGCCGTACGCCATATCACGTGTACCGGCTTCATTTTAGGTCTAAAAAATTCTTTCTTTCGCACACATGCTCCATTTGGGCCCTAGTTGTGTCCCGAAACTTAGCAGCCCGATCGGAATATACCGAGGGGTGTTATGAGTGAAAACGTGTGTAAAAATAGGTACTTTTTGTGTTTTAGTAACATGTTAGTAATATGCGCTTTTGAGGTATCGTTTTCCATATTTTTGGGACGAGAAGACCGAATATGAAGTCGATTTTGACCAAAGAGTGAAGAATTGAAGTTGTAACGAAGGTTCAGCTCCCAAAATTGATTTTTTATGAGTCAAAAACCTTGGAAATTGACTGAAATCACCATAAATTTGTATAATAATACTAGAAGTAGTATCAACAGGTGAATCGAGACAATTAAATGGCACTACCAAAGACCACACCGGCCCACGACAGATGCTATAAAAAGCTCTTCTGCCAAAAGAGAGAGTGGGACCGAAAAGAAATGTGTCTTTGGCTCGGTGAATATGCCCCCAGAGATATTCTAATTTGCTTCCTAGTTTCCTCATGGATCAAACAACACCTTGAATTACTAGGAATTTTCCGACTGTTTTAACAGTCGTCCTCCCGATGTTGGAGGCCTGCAATGTACTGCCCACATGTTGTAAGGTGGTGAGCGGGTTGGGCTGCTTTGCGGTTAATTCGCTGACTTTGCTGCTGAACGTATTGTTGGAAGCGATCGAGCTGAGAAGGTGGCGCGACGCCAATGCCCCGGGGGGGCTGACATTCCTTACTCTGAGCCGCCAGAACCGTTTAAAGAGAATTTTCGAAGAAAATACGTCCGAAAGCACAATACACAATAAACGCTGCAAATTATCACACAACGGTTTATTATTTACCTGTATAGATGCCCCTTCTGCGCATATCACTGTCTGCTGTGGTCAGTACCTACCCTCGAGCTCCCCCCCCCCCCCCCCCCCAGGAAAGCCCTAAATCGAGTACTGGAGCGGGAAATAAATTTTCGTAGAAATTCGCTAGATTCAATAATATTCAATCATTGATAATTATTTTTGTTGTTATTCATGAAACATAACGTTTGTTCAAGTTACAAAAGTACCTATCAACAATATCCAAAACGGCCATCATTCTTCAAAATACAACCAACACACAACAACCAACAACCAACTCGAATTCATACAGTTATCCGTGATAACAATCAGGTGTTCCCTTGGAATGATATCTGGGCCGGATTCATACCGTTTGATTCACGATCATGTTGACGAAGCTTTTCGGTGCAATCGAACGACTGGGCAATGCTCCGGGTGGTCTCAAAAAATTCTTTAGTTCAAGAACAGTTTATAAATGGTAAGAAAATTTCTACCCCTATTTTTCACCCCATAGAGATGATTGACAGTAACGCCAAACGAGACGTACAAACCAAATTTCATTAATATTGGTTCATGGAAACTAAGAAAATTGCGAGGTACGGCGTACAGCGGACGGAAAGAATTTATTTTTAATTCTGTTTTCGGGTTATTCGTACGTTGAAACGGAAACCATCAAATTTTGATGGGGAGGGGGTTATTTTATTTATTTTTTTTTCATTCTCGATTCAAAAGGTTTCATTATTGAAAATAATATACCGAAATGGAAGCAGGAAGGTGATAATTATTAAGAAATGAATAAACAGAAAAATGTCCACAATATGGTAGGTACCTACATTTAAAAAAACGCTACAAATCCCTGCACAATGGTTTATTATTTTGTACAGAATACCCTTCTGTTACAGATCACAGGTCTCCGTATAGATAACCCTTCTATACAGGGTGTCCCAGTTAGGATGCTCCAAACTTCAGGGTTCAATTTTACGATCGATTTCCGACAAAAAATGTCTCTTAGCAATTTTTCGAACAACGCTTTGTTTTTTGAGTTATTCCACTTTTAAGATTTTTTAGTTTCTTTCGACATTTTTTCAGTAATATGGCTATAACTCCCTTAAATATTGACTTAAAGTTAAAAAAAAGGGTACCATTGGAAAGAGCATTGAATTTCCTATAAGATGATGCCCCACTCATGTTTCCAAACTGGGAGTTGGTTTGTTTTTTTCGAGCCCAAACTTGAAATTTCTTTTCCCCTCATAAGTGATGCGAATTTCACTAAGGATTTTCACCTAAATCGTAAGGAGCAAAATCGATGCGGACCAAAGGAAAAACATCTTCAGATTCTTAGCTTTCCAACGATATATCATTTTTTGTGTTTACCATAGTTATTTGAGGAGAAAATGGCATCTGAATGCGAAAATCGTGAAATTTAAAAAGGATTCTGCACGCTACATGTCCCCCCCCCCCTCCTCATGCAAATAACAAGAGAAGTTGACTTCATTCTACTCGCTGAATCGAATAGTGTCGAATCTCTTCCAATTATTTACCTGTATCATCGTCACAAAAATATCATTATGTAACTTATTAAATAGAACTTACTGAAAAAGTCGTATTCAGGGTAATGTAATCGTAAAGTATGAAAAGGTACGAAATGTATGAAAAAAATTGACTTTTACTTGACAAAAAATAAATAAATAAAGGACCTCATTTCTACAATTCTTCTTTTTATTTCATACTTTACGATTTTACTTTACTTTTTTTTTATTTTTTAACTTTAAGTCAATATTTAAGGGAGTTATAGCCATATTACTGAAAAAATGTCGAAAGAAACTAAAAAATCTTAAAAGTGGAATAACTCAAAAAACAAAGCGTTTTTCGAAAAATTGCTAAGAGACATTTTTTGTCGGAAATCGATCGTAGAATTGAACCCTGAAGTTTGGACCATCTTAACTGGGACACCCTGTATAACATATGTACTATTCTACACATGTTAGAGAGTTTTTCCTTACTACGGTGTCGGGACACCGTGGTAAGGAATCTGGGGGAACGCATCGTGGTTGCTAACTTTTTCAGTATGTCACGTGGTCTTAGTACGGTGTCCTTGGATAAAACGCACGGTAGCTGAGCTTCACCCGGACCGTACGAACCACCCCCCTACCCCCCCCCCCCCCCCCCTACCACCCCCACCGCCGGGACACCGTGCGTTTTATCCAAGGACACCGTACTAAGACCACGTGACATACTGAAAAAGTTAGCAACCACCATGCGTTCCCCCAGATTCCTTACCACGGTGTCCCGACACCGTAGTAAGGAAAAACTCTCTAACATGTACATCGCACACCCTCCGTAGGTGAGTACCTAACCCTGTACTCGTTACGAGGTACCTACCTAAACCGTTGTGTAATAATTTACCTGTATAGGTTCCCCTTCTACGGAGATAGAATAATGAGACGTTGTGTAATAATTTGCCATTGTGTAATAATTTACCCATCAATAATACTTCAACGGTTGTTCAAGTTGCACAAGTACCTATCAACAAAATCCAGCCCCTTCTGGGTAGATGAGCCGTGGTGTAATAATTTACCGTGGTATAATAATTTACCGTTGTGTAATAATTTGCCATTGTGTAATAATTTACCCATCAATAATACTTCAACGTTTGTTCAGGTTTCAGAAGTACCTACCAACAAAATCCAATAGTCCATCACTTGTCAAATGAAATAATATCGCAGAACAAACAACTCGACTTCATACAGCCATCCTTGATTATAATCAGGTGCTCCCTAGTGATGATATTATCCTGGCCGGATTTATACCGATTGATTCACGATCATGTTGACGAAGCTTTTTGGTGCTCACGAACGGCTGGACGTACGATGCTCCGGGTGGTCTCAAAAAATTGTTTAGCTCAAGACAAATTTAATAACGTAAAAAAAACCATACCCTTCTATCGGAAGTTTTCGAGCTACGGCGTTCGGAAAATTTCAACCCCATTTTGAGTCGAGCTTCGGGGTCGAACGTCGAGCTTCGAGGACCAACTAGACCCCGAACGGAACCTATAACCCGAATTTCATTAATTTTGTTTCATGGTAACTAAGAAAAGTTGCCCGTACGGCGTACGGCGGACAGACAGAAATATTTTTATTGCATTTTCGGATTCTACATACCTTGAAACGTAAACAGTCAAATTTTGAAGGGGTGTTAGATTTTTTTTTTTTTTTTTTCATGCTCGATTCCAATTGTTCATTATTGAAAATCATAAACCAAAAATGAAAAAGGTTAGGCACACAACGTCCGCAATTTATTCCGAACAGCTGCTAATGATTGGACGAAAATGTACCGAAGGTACCAACAGTGCACCAATAGGCCAATGTACCAATAGGTCCTAAATTGGTACAGCGTGAATGCGTCCGTTCAGAACATTTGGATTCCATCCCTGGAACTTAACAATTTTCATTCGCTCGTTCCTTCATCACCAGACTGAAAGATGGACAATTCCAGTACAGTCGATCCTCATTATATTAGAATTCTCATCACGCACAAAAATAGTGACCCTGTGTCGATAGCGACCTCTTTATACGCGAATAGGGGAAGCGTTATCAGCTCGTTCAACCCCCTCAGCAAAGTGCATATTAAGAGCCGGCAATCGACCTACCGTGGCATCATTTTGTGAGGTTCAGAGGGTATAAAATCCTTCTTTTTTTGTGAGAAACACAGATGTTACATATCCAACGTGACGTAGAACGGAACGTGTTGGTAAACGAACGAAAGATCCCGAACTGCGATTAGCTCTTCGTCACTGATACTAATCATGTGAAGCATATAGCACTATGAAATGGAATAACGTTCGAGTAAAAAGTCCCACCCCGGGACACATCAAATGAGCGTCAATGAGGTCAAATCCGAATTTATAAAAGTAATTATTATATATTTTTTTATTTTATTTTATTTTTATTTTTTTTAAATAGGTAAAAGAATGATGAAGCCGCACATGATGATATTATGATTATTATTTTTATTATCATCATCATGATATGATGGTGATTATGATTATTTTATGGATGATATGATTTTTTTTGATGAAGGAAAGATGAAGCCGCACATGATTTTCGACCAATTTTGGTTTATCATTTTCAATAACCAACCGTTTAGAATCGAGCATGAAAAAAATAAATTTAACCCCCCTTCCCCCTCCAACAAAATTTGATGGTTCCCGTTTCAATTCAAGTTACGTAGAATACGAAAATGGATTTAAAAAACTGCTGTGCCTCCAACCGTTAGTTTGCAACGAAAAGATTCGTCAACATGATCGTGAATGAAACGGTATAAATCCGGCACAGATATCACTGCTAGGGAGCACCTGACAGAAATGTTGGCTGTTCATTTATTTCTTTCATGTGCAATTATTGAAATGGCTATTTTTGATGGCTTCCACCAATTTTGGCCCCCAAAAACACGAATTAGGCTCGGCTTTTTTGACAGATTGTTTTAAATTATTGATTGTACCATTTAATTTTCTTGATTCACCTGTTGATACTACTTCTAGTGTTCTTATTATACAAAATGTATGGTGATTTCAGACAATTTCCCATGTTTTTGATTCATAACAAATTAATTTCGGTAGCTTAACCTTCGTGATAACCTTATTTCTTCACTATTCGGTCAAAATTAACTTAATATTCAGTTTTCTCGCCCTAAAAAACATGGAAAACGATACCCCATGAGCTCATGTTCACTAAAACCTCAAAAATCCCTCGAAAACCCCTATTTTTACTCCCATTTTCTCCCATAAGGCCCGTGGGTGTATTCCGATGAGGCTGCCAAGTTTCGGAGCACAGCTAGGACCCAAATGTGTTCCCAAATGGGGACCCCCAACTGTGTGCGGAAAAACGACGATTTTATACCAAAATTTAACGAAAATTTAAGGCTGAAACACCTCAGTGTTCCACTCTTTGGTAAAAATGACTTCATATTCGGTCTTCTCGTCCCAAAAACATGGAAAACGATACGTCAGAGCTCATGTTACTAAAACACAAAAAGTATTTTTTACTATTTTTAAACTATTTTTATACAAATTTTCACTCATAACACCCCTGGATATATTCCGGTCGGCCTGCAATGTTTCGGGACACAACTAGGGTCCAAATGGAGCCTGTGTGCGAAAGAACGAATTTTTTAGACCTATAATGAAGCAGGTACACGTGATACGGCGTACGGACATTGCATTTTCTGATACACGCACCTTGAAACTTCAAAGAAAAAATTTTGAGGGGGTGTTGTAAAACTTTTTTGCTGAGCGAATACATGATTAATAATAATTATGAGTGATGATGCAGTTGAGTGGTGGGTGGGACTGATGAGTGGGAGATTTTTATTATTCAAAAATTCTGTTATATGGTCATGCTGCATGGCGGCCATCTTGTAACTTCCTCCTTCGGCGAACAGGCGGAGGACCAGTGCGGGAGTTTGCATCGGAGGCCGAATCTCGTCTGAGAACTCCATGAGAGCCTCGTTTCCCTGGTTTGATGTACGTGGAGGTCGTTAAAAGCGCGCAGTAAAACCGTTTGAAGCACCGGTTTTCCCGGTCCGGATTGCGGTCGAAGAATACGATACAGTTGAGTGGTGTATAGGAAAGCAGTTACGTGTCCCTCAACAACGTGTCCCTACCGTGAAATATCCACTTACCTGCAATGAAGCACAGGTACCTCCCGACACCGGGCTATGAATAAGAAACAGCAGAGGGACGTAATATTTCGAATTGTATTTCATTTTCATTCTCATAATAACAGCTGTTTCGCTCACGAGGAGCCCAAGAAAAACTAAATTTGTTAATACACCTATGTATTCGCTCAGCAAAAAATTTTTATAACACCCCCTCAAAATTTTTTCTTTTCCGTTTTAAGGTGCGTAGATTCCAAAAATGCAATGTCCGTCCGCCGTACGCCGTCCGCCGTCCGCCGTCCGCCGTACGCCGTATCACGTGTACAGGCTTCATTTTCGGTCTAAAAAAGTCGTTCTTTCGCACACATGCTCCATTTGGGCCCTAGTTGTGTCCCGAAACTTTTCAGCCCGATCGGAATATACCCAGGGGTGTTATGAGTGAAAATGTGTATAAAAACAGGTACTTTTTGCGTTTTAGCAACATGCTAGTAACATGAGGTTTTGAGGTATCCTTTTCCATGTTTTTGGGGACGAGAAGACCGAATATGAAGTCGATTTTGACCAAAGACGCGGAAATTGAGGTTTTACCAAAGGTTCAGCTCCCAAAATGGTTTTTTTATGAGTCAAAAACCTGGAAAACTGTCTGAAATCACCATCAATGTGTATAATAACATTAGAAAATGTGTAAACATGTGAATCAAGACCATTAAATGGCACTACCAATGATCAAAGATGATCTGGAAAAAAAAGCGTACCTATTTCATGTTTTGGGGGCCAAAATTGGTGGAAATCATCATAAATAGCTATTTCAATCATTCCACATGAAAGAAACAATAAATTTAACAGCCAACAAGAATCTCTAGAACTCCAATAGAATAATAAACCCATGTGACAAGGACTTTGCAGCGTTTTTTTTTTTAAATAACTGTCTTTGATCATTGGTAGTGCCACTTAATCGTCTTGATCTACGTGTTGACACTTTTTCCAGTGTTATTATACAAACTGATAGTGACTTCAGACAATTTCGCAGGTTTTTGACTCTTAAAAAATCAATTTTGGGTGCTGCACATTTGGTAGAACTCAATTTTCCACTCTTTGGTCAAAATTGACTTCATATTCGGTCTTCTCGTCCCCAAAAACATGGAAAACGATATCTCAGAAGCTCATGTTACTGACATGTTGCTAAAACGCAAAAAGTACCTATTTTTACACACATTTTCATTCACAACACGCCTCGGTATTTTCCGATCGGGCTGAAAAGTTTCGGGACACAACTAGGGCCCAAATGGAGCATGTGTGCGAAAGAACGACTTTTTTGGACCGAAAATGAAGCCTGTAGACGCGTAACGGCGGACGGCGTACGGCGGACGGCGGACGGACATTGCATTTTGGTTTATTATTCTGTGAATAATACACCTATGTATTCGCTCAGCAAAAAATTTTTATAACACCCCCTCAAAATTTTTTCTTTTCTGTTTCAAGGTGCGTAGATTCCAAAAATGCAATGTCCGTCCGCCGTCCGCCGTCCGCCGTATCACGTGTACAGGCTTCATTTTCGGTCTAAAAAAGTCGTTCTTTCGCACACATGCTCCATTTGGGCCCTAGTTGTGTCCCGAAACTTTTCAGCCCGATCGGAATATACCCAGGGGTGTTATGAGTGAAAATGTGTGTGAAAATAGGTATTTTTTGCGTTTTAACAACATGTTAGTGACATGAGCTTCTGAGGTATCTTTTTCCATGTTTTTGAGGACGAGAATACCGAATATGAAGTCGATTTTGACCAAAGACGCGGAAATTGAGGTTTTACCAAAGGTTCAGCTCCCAAAATTGGTTTTTTATGAGTCAAAAACCTGGAAAACTGTCTTAAATCACCATCAATGTGTACAATAACATTGGAAAAAGTGTAAACAGGTGAATCAAGACCATTAAATGCCACTACCAATGATCAAAGATGATCTTAACCTACTGCCGGGCGCGCGCCCGCACTTTGTGCGGCAGGAGCGGTTTCTTGCAATTTGAGGGGGGTCATAGTCGATGAAATTACTCGGGAGCTTGGGTAATC
This sequence comes from Leptopterna dolabrata, assembly GCA_954871275.1. NCBI lineage: Eukaryota > Metazoa > Arthropoda > Insecta > Hemiptera > Miridae > Leptopterna > Leptopterna dolabrata. The sequence continues at coordinate 3,320,731 of OX940977.1, read as the reverse complement.
CTAGTTCATCATGTTTCCGCTCAGCGCACACTATTCGCACTCATCCAGCTGTCACCAGTCAGTTGCAATCAGATAACAAAAGTTGAATGGTCTACTAACGCCGCACAAAGTGCAGCACGCGCCCGGTCTCGTTACTTCAGTTTCAGCACGCGCACCTGGTCATCTCGACTCTTCTGTCACCTTTTTTCGATCGCAGTTTGCCGTTCTCCCGACATGTAAGTATTGTTACCTCAACTTTTTATTCTTTATTTTGGTTCTCAACCTCTTTTTTATAGTATGCCTGATGGTCAGTATTTTTGCAGCTTAGGTACCTATTATTTTAGTTATTATTTTAGGTATTATTATTTTAGTTTCACCTGTTTTTAGTCAGTTTCCTTTAGAATTTTCCTGGATGTTGTTTGAAATGTCAAAAAAAATCTGAAAATTTTGAGTTTATGTTCGATAGGTAACAATGTACTTTGGTATTTACTTTTTGCACGTCTTACATGTTATATGTATATTTTTGTAGGGCACATACTGTCAATGATGAAGACATCCTACGCGTTCATTGTGTTCGACAAATAGTGTGCCAAACCTGCAATTTTACAGGAGATGCTTTCCAAGATGAGGAAGAAGAATAAACGCGGAAAAACTACAAACGCCTGTCATTTTTTGTTCAATGGTCTACTAATATCAGTTTCACCCAAATATTTCAATTTTATTTTTTTTCAATAGTACTACTTGAGTGTTCAATACGTTCGTGTTCAATATTTTTGTTCCACTAAGTGTTTGTATTTTATGGTTTTTCAAAAATTGCGTTTATAATTTTATTACCTATGTTCTATATGGTTTTCGCGGAAATTGCTAGGCTTTAGTAAGCAACCGATGGTCTGATAATTTATAATGAAAATAATGTGGCTGTTGATAATGTTACAAGTTAGTTCCTTTTTCTTGTCTGATTTATATAATTATTTTTCAAAACATTTAATATAATGCATTTATGCAGTTTGATGACGCATGTCAAATGTGATATTATTCGTTTCCTTTTTTTTTAATTGAAAATATGGTAAGTAGGATTTTATTGTTGTTGAAAGAAATGCGAACTCATACAAAATGACTTTATTTTTCTGAAATAATCCCTTCCCACGAATAAATAACTAACATATTGAAGAATAGAGAGATTATTTGACATGCTGCACTTAGTGCGGCGCGCGCCTGGTTGTGTGACTCAAACAGGCGCGCCCGGCAGTAGGTTAAAAAAAAAAAAAGCGTACCTATTTCATGTTTTGGGGGTCAAAATTGGTGGAAATCATCAGGAATAGCTATTTCAATCATTCCACATGAAAGAAACAATAAATTTAACAGCCAACAAAAATCTCTAGAACTCCAATAGAATAATAAACCCATGTGACAAGGACTTTGCAGCGTTATTGGAATCTACGCACCTTGAAACGGAAAAGAAAAAAGTTTGAGGGGGTGTTTTAAAATTTTTTTGCTGAGCGAATACATAGGTGTATTATTCACAGAATAATAAACCAAAACGTTTGAGGGGGTATTATAAAAACATTTTGCTGAGCGACATCGGTGTATTATTCAAAGACTAATAAACCAAGACGCTGCAAATTATTAAACGCGGATCCATTTATTTTCCGTGCAGGGGTGAGTAGTGGGAAGGGAGGGAGCTTTTTCGACGGGCGCCTTAGGTGCCTCACAACCAACTGTTGTTGTGTAAATATATTAAGTGTTACGGGCAATGTATCCAAGGAGGGCATTCTGCAGAATGACCGGGAATTTTATAGAATGACCGTTGAGCAGGGTATTGTACAGAATTCCCACGAATATTTAATGCGATTCTGTAGAATTCCCGGTCCACATGTTGAAGCTCAGTGTTTTGAATATCTCTGTAGGTGTACTGAGAAGTGGTTTTTATTAAAATTAATAAAGCGGTATCATAGTATTTCATGGCAAACGATCACATAGTCAAAATATAACAAAGAACAACGGAACTCACTTATTGGAACAAGGTAACGAGCCGTGGCACATAGAATTGCATAGGTGCTCAGATCCTCTGCACGCGCATTTGTTTGTGTTAGACCTGTGTTACCTACCGATCTACGTCCATTGAATTGCTTTGGAGCTCCATTGAACTTATTCACGAGGATGTACACTTGAAATTGAACACATTGCCCAACGATGAGCGGGCATTGTATACAATACCCACGCGATGTGGGAAATACTTGCGTATTATACAGGGTGTCCCAGAATTAATGATCCAAAATCAGGTATCGATTCTGCAACTAATATTTGCAAGAACTTTTATGCCATAAAATTTTTTCCGAAACCCCTATAAAATCTGACTTTTTCACTATCAAATTTTGGTTTATTATTCTGTGAATAATACACCTATGTATTCGCTCAGCAAGAAATTTTTATAACACCCCCTCAAAATTTTTTTTTTTCCGTTTCAAGGTGCGTAGATTCCAAAAACGCTGCAAAGTCCTTGTCACATGGGTTTATTGTTCTACTGGACATGCCTACAGAAATATTGGCTGTTCATTTATTGTTTATTTCAGGTGAAATAATTTAAATAGCTATTTCTGATAGTTTCCACCATTTTTGGCCTCTAAAACAATAATTAGGTACGCTCCTTTTTTTTCAATTTATCGTTGATAATTGCTTGTGCCATTTAATCGCCTTGATCCACGTGTTGGTACTTTTTTTAGTGATATTCTGCAAATTGATGGTGATTTCAGATGATTTCCCTGGTTTTTGACTCATAAAAAATCAATTTTGGGAGCTGAACATCTGGTACAACCTCGATTTTCCACTCTTTGGTCAAAATCGACATCATATTCGGTCTTCTCGTCCCCATAAACATGAAAAACGATACCTCAAAAGCTCATTTTACTAACATGTTGTTAAAACGCAAAAAGTACCTATTTTTACACACATTTTCACTCATAACTCCCCTGGGTATATTCCGATCGGGCTGAAAAGTTTCGGGACACAACTAGGGCCCAAATGGAGCATGTGTGCGAAAGAACGAATTTTTTAGGCCAAAAATGAAGCCTGTACACGTGATACGGCGGACGGCGGACGGCGTACGGCGGACGGACATTGCATTTTTTGAATCTACGCACCTTGAAACGGAAAAGAAAAAATTTTGAGGGGGTGTTATAAAAATTTTTTGCTGAGCGAATACATAGGTGTATTATTCACAGAATAATAAACCAAAATGCAATGTCCGTCCGCCGTACGCCGTCCGCCGTACGCCGTCCGCCGTATCACGTGTACAGGCTTCATTTTCGGTCTAAGAAAGTCGTGCTTTCGCACACATGCTCCATTTGGGCCCTAGTTGTGTCCCGAAACTTTTCAGCCCGATCGGAATACACCCAGGGGCGTTATGAGTGAAAATGTGTGTAAAAGTAGGTACTTTTTGCGTTTTAGCAACATGTCAGTAACATGAGCTTCCGAGATATCGTTTTCCATGTTTTGGGGGACGAGAAGACCGAATATGAAGTAAATTTTGACCAAAGAGTGGAAAATTGAGTTCTACCAAATGTTCAGCTCCCAAAATTGATTTTTTATGAGTCAAAAACCTGGGAAATCGTCTGAAATCACCATCAGTTTGTATAATAACACTGAAAAAATTGTCAGCACGTTGATCAAGACGATTAAATGGCACTACCAATGATCGAAGATAGTTAAAAAAAAAAAAAAGGAGCCGTACCTTATTTGTGTTTTAGGGGCCAAAATTAATGGAAACCATCACAAATAGCTATTTCGATTATTACGCATGAAAGAAACGATAAATGAACAGCCAACGTTTCTGTACATAATTATGTCCAGTAGAATAATAAACCCATGTGACAAGGACTTTGCAGCGTTTTTTTTTTCGTGTTTTAGACCTTGAGTCATAAAAATGGCCGTAACTCCCTTAAGCTACTTCGTAAATTCAAATTTGAGGATACCATTGGAAAGACCGTTGAATTTTCTTTCCTCACAATACATAATCAAAATTTTTTACGAGAGCCGAGTGAGTGAAAAATCACGCCAAACTGAAAATTTTGTCAATTACAACTTTATTGTTGAACTTGATAGTATTTTTGAAAGCCGTAACTCCCTTAAGCTATTTCGTAAATTCTAATTTGAGGATACCATTGGAAAGACCGTTGAATTTTCTTTCCTCACAATACATAATCAAAATTTTTTACGAGAGCCGAGTGAGTGAAAAATCACGCCAAACTGAAAATTTTGTCAATTACAACTTTATTGTTGAACTTGATAGTATTTTTGAAAGCCGTAACTCCCTTAAGCTACTTCGTAAATTCAAATTTGAGGATACCATTGGAAAGAGCGTTGAATTTTCTTTCTTCTCAATACATAATCAAAATTTTTTACGAGAGCCGAGTGAGTGAAAAATCACGCCAAACTGAAAATTTTGTCAATTACAACTTTATTGTTGAACTTGATAGTATTTTTGAATGCCATAACTCCCTTAAGCTACTTCGTAAATTCAAATTTGAGGATACCATTGGAAAGACCGTTGAATTTTCTTTCTTCTCAATACATAATCAAAATTTTTTACGAGAGCCGAGTGAGTGAAAAATCACGCCAAACTGAAAATTTTGTCAATTACAACTTTATTGTTGAACTTGATAGTATTTTTGAAAGCCATAACTCCCTTAAGCTACTTCGTAAATTCAAATTTGAGGATACCATTGGAAAGAGCGTTGAATTTTCTTTCTTCTCAAAACATAATCAAAATTTTTTACGAGAGCCGAGTGAGTGAAAAATCACGCCAAACTGAAAATTTTATCAATTACAACTTTTTTGTTGAACTTGATAGTATTTTTGAAAGCCGTAACTCCCTTAAGCTACTTCTTAAATTCAAATTTGAGGATACCATTGGAAAGACCGTTGAATTTTCTTTCTTCTCAACACATAATCAAAATTTTTTACGAGAGCCGAGTGAGTGAAAAATCACGCCAAACTGAAAATTTTATCAATTACAACTTTTTTGTTGAACTTGATAGTATTTTTGAAAGCAATTTTCACCCATACCCAATCGTTCTTCTCTTCGGAAAAAACATCTGCAATTCACCAGCTTTTCAACGGTGTGCTCAAATTTATTTTTATCTACATAATTTCTTGAGAAAACTGCGTTCGAATGAGGAAAAACGTGATACTGTTGAGCAAAACCGAGGTTTTTGCACGAATAATGATATTTTCAGGACTTGGAGAGGTGCGGGGTGTATCTGGTCGGCGTTCCATTATTTTTTAACGCTGAATCGAATGGTGACACTCCCGAGCCTCTCCAACGTAATTAAAACAGTTCTCCCGATCTCTTGAAATAGGTATTATACCTACCTGCATACCTGATACCAAATACACCTCATCTGTATTGCGACGAGCTCCCATGTGTCGTCAACAAGGAGGAACCTGCTGTAAAAATACAAGTTATAATTTAATTCCGAAGCATAATTCTTTATTTCCCTCAGGTCGATGAGGTGTAGATTTGGTATCAGGTAGGTATAGTACCTATTTCAAGAGATCGGGAGAGGCTCAGGAGTGTCACCATTCGATTCAGCGTTAAAAAATAATGGTACGCCGACCAGATACCTCTCTCTCGAAGTCCTGAAAATATCATTATTCGTGCAAAACCCTCGATTTTTTGCTCAACAGTATCACGTTTTTCCTCATTCGAACGCCGTTTTCGCGATGCAGATAAAAAATAAATTTGAGCACACCGATGAAAAGCTGTTAAATTGCAGATGGTTTTTCCGGAGAGAGAAACGATTGGGTATGGGTAAAAATAACGTTAAAAAATACTAACATGTTCAACAAAAAAATTTTAGTTGACATAATTTTCAGTTTGGCGCGATTTTTTAATTACTCAGCTCTCGTAAAAATTTTTGATTATGTATTGAGAAGGAAGAAAATTTAACGCTGTTTCTAATGGTATCCTCAAATTAGAATTTAACTCGTAACTAGAGGGAGTTACGGCCATTTTTATGACTCAAGGTCTAAAACACGGAAAAAACGCTGCAAATCCCTCCACAACAGTTCATTATTTTGTACGGAATAGCCTTCTGTTACAGATCACAGCTCTCTGTATAGATAACACTTCTATAAATAATATTTACTATTCTATCCATATGATATAGATCGCACACCCACCGTAGGCTAGTACCTAACCCCGTACTCGTTACTAGGTATCTACGTAAATCACGAGTTAAATGTTGCTAAAATAATTCTGTCGATGACAAACAGTAACTGAAACGGCGAAAATTAACGCAAATAATGAAGTTCTGAAGGAAAATTGTTGATGTGGAGTGAAATAGATGCCCCTTCTGCGTAGATCACGGGTTGCTGTGGTCAATACCTACCTTCTAGTCATGTATGATGAACCGTTGTGTAATAACGTGCCCATCAATAATACTTCAACGGTTGCTCAAATTGCAGAAGTACCGATCAACAAAATCCAGCCCCTTCTTGGTAGATGAACCGTTGTGTAATAATTTAACGTTCTGTAATAATTTACCGTTATGAAATAATTTATCGTTGTGTAATAATTTACCGTTGTGTAATACTTTGCCGTTGTGTAATAATTTACCGTTGTGTAATAATTTACCATTGTGTAATAATTTACCCATCAACAATACTTCAACGTTTGTTCAAGTTCCAGAAGTACCTACCTACCAACAAAATCCAATAGTCCATCACTTATCAAATGAAATAATATCGCAGAACAACCAACTCGACTTCATACAGCCATCCTTGATTACAATCAGGTGCTCCCTAGTGATGATATCCTGGCCGGATTTATACCGTTTAATTCACGATCGTGTTGACGAAGCTTTTTGGCGCACACGAACGGCTGGACGTACAATGCTCCGGGTGGTCTCAAAGAATTGTTTAGCTCAAGACAAATTTAATAACGTAAAAAAACCATGCCCTTCTATCGGAAGTTTTCGAGCTACGGCGTCCTGAAAGTTTCAACCCCTATTTTGAACCCCTTAGCGATGACTGACAGTAACGTCGAGCTTCGAGGACCAACTAGACCCCGAACGGAACCTGTAACCCGAATTTCATCAATTTTGTTTCATGGTAACTAAGAAAAGTGGCCAGTACGGCGTACGGCGGACAGACAGAAATATTTTTATTGCAGTTTTGGATTCTACATACCTTGAAACGTAAACCTTCAAATTTTGAGGGGGGGTTAGAATTTATTTTTCATGCTCGATTCCAATGGTTCATTATTGAAAATAATAAACCAAAAGCCGGATTTGATGGGGGTTTCGGAGAAAATGTTAGGTATGGCACAAAATTTGTTGCAAATTAGTTGTAGAATCGATCCCTGAAGTTTGGATCATTAATTCTGGGACACCCTGTATAGAGTGTCCAAAAAATTGGACATTCTGCACAATGCCCACCTAGGATACATTGCCCGTAACATATGCACCAAAATAACGTAGCTTGGAGTCGGACTGTACAAACGAAACCTGGGCTGATGAGTTTTCTCGACCTCCGCCTGCCAGGTTACGAAGCTCGATTCCTTCGCCATTATCGCGAAAGCGACTTTACGGCCAATTTACCTCACATTTTCACCGAGTGATAAAACTTCGTCATGGATTTTTTTCCCTTCCTTTCATTCCTTCCTCGTGCAGACGGAACGGCGCTCGGGATGATGTCCCCGTCGGCTGAGCTCTCACTCTGATGAGTTTGCAAGTCGGTCCCGGGTCAAGGCTGGTGGAACAGACCCAAGGTCGAATCTTCACGACCCGCCGCGCAGGCGAAAAATAAAAACCTTCTTCCTCGTCACGTTGCCCGAAATCGTGCGCTGGAGCCGGCCGGGGAATTACAGTTACATCAATATTCGGCGGATTCAACACAATCAGAAACAAGGAGAAGAAATACATTTACGACAATGGACTGTTACTGTCCGTCTGTCGGGAAGAAGCTTGGCGAATGATTATTATTATTATGGTTATATATATTTTTTGTGCGTGTGCATATTCAAAATATAATTATATAAAATATACAGATATACTTTACATGATGACACTACGTTTTATACTTTTTATCTTTAATTTGCATGTTACTGTTGCACTATATTAACATATATGAGGTGTAGGGTTAAAAAAGTTTTAGGCAAGTTTTTGTTCAAAGCTATCACTGATAATTTGTTGTTGGATTCAACATTCATTCATGAAACATAACGTTTTTCAAGTTACAAAAGTACCTATCAACAATATCCATAAGGGCCATCATTTGTCAAATGAAATAATATCACAGAACAACCAACTCGACTTCATACAGCCATCCGTGATAATAATCAGGTGCTCCCTAGTGATGATATCTGGCCCGGATTTATACCATTTGATTCTCGATCTGTTGACGATGCTTCCCGGTGCAAACGAACGGGTGGTCGTACAATGCTACGGGCGATCTCAGAAAATGCTGCAAATTATTACACAAAGGTTTATTATTCACCTGTATAGATGCCCCTTCTGCGTAGATCACTGTCTTCTGTGGTCAATTCCCTCTACTTCCCCCCAGGAAAGCCCTAAATGGAGTACTAGAGCCGGCCCTGGAATTAATGTTTCACACAAACGCGAGGGGTACGTAGATAGTATAATGAACCGTTGTGTAATAATTTACCGTTGTGTAATAATTTACCATTGTGTAATAATTTACCCATCAATAATAGTTCAACCTTTGTTCAATTTTCACAAGTACCTACCAACAAAATCCAATAGTCCACCACTTATCAAATGAAATAATATCGCAGAACAACCAACTCGACTTCATACAGCCATCCTTGATTATAATCAGGTGCTCCCTAGTGATGATATCCAGGCTGGATTTATACCGTTTGATTCACGATCGTGTTGACGAAGCTTTTCGTGCAAACGAACGGCTGGTCGTACAGTGCTCCCGGTGGTCTCAAAAAATTCTTTAGTTCAAGATCAACTTAAAAACGGTTAAAAAAACCATTCCCTTCTATTGAAAGATTTCGAACTACGGCGTTCTGAAGTTCCAACCCCTATTTTGAACCCCTTAGAGATGGCTGACAGTAACGCCGAGCTTCGTGGACCAACTAAACCCCGAACGGTACCTATAAACCAAATTTCGTCAAGTGTGGCTCATGGTAACTAAGAAAAGTGCTAAGTGCAGCGTACGGCGGACGGACAGAAATTTTGGTTTATTATTTTCAATAATGAACCTTTGGAATCGAGCATGAAAAAAATTTTTAATCCCCCCTCAAAATTTGATGGGCTACATTTTAAGTATGTAGATTCCGAAAATGCAATTAAAAAATTTTTGCCCGTACACCGCACTTTTCTTAGTTACCATGAACCGAAATTAATGAAATTTGGTTCGTAGGTCCGTTCGGGGTCTAGTTGGTCCTCGAAGCTCGGCGTTACTGTCAGTCATCTCCAAGGGGTTCAAAATAGGGATTGGAACTTCCAGAACGCCGTAGTTCGAAATCTTTCAATAGAAGGGAATGGTTTTTTTCTTTTTAAATTGATCTTAAACTGAAGAATTTTTTGAGACCAACCGGAGTATTGTACGACCAGCTGTTCTTGTGCATCAAAAAGCTTCGTCAACACGATCGTGAATCAAACGGTATAAATCCAGCCTGGATATCATCACTAGGGAGCACCTGATTATAATCAAGGATGGCTGTATGAAGTCGAGTTGGTTGTTCTGCGATATTATTTCGTGTGAAAAATGATGGCTCTTCTCGATTGTGTTGATAGGTACTTTTGTAACTTGAACAAACATTATGCTTCATAAATAACAACAAATAATAAATTATTAATGAGTGAATTATTGAATCCCGCGCATTTTTATGAAGTTGTAATTCCCGAGCCGGCTCCAGTACTCGATTTAGGGTTTTCTTGGGGGGAGCTCGAGGGTGGTAGGTATTGACCAAAGAAACAGTGATCTACGCAGAAGGGACATCTATACAGAGAAATATAAATGATAAACCTGTGTGTAATAATTTCCAGCGTTTTTTATTCCATTTTGAGATTCTGCGTACCTTGAAACGGAACATCAATTTATGTGGGTGGTGATGGCAGCGGGGTGGGGTGGGGGATATTTTTTCCATGCTCGTTTCGAAGTTTCATTATTGAAAATAATAAATCAGAATTATAGCGAATAGTACACAGAATCTGGGAAAGAAAAGAAACTGCTTAGAATGTTCTTATTATTATTTGGTCAAGCAACATGGTATCTAGGGAAGCCATCGGTGTCTGGATTGGATCCCTCGGAAAGGTGTCAGTGCTCTATCGTATGTGGGAACACTCTTTGTCCACGAGCAACCAGAACGTCGGAGAGATCGCTTTGTGTGAAGTGGGATCAATTTTTTCCCGAGTAAAACTACATTCCATGCTTTTTGGAAATGTCATGCTGATTCTAATTCCAGTACGTTTAATTTTGGTCCAGGTCCCTCCCCCCCTGCTCTACAAAAATTTAATAAAAGAAAACCAGTCATGCAGCATGACTTAATGAGCGAATTTTCAAAGAAATATTCGAATTAATGGCTATGGTTTTGAATAAAGGAAAACTTCTTCCTCCTACTGTTAGTACCTAAATTGAATAATTTGAAATAGATTTTTTCTTTCGTCTTCCTTCTAGTAATACGTGGGCCGGTACTTGTCTATCTATGAAGGTATCATAACAATTATATGTCAAATGGGAAATTCAAGGAGTTGTACTAATCGTTTGCCTCCCCCTTTTTTGCTTCGAACTCTCGTCTTCAATTAATACTTCTCACATTTTTCAATCTGACCACTCTAAGGGGGTGGGGGGGGGGGGGTAAGAGTTTAAAGATTATCCTAGTTTTGGGTAATTTTTGCGCACTTTAAATGCTCTAATTTAAGAACGGATTTAGATATCTAAAATCCGATTTCACCATCGTGTTCAGCGTGCAAAAACCTTTAAAATGAGGGGTCACTTGTTAGAAAATAACATTTTGGGGATTTTTGGGTAATTTTTGCGCACTTTAAATGCTCTAATTTGAGAACGGATCAAGATATCTAAAATCCGATTCCACCATCGTGTTCAGCGTGCAAAAACCTTTAAAATGAGGGGTCACTTGTTGGAAAATAACATTTTGGGGATTTTTGGGTAATTTTTGCGCACTTTAAATTCGCCAAAACCCTCCTTAGAGTAGGCCAATTTCGCTTATCTACGAACTTAGCCTTTCGATTGCCAAGATAGATTTTTTGTGCAAATTTGAGCTGTTTATCTCAATTCTATCGAGAGTTATCGTCTGGAGTGACACATATATATATAAATATATATATACATATAAAAAAGTGTTAAATTTCAGGAATCGTTTTAGAATGGTCTGAAACGGATTTCTATGAAGAAAATTTCCAAAAATTTATATTATTTAAATTTCGAAGCCATTGCAATAGCTTCATTTTCTTTGAAAATTCGCTAAAACAGTTTCACATTGGTATGATTGGTATGATTGGTATCATCAAAACCAGTTTGGTTGAACTGTAATGAGTGTCGACGCATTTCAGTTTTCAAAAGATTCTTGAGGTGAAGTAAGCTGTTCTGGGTACTTGTTCTTGCTAGTAACTTTTATTCCGAATTTTCGCTAATCGATAAGCGTGGGATTGGAAGATTTTATTTCCTATTCTTCTTCGTGAATCACAAATGTGGTATCCCTGTTTCCATCCTTCCATTCCTTTATGCTGTCCATAAGATTTTATGAAGAGGGCGCACGTACTGTCCCTCATAGACTCCTGCTGATTCCCCAAAACTTGCAAAATAGTAAATGATGAAATTAATTCGCAATGAACCAGGATGCGAGTGGCTTAGCAGTGCACACACCAAACTTATAGGAAGCCTTGTTTTGGACGGTAGAATTTGTAAACACGACCATCGAAAAAGCTGGCAAGCGCAGGGGCGCCAATTTTTGCGGAGCTGGTCGGAGTTTGGTTTGCGGCGCGAGAGTCAGATTTCTATTCACAGTCGAAAAAGGAACACAAATCACTTGAATTCGGCGTTCACCAGCTGGGCGGAGTGCGAGGCACGTGATATGAACTGTACGTGGAGGGTCAGAGGCGTTTTGAGAGTTCGCCTCTCGTCTGTATTTACTGGTGGACTGTGATTCACTTAATGTACGTACGACCGTACGGACAACGCCGCTAATCAAGTGGGATATGTACAAGCGCATTCAAAGTGTGTCAGGGGGAATGAGTTAACAGTTTTCATGAAATCCGTGGGATTTACTTTTATTTTATTTATGGTGGATTTTGTTCATTAAGTTTCGTGATAACTAATAAAACGCTGCCAAGTCCTTGTCACATGGGTTTATTATTCTATTGGACAAACCTACAGAAATGCTGGTTTTTCATTATATAGTTACAATAATTGCATGTACAATAAGTAATTGAAATTGCTATTGTTGATGGTTTCCACCAATTTTGGTCCCGAAAAATACGATTTAAAAACAAAAACAAATTATCATTGATCATTGATAGTGTCATAATTGTCTATACACTCACCTGTTGATACTACTTCTAGTATTATAAAAATGTATGTTGATTTCGGAGTATTTCCCAGGTTTTTGACTAATAAAAACTGAATTTTGGGAGCTGAACCTTCGTTACAACCTCAACTATTCACCCTTCAATCAAAATCGACTTCACATTCGGCCTCCTCGTCCTGAAAAACATGGAAAACGATACCTCACAAGCTCATGTTACTAAAACACCTATTTTATACCCATTTTTTCACTCATAACGCCCTTGGGTATATTTCGTTCGGGCTTGAAAGTTTCGGGACACAACTAGGGCCCAAATGGAGCATGTGAGCGAAAGAACGAATTTTTTGGACCGAAAATGAAGTACCTAGTTATGCGTGATAGGCGGGCGGCGTACGGCGGACGGACATTGCATTTTGGTTTATTATTCAGTGAATAATACTATGTAATCATTCAGCAAAAAATTTTTATAACACCCCCTAAAAAATTTTTTTTACGTTTCAAGGTACGTAGATTCCAAAATGCATTGTCCGTCCGCCGTACCACGCATAACGGCTTCATTTTCGATCTAAAAAATTCGTGCTCCATCTGGGCCCTAGTTGTGTTCCGAAACTATGCAGCCCAATCGTAATATACCTAGGGGTGTTATGGGTGAAAAATGGGTGGGAAAATAGGTATTTTTTTTTTGTTTTAGTAACACGAGCTTTTGACGTATCGTTTTCCATGTTTATTTAGGACGAGAAGACTGAATCTGAAGTCGATTTTGACCAAAGAGTGGAAAATTGAGGTTCTAAGGAAGTTTCATCCTTAAATTTACGTTAAATTTTGGTCTAAAATCGTCGCTTTTCCGCACACAGTTCGGGTCCCCATTTGGGAACACATTTGGCTCCTAGTTGTCCTCCGAAACACGGCAGCCCAACCGACATACACCCTGGGGTGTTATGGGAGAAAAATGGGTGTAAAAATAGGGGTTTTCGAGGGAGTTTTGAGGTTTTAGTGAACATGAGCTTGTGAGGTATCGATTTCCATGTTTTTTAGGGCGAGAAGACCGAATATTAGGTTGATTTTGATCAAAGAGTAAAGAATTGAGTTTGTAGCGAAGGCTAAGCTCCCCAAATTCATATTTTATCAGTCAAAAACCTGGGAGATTGTCTGAAATCACCATAAATTTGTATAATAACACTAGAAGTAGTATTAACAGGTGAATCAATACAATGGAACTGATAAGCTTTAAAAAAAATATAAATAAAAACCCGAGGTCGTGTTTAGGGGCCAAAACTGGTGGAAACCATCACAAATAACTACCTATTTCAATTATTTCACATGAAAGAAACAATAAATGAACAGCCAATATTTCTGTAGGTGTGTCCAGTATAATAATAAACCCATGCCACAAGGGTTTTGCGGCGTTTTTATATTATGTAGGACGCATAGGACGGCACCAATTTGCCTGGTAGGCTCAGTGAGACGTTTGTGTAGCTAAGTCGGTAGGCCGCATACGACAAAGGTACCTACTATTTATTGGTACCTACTTCACGTAGTTTACGTTGCTTTCGTATTCGCTCAAATGGTCATGCTGCATGACTGATGATCTCCCACAGGTTTTTGGATTGAGTATTCCAGTTTGGTGTCCCAGCAGTGGGGCCCCAGGCAGGCAGGTAGTTTTAAGTCGAAGTGGTCAGGTACCAAAGGAAAAGGCCACAACCTGGGCCCCGTTCAATAAAACTACAATTCACAATTTACAGGGATATTTTTTAACAAATGTTAAAAATGAGAGGTACAAGCGTTCATCGAAACTACAATTGTGGACTTGTAAGTGCAGATGAATTTTAACAATTCTACTGGTAGATTTCGCCTGTTCTACAGGTGTTCATCAAATTTCTGACAAGTTTACAAATGTACAATTGTAAAAACGGACTACAATTTAACATAGCTCCATTCTCCTGTTAAAAGCTAACAAGTGAGCCTGCAATCGCGATTAGTCCGAGTTGCTGTTGTTTTTGTCCCCGTTTTATTCATTTATTTGTGTCATGATGTGGGATACTTCATCCGATGAGGAAACTGTAGTTGTGAGGAGGCGTCGACGTCGCATTTTCCGACACCACGTATTAATACAAATTTTCATGGGATCCATGAGTTCAACGAGAGGTTCCGGATGACGTCTGAACGCATGGAACGCATGGATTGCTTTCAGCAACTCGACCTTACCTTCTCTCTTATTCATTTCAAAACGATGTATAAGTAAAAATTGAATAGGTAACAAAACAAAACTTCGACTAGACTAGACGTTCGAACGTTCGATGGACGACGGTCAAATTTTGACTTTTCAAGGCATCCCGAATATGCTGATGCGCAAAAAGTGCAAAAATGAGTTGTAGTGAAGTTATTTATTTCATTTTTTTGTTATTTCAACAGAGGACATGAGCAAATTTTGAGAAGAAGCAAAATTTTCAGGTTGTTCCGAAGAAAATGTTCAGTTAAGTTTGATAATGAAACTCTTGTAAAACAGATAACATCGTTTTTTCTAATGTATTTTTCCCCTCTGAATCGAATGAAACCACTCCCAAGTCGATATCATTATCCGTTTTCGAGATTGGTAGTTTTTTCCGATTTTGGCCATTTGGCCCCACTGCGCGCCGAAGCCGAACATAACCTGTAACCTCCAAGGGAAGGTTATATTGTAACTTTCGCCTGTACAATTGTACACTTGTTGAATTGTATAACAATGTTTTATAAAACGCCTGTACTTGTCAACTTGTTATTACAGGCCCGTAAAACTACAGGACTTGTTTAATTGTTCACTTGTAGTTGTAGTTTAATGAAAAACGCTTGTACTTGTACACTTGGCATTACAGGTCCCTGTACTTGTGAAATTGTTAAATTGTAGTTGTAGTTTTATTGAACCAGTTGTTGAACCCAATTGTTAAATTGTAGTTGTAGTTTTAACGTCACCAGAATCCTTCAGTCATGTGTCAACAGTTCCACGTGGAGCCCTGAGCCAATGGGCAGGCTTTCCTTTTTTGGTTTATTATTCTCTGAATAATACACCTATGTAATCGCTCAGCAAAAAATTTTTATAACACCCCCTCAAACTTTTTTCTTTTTCGTTTCAAGGTGCGTAGATTCAAAAAATGCAATGTCCGTCCGCCGTCCGCCGTACGCCGTATCACGTGTACAGGCTTCATTTTCGGTCTAAAAAAGTCGTTCTTTTGCACACATGGTCTATTTGGGCCCTAGTTGTGTCCCGAAACTTTTCAGCCCGATCGGAATATACCCAGGGGTGTTGTGAGTGAAAATGTGTGTAAAAATAGGTACTTTTTGCGTTTTAGCAACATGTTGGTAACATGAGCTTTTGAGGTATCGTTTTCCATGTTTTTGGGGACGAGAAGATCGAATATGAGGTCGATTTTGGCCAAGGAGTGGAAAATTGAGGTTGTACCAGATGTTCAGCTCCCAAAATTGATTTTTTATGAGGCAAAAACCTGCGAAATAGTCTGAAATCACCATCAATTTGTAGAATAGCACTAGGAAAAGTTTCAACACGTAGATCAAGACGATTAAGTGGCACTACCAATGATCATGGATAATTTGAAAAAAAAAAAAAAAGATCGTACCTACCTAATTTGTGTTTTGGGGGCCACAATTGGTGGAAACCATCAGAAATAGCTATTTCAATTATTTCACATGAAACAAACAATAAATGTAGGTACAGCCAACATTTCTGTAGAATAATAAACCCCATGTGACAAGGACTTTGCAGCGTTTTTAATCCTACACAAGGCACCACCTTCTTTTTCTTACAACCCCACCATTCACTGTTTTCAGGCCCCCACACACGATCAAATCTGCTTGACAAACGTGGTTTGTCAAACGCGCTTGTCAAACTTCGTTTGACGTGGCACCCACACGTTCATACAAGATTATATCTGTGCTTGCAGGGGGAAGTCAGTTAAGTCCAAAAAGTAAGTTCTGAGATATTTGCAATTAAAGGTTTGAACGAATCTCCAAAATCGTACAATAGTCAGATCGACCAAAACAAGCTAAGGTGTTTTCCGTTATCGATCTACTATTCTATTCATATGAGATTTTCCGAATTTTGCTTACATTTTGGTACGAAAATTTAAATTTAGTTCGAGACATATACGTTTCTTATGGACATGACTTACTTTACACAAATACTTCTGGACTTGACCGTCTCTGCTCTAATGAATGTTGCAATAACTTATGGCATTATTATGTAGTTTGTTGTCATTTTCAAATCACGGTATTTATGTATCAGTAGGGTATTGGCAATAAATTCTCACAATTTAATCTTGAACGAGTATCTTTATTGATTACAAAAAAAATGAGTAACTAATAATAAATAATTGTAATGTCATAAAACGTAAAATTAGTGATTTAAGAGAATGTAGATTTAACCCATTGATACTGAATTATTGACAACAATTTACTACAATAATATTCACACATTAATGAGGCAGCACAAGTGACTTATTCAGCTTCATCTTCCGTCTCAGGGAATGTATTAGTTTGATTTTTTGTAGGAAGATCTCTGTAGAATTGGTGGAATACAGGAGAGATGGACTTCAACAGATCCCCAGTATCTTTCTTTTTCTCTTCGGAAATCATACAGGGTCCATCGTATCTCTGCTCAGGTACCAAAGTTGAAGTCGCTCTTCTGCCTCTCCGCCGAAAGCTGACCGAGCGAAAATGTCCTTCATCCTCCAAGGAAGTATTGAATAAAACTCCAGGCTGATCTTTTGTATACCGAATGTATACAAAATTGTATATACTTTTCCACTGAAAAGTTCCTCTCTGGTCATCTGTTTTCTTACTTTGGAATAATTGTTTTTTGAACACATCAGCAAAGTCAAAAAAATTATTTCAGCAAAGGCGGTCAAGTCCATTCAAAGGGAAACGACGGTGGACCTAACTGATTTTACCCACCGATGGGTAGACGTTTGGTGACCTGTCTGGAAAGGCACTAAAGCATAGCTCACTGTGGGAACATGATAGGACCTAACCTCCTATACACAAATGTAGATTAAAAAATGTTGTATCTAGAAATATAAACACCTGTTTTTGGCTGATGTTGGACTTAACTGACTTTCCCCTGCAAGCACAGATATCAACAAGCTTCAGTTTCTGATTATTGGTCGATTGAAGGCCGGGTCTTCTGATTTTTCGGAATTTTGGATCAGTCGGGGTTAAATGAAATGGATTTCAATCAACTCTGTTACGTTTACTTGCTGACGAAGTGGAAAGACAGCGTCAAGAGAGATCGACGGAAAAAAACAGCGGTCCGTTTGTGGAAAAGAGAGGCTCATGAAGAGAGGTGTGTGTGTACGGCCATACAAATCTCCTGAGTGAGCTGAGGTGTGCACCCCAGTGAAAGCAGGCTTCACTGTTTTCAGCTTTCACTTAAGTCAGTCCAGTAAACCCAATGGGGTTCGGTTGTGTTGTTCAGATGTGAATTTGACTGCTATGATAATCCATGAACAGTGAAGATCACAGCAGGGCTGGACCAGCAGACTTCAAAAACGCTGCAAAGTCCTTGTCACATGGGTTTATTATTCTATTGGAAATATCTAAAGAAATGTTGGCTGTTCATTTATTGTTTCTTTCATGTGAAATAATTGAAATAGCTATTTCTGATGGTTTCCACAATAATTTTTGGCCCCTAAAACACGAATTAGGTACGCTCCTTTTATTTTATTTTTTTTTTAAATTTATCTTTGATCATTGGTAGTGCCATTTAATCGTCTTAATCCACGTGTTGATACTACTTCCAGTGTTATTATACAAATTGATGGTGATTTCAGACGATTTCCCAGGTTTTTGACTCATAAAAAATCAATTTTGGGAGCTGAACATTTGGTAGAACCTCGATTTTCCACTCTTTGGTCAAAATCGACTTCATATTCGGTCTTCTCGTCCCCAAAAACTTGGAAAACGATACCTCAAAAGCTCATGTTACTAAATGTTGCTAAAACGCAAAAAGTACCTATTTTGTGCACATTTTCATTCATAACATCACTGGGTATATTCCGATCGGGCTGAAAAGTTTCGGGACTCAACTAGGGCCCAAATGGAGCAAGTGTACGAAAGAACGACTTTTTTAGACCAAAAATGAAGCCTGTAAAAAATGAAAAGCTGATGAAGCCTGATGTTGTAAAAATTTTTTGCTGAGCGATTACATCGGTGTATTATTCACAGAATAATAAACCAAAATGGGTTTCCCCACCTCCCTTGGTATGTTCCACTTGTATTTTGCCCAAAACTTACCTTCCAATATTTCATAGATCTCTGAAGCTTCTGATCATTATACCACTGAATTCTTCATAGTTGTCATTTACGAAAAAAGCGCTGCAAATTATTACACAACGGTTTACTATTCACCTGTATAGATGCCCCTTCTGCGTACATCACTGTTTTCTGCGGTCAATACCCCCGAACTTCCACCAGGAAAGCCCTAAATCGAGTACTGGGGCCGGCTCGGGATTTAAAATTTCATAAAAATGCGCGGGACTCAGTAATTCAGTCATTAATTGTTGTTATTCAAGAAGCATAAGGAACAAATGAACCTTTGTGTAATAAAACGTTCTGTAAAAAACCGTTGCGTATGCATGCATTCATGAGGGATAACGCATGTTCAAAAGTGTCTATCACGCATAGCGGCTTCATTTTCGATCTAAAAAAATCGTTCTTTCGCACACATGCTCCATTTGGGCCCTAGTTGTGTCCCGAAAATTTGCAGCCTGATCGGAATATACCCAGGGGTGTTATGAGTGAAAATGTCGATAAAAATAGGTACTTTTTATGTTTTAGTAACATGTTAGTAACATGAGCTTTTGAGGTATCGTTTTCCATGTTTATGGGACGAGAAGACCGGAGTGTGTAGTCGGTTTTGACCAGAGTGGGAAATTGAGGTTCTAACGAAGTTTCAGCCTTAAATTTACGTTAAATATTGGTCTAAAATCGTCGTTTTGGTTTATTATTCTGTGAATAATACACCTATGTATTCGGTCAGCAAAAAATTTTTATAACACCCCCTCAAAATTTTTTGTTTTCCGTTTCAAGGTGCCTAGATTCAAAAAATGCAATGTCCGTCCGCCGTCCGCCGTATCACGTGTACAGGCTTCATTTTAGGTCTAAAAAAGTCGTTCTTTCGCACAGATGCTCCATTTGGGCCCTAGTTGTGTCCCGAAACTTTTCAGCCCGATCGGAATATACCCAGGGGTGTTATGAGTGAAAATGTGTGTAAATAGGTACTTTTTGCGTTTTAGCAACATGTTGGTAACATGAGCTTTTGAGGTATCGGTTTCCATGTTTTTTTGGACGAGAAGACCGAATATGAAGTCGATTTTGACCAATGAGGGGAAAATTGAGTTCTACCAAATGTTCAGCTCCCAAAATTGATTTTTTATGGGTGAAAAACCTGGGAAATCGTCTGAAATCACCATCTGTTTGTATAATAACCCTGGAAAAAGTGTCAACACGTGGATCAAGACGATTAAATGGCACTACCAATGATCAAAGATAGTAAAAAAAAAAAAAACGTACCTAATTTGTGTATTAGGGGCCAAAATTAATGGAAACCATCAGAAATAGCTATTTCGATTATTACGCATGAAAGAAGCAATAAATGAACAGCCATCATTTCTGTAGCTATGTCCAATAGAATAATAAACCCATGTGACAAGGACTTTGCAGCGTTTTTCTGCACACAGTTCGGGTCCCCATTTGGGAGCACATTTGGGTCCTAGTTGTGTTCCGAAGCCAGGCAGCCCGATCGGCATACACCCAGGGGTAAAAATAGGGGTTTTCGAGGGATTTTTGAGGTTTTAGTGAACATGACCTTATGGGTTATCGTTTTCCATGTTTTTTAGGGCTAGAAGACCGAATATCTGGTTGATTTTCACCGAAGAGTGAAGAATTCAGGTTGTAACGAAGGTTAAGCTCCCGAAATTCATTTTTTATGAGTCAAAAAGATGGGAAATTATCTGAAATCACCATCAATTTGTATAATAACTCTAGAAATAGTATCAACAGGTGAACCAAGACAAAGAAATGGTACTATCAGTGATCAAAAATAGTCTGTTGATAGGAAAAGCCGAGCCTAATTCGTGTTTTTGGGGGCCAAGAACTGGTGGAAACCATCAAAACTAGCCATTTCAATAATTGCAGATGAATGAAACAATAAACGACCAGCCAACATTTCTGTACGTATGTCCAGTAGAATAATAAACCCACGTGACAAGGACTTTGCAGCGTTTGTCTTTTAGTAACATGTTAGTAACAAGAGCTTTTGAGGTATCCTTTTCCGTGTTATTGGGGATGAGAAGACCGAATACGAAGTCAATTTTGACCAAAGGGTGGAAAATTGGGGTTCTACCAAATTTTCAGCTCCCAAAATTGACTTTTTTTATGAGTTAAAAACATGGAAAATCGTCTGAAATCACTATCAATTTGTATAATTACACTAGAAAAAGTGTCAGCACGTGAATCAAAATAATTAGATGGCACTACCAATGAACAATGATGAGTTGAAAAAAAAATGAGCGAGCCTAATTCGTGGTTTTGTGGCCAAAATTGGTGGGAACAATCAGAAATAGCTACTTCAATTATTGCATATAAAATAAAAAATTAATGTATCACTATTATTCATAGCTGAGTTACTTGTATCAATTACTGCATGAATACATTTATTTCTTTGTCATTTCTGACGACGTGATACCTGGATCGCATAAGACCTCTCCAACATATCCAATCCCAATCCTATTTCCCCCCATTTCCTATTTCTTCTCCAATGTATTTCCAACATTTCTGTAGGTATGTCCAGTAAAATAATAAACCCATGTGACAAGGACTGTGCAGCGTTTTTGGAATCTATGCACCTTGAAACGTAAAAGAAAACAGTTTTGAGGGGGTGCTATACACATTTTTTGCTGGGCGAATACATAGGTGTATTATTCACGGAATGTTACAAAAAGTGGGGCGTACGGCGAGCGGACAGCAATTTTTCATTCCGTTTTCGGATTCAACATACCTTGAAACGCTAAGCAACACTATTTTAGGGGGTTAAACTTTTTTTTAATGCCCGAATTCAAATGTTCACTATAGAAAATAATGGATTAAAATGCTCTGTGTACCAGAGAAATAAATTCAAGGACACAATAATCAGAGGTGATTTTAGGAAAACGAGCGATGTTCGTATTTTGGGGGATCGGAGGAAGCGGATTAGCGTAGGACAGGGGCTCATGAGGCGGATCAATCGAGTTCCAGCCAACACCCAGCCCCAGCCTCCCACAGAACACATTTACAGCAGCTGGAGCGGTGGGCGAATTCCTGCACGTGGCACGAATTTCAACTATTGGCACGAACGTCACACGCACACCTATCATTTGGCCCACGTGTCAACTCTATTGCTCCTGTCCCCTCCGTAACAGACGTCCAGTGCTCACTAGCAGCACGAACGGCATCTGGTGGCTTTCGAATGACGCGCTCTGTTTGCACAAACGGACTCAGCAGTACGCAGCTTCGGCGAAAGGCCTTTCCAGAACCAACTGGTACTCAGAGAGCCTCGAAAATCTCCAATACTGTGTCGCTACCACGACTCCAAAACCGCCCAAATGCTTTTAACTAGTTTTGAGAAAGATGCGTTCAAAGTTTAAAAGCAGTATAAAAATAGAAAAGTAAAACGCTGCAAATTCCTTGTCACATGGGTTTATTATTCTATTGGACATACCTACAGAAATTCTGGCTGTTCATTTATTGTTTTTTTCATGTTAAATAACTTAAATACCTATTTCTGATGGTTTCCACCAATTCTGGCCCCCAGAACACAAATTAGGTAGGTAGGTACGCTCTTTTTGGTTTATTATTCTGTGAATAATACACCTATGTATTCGCTCAGCAAAAAATTTTTATAACACCCCCTCAAACTTTTTTCTTTTACGTTTCAAGGTGCATAGATTCCCAAAAATGCAATGTCCGTCCGCCGTACGCCGTCCGCCGTCCGCCGTACGCCGTCCGCCATCCGCCGTCCGCCTTATCACGTGTACAGGCTTCATTTTCGGTCTAAAAAAATCGTTCTTTCGCACACATGCTCCATTTGGGCCCTAGTTGTGTCCCGAAACTTTTCAGCCCGATCGGAATATACCCAGGGGTGTTATGAGTGAAAATGTGTGTAAAAATAGGTACTTTTTACGTTTTAGCAACATATTGGTAACATGAGCTTCTGAGATATCGTTTTCTATGTTTTTGGGGACGAGAAGACCGAATATGAAGTCGATTTTGACCAAAGAGTGGAAAATTGAGTTCTACCAAATGTTCAGCTCCCAGAATTGATTTTTTATGAGTGAAAAACCTGGGAAATCGTCTGAAATCACCATCAGTTTTTATAATAACACTGGAAAAAGTGTCAAGACGTGGTTCAGGACGATTAAATGGCACTTCCAATGATCAAAGATAGTTAAAAAAAAAAAAAAAAAAAAAGAGCGTACCTAATTTGTGTTTTGGGGGCCAAAATTAATGGAAACCATCAGAAGTAGCTATTTCGATTATTACGCATGAAAGAAACAATTAATGAGCAGCCAACCTTTCTGTAGGTATGTCCAATAGAATAATAAACCCATGTGACAAGGACTTTGCAGCGTTTTTTCATTTTTTTTCGAATCATCTTTGATCATTGGTAGTGCCATTTAATCTTCCTGATCCAAGTGTCGACACTTCTTCTAATGTTATTATACAAATTGATGGTGATTTCAGACGATTTTCCAGGTTTTTGCCTTATAAAAATTAATTTTGGCAGCTGAACCTTTGGTAGAACTTCAATTTTCCACTCTTTGGTCAAAATCGACTTCATATTCGGTCTTCTCGTCCCCAAAAACATGGAAAACGATACCTCAAAAGCTCATATTACTTACATGTTACTAAAATACAAAAAGTACCTATTTGTAGACACATTTTCACTCATAACACACCTGGGTATATTCCGATCGGGCTGCAAAGTTCGGGACACAACTAGGGCCCAAATGGAGCATGTGTGCGAAAGAACGATTTTTTAGACCGTAAATGAAGCCTGTACACGTGATACGGCGGACGGCGGACGAACGTTACATTTCTGGAATCTACACACCTTGAAACGGAAAAGAAAAAATTTTGAGGGGGTGTTATAAAAATTGTTTGCTGACCGAATACATAGGTGTATTATTCACAGAATAATAAACCAAAAGCTGGAAATTATTACACAAAGGTTTATTATTCACCTGTATAGGTGCCCCTTATGCGTGGATCACTGTTTCCTGTGGTCAGTACTCTCGAGCTCCCCCCAGAAAAGCCCTAAATCGCGGACCAGAACCGGGCCGGGAATTCCAGCTTCATAAAAATGCGAGGGATTCAATACTAACATGTCATTAATTAATTGTAGTTATTCATGGAGCATATCGTTTGTTCTAGTTACAAAATTACCTATAAACAAAATCCCCCGCCCCACGCCAAAAAAAGTCAAATGGAACAATATCACAGAACAACCAACTCGACTTCATACAGCCATCCGTGATTATAATCAGGTGCTCCCTAGTGATGATATCCCGGTTGGATTTATACCGTTTGATTCACGATCGTGTTGACGAAGCTTTTTGGTGCAAACGAACGGCTGGTCGTACAATGCTCCGGGTGATCTCAAAATATTCTTTAGTTCAAGATCAGTTTAAAAACGTAAAGAAAAACCATATCCTTCAATTGAAAGTTTTCGAGCTACGGCGTTCTGAAAATTTCAGCCCTATTTTTCACCCCTTAAGGCTTCGGCACACAGAACGCGTTATAACGCGACGCTTGGCGTTTCTGTACCGTCGCGTTACGGCGATACGGTTGTATGAGTCAAGTTTGCATCATCCCTGCCACAATGGCTGCGTTAAAACTCAGCGCGTAGTCCCGGAACGTTGCGTTAGCTATTCGGGTTGTGGAAAATTACAAAAGTTAACGCGCGTTAGTGCATCAACATGGGCGAAGAAACAGAAAAACTTTTTGAACAAGTGCGAAAGTTTGTATATTTGTACGATACTTCACATGATTATTACAACAAATTTCCCTAGTTTCAACAGGTCTCCTCCAGTTCGTGGTGATCTTCTCAATACTCGGCTGCAGTAGATCATGCAGATCCTCAAAACTTTGTCGAGACATGCGGAAATATACAAAAAAACTATCTTCATCTGAGCGCAGCTCTCGACACAGGCGGTAGAATTCACCAAGTTCTTCTATTTTAAATAGTTCTTGAACTTGCGAGTTTTTTAAGACCATCCGGAGCGTCGTACGTCCAGCCGTTCGTTCACAGTAAGGCCCCGAATTTTGCACCGACAGGCATTTTCGACTCCAGTGTGAATGAAATTGTATACAATTGAAACCAAATCTCGTAACCAGAGACGCGCCCACAATAGGAAATTTGGCGGAGATGAAATCATTGCTAGGGATCACCTGATTATATTGGCGGAGTATGAAGTCGAGTTGGTTGTTCTGTGATATTATTTCATTTGAAAAATGATGGCTCATTTGGAGTTTGTTGGTAGGTAGTGAAACTTGAACAAACGTTGAAGTATTATTGATGGGTAAATTATTACTACGGTAAATCATTACTCAACGGTAAATTATTACACAACGGTTCAGTATACCATCTACGTAGAAGGGGCTGGAGTTTATTGGTAGGTACTTTTGCAACTTTTTTCACTCCTCATCAACAATTTCTTTTCAGAACCTCATTATGTGTGTTTCTTTTTGTTAGGTACTGTTTGTCATCGGCAGAATTATTTTAGCAATATTTAACTCGTGATTTAGGTAGGTACCTAGTAACGAGTACGGGGTTAGGTACTAACCTAAGGAGGGTCTGCGATCTACATAATATGTATATAGAATAGTACATATCATATTATATAGACGGGTTATCTATACAGAGAGCTGTGATCTGTAACGGAAGGGTATTCTATACAAAATAATAAACCGTTGTGCAGGGATTTGCAGCGTTTCGATTTTGGATTTTACATACCTTGATACGGAAATCTCAAATTTTGAGGGGTTAAACTTTTTTCCCATGCTCGATTCCATAGGTTCATTGTTGGAAATAATAAACCAAAACTCACTGGAGTGGCAACGCTGTGACTAAAGCTGCTACTCCGGAGTCCTAATTGTGGAAATGAAAAAGTTATAAACAGTCAAAGTGGGAAAACCAAGTCAGAAGCAGTGAGAGTTTTTGGCTTCAGCTGTTATGAAGATTAAGGGTGTTCTTCTGTGTGTGCCCCCACTTTTGATTGCGCGTAAATCGGTCTGTTTAGTCAAAAATACAGGTGAATGGGGTGTGCAGATCACCCTTCATGTGCAGATCACATTTGCTCAAAAACAATTGGTGGCTCATATGGAACTATTTACTTCCCTAGTCTAACAATTCCGCATGTGCCCCCACTTGTTTTGAGCGAATTTTTGACATTTTATGTCTTTGCTTTGGCACATTAAAATAAAACGCTGCAAATCCCTGCACAACGGTTTATTATTTTGTATAGAATACCCTTCCGTTACAGATCACAGCTCTATGTATAGATAACCCGTCTATATAATATGATATGTACTATTCTATACATATTATGTAGATCGCAGACCCTCCTTAGGTTAGTACCTAACCCCGTACTCGTTACTAGGTACCTACCTAAATCACGAGTTAAATGTTGCTAAAATAATTCTGCCGATGACAAACAGTACCTAACAAAAAGAAACACACATAATGAAGTTCTGAAAAGAAATTGTTGGTGAGGAGTGAAAAAAGTTGCGAAAGTACCTACCAACAAACTCCCTCCCCTTCTACGTAGATGGTATAATGAACCGTTGTGTAATAATTTACCGTTGAGTAATGATTTACCGTAGTAATAATTTACCCATCAATAATACTTCAACGTTTGTTCAAGTTTCACTACCTACCAACAAACTCCAAAAGAGCCATCATTTTTCAAATGAAATAATATCACAGAACAACCAACTCGACTTCATACTCCGCCAATATAATCAGGTGATCCCTAGCAATGATTTCATCTCCGCCAAATTTCCTATTGTGGGCGCGTCTCTGGTTACGAGATTTGGTTTGAATTGTATACAATTTCATTCACACTGGAGTCGAAAATGCCTGTCGGTGCAAACTTCGGGGCCTTACTGTGAACGAACGGCTGGACGTACGACGCTCCGGATGGTCTTAAAAAACTCGCAAGTTCAAGAACTATTTAAAACCGTAAAAATATTTACGTAAAAAAATTGTATAGGCGTTTTGAAAATTTCAACCCCTATTTTGAACCCCTTAGAGATGACTCACAGTAACGTCGAGCTTCGAGGACCAACTAGACGCCGAACGGAACCTATAACCCGAATTTCATCAATTTTTTTTCATGGTAACTAAGAAAAGTGGCCCGTACGGCGTACGGCGGACAGACAGAAATATTTTTATTGCAGTTTTGGATTCTACATACCTTGAAACGTAAACCATCAAATTTTGAGGGGGGGTAAGAATTTTTTTTTTCATGCTCGATTCCATTGGTTCATTATTGAAAATAATAAACCAAAAACTGTCACGAAAAAGTGTCCTCGAAAAGTGTTACCTACATTTGACGATAATTTTCACTTACAACCAAGCCGTTGCTAGGGAAATGAAACTTCTGTAGTTTTCATCGGACAAAAATCGTTCTCCATTCAATCGAAAGCTCTCGAATTATGACGCATACTTATATATATTTTTATGTTATAAATAGATTATAGTGAACACTGCCGCTTGTTTTGTGATCAATTGCTTGAGGTTAAGGTTACCTACATTTCTGTTTTCATTAAAATAATACTACATCCAAACAAAGTTGGTCGTACAGGAAACTGGGATTCGTTGTTTTGTTATTGTTAGTTTTGATTTAGCCATCAGCGTGAATACATGTGTGCTCCGAATCTTACATATTATTTTATTTGTGTATTTGTGTAATTGGTTTTAAAGTGATTAATTAGGTTACTAACCAATAGTGTTGTGATTTTATTTGTTGATATGGAATGGGAAGAGTTTCGTAAGTTTGTTGTCGATACTCCTTTCTCGTCGCAAAAAGTATGAACAATTCATACGTACCAATGGAGCGAACGACGAGATGAACCTCGAACCGATTAACAAAGGGAAAACAACGCTAAAACGAAATTTGGCCTCAACAGTAACTGTAAAAAAAACAAATGCCGATAAAAAGCGTGAATATCGACTTCGCAAGAAACTTGGGAAACAGACCACCAGGGCCACACCAGCGAAAACAAACGCTGAGAGACAGCGTGAATGTCGACTTTGCAAGAAACTTCAAGCTTGTAAGTTTACCTCGGAGAACGCTAGAGACGCTATCGAGATTTCCGACGTAAATCATAAGTATGTACCACCACCTAAATCTGTCGCTGACGACGAATTCCACAGACGCTTTACTACGAATAAATTTGGGTTTTCATGTTCAGTCTGCGACCGATTGTGGTTCGAGAAAGATCTGCGCCCAACTCCTGCTTCCACATGTGACTTGCTGGCAAGAGAATTTCTTAACGAGGATGTTTCCAAATTTAAAGCGTGTGAAAACTGCTACCGCAAATTATGCAAGAAGGAAATACCACGTTTGTCGCGATCAAACGGCTTCCAGTATCCGCCAATGCCTACGCACCTACCTCCACTTGATCCAATATCCCAAAGACTTGTCTCGCCCCGACTTCCAATTATGCAGATTCGTCGGTTGCGGTTCGTAAAGGGTTCAAAGGCGATTGTTGGCCAAGTAATCAACGTACCGGTTGATGAAGTAAACAACATGGTCTGCGCATTACCTCGCCAACTAGACGACGATTACTCATTCAATGTGCACATCAAAAAACATCAAAAAAATACACAAATCGTCTGCACATAGTGGGTTCGTAAAGAAAAGTACGGTAAAGGATTGGATACGATTTCTCGTCGACACGCCATTGTACAAAGAGCACGGTATTATAATCGATCAAACATTTCTCGAAGACAATTCATCCAAAGATGTTATGAACCATGATAATCGTGCAAATGCTGCGCTCTACGAGGATCAAGAAACCAAAGAACCCAAGATTGAACCGATAGATAACAATCCACAGCAAGTAAAATCACTTCTGTTGTCGAAACAGCATACGATGATTTGGAACGAGGAAAAATACTTATCACTCGCACCTGGCTTAAGGACTTTGGAAGCTGGTTAGATGCGCATTGACACAGCTGGAGGCTTGGGTCGGAGCCCCGTCCTGTCATTCGCATCAACACGCGGACGCAACTGCTCTCGAAGAAATCAGCGTACAAAGCACAGACGTAGGTGACATTTGTCTAACTGAAACAACCATATCAATGTGATCGAAAATAAATTTGTTACTGAACGGTTTATTAAGATTGGATATTATTAATATTGACATGAAATGTCCCAATGTGTTTTAGTTGTATTTTGGGGGGCGGGGGGCTGTGATAAAAACATGTACGGCAAAGAGAACGAAATAGGAGGTTTTGGGGTTTCCAAAATGGTTGTCATGTTTTCATTTTTTATTGAGTTTTTATTTATTTTTTATTTTTTTTAGAAAAATATCTCTACTTTGTCGAGTTTGAGCGTGGGAGCAGCGGTAGGGTCAATTTTTCCAATAATCCACTCATTGTTAGCGTGGAGGCACATACGGAAGTATTTGACTAGGATAATCCTTCCGTATGTGCTCTCTCTTTTTAGTTTATTATTCTGTGAATAATACACCTATGTAATCGCTCAGTAAAATATTTTTATAACACCACCTCAAAATTTCTTCTTTTACATTTCAAGGTGCGTAGATTCCAAAAATGCAATGTCCGTCCGCCGTACGCCGTATCACGCATAACGGCTTCATTTTCGGTCCAAAAAATTCGTTATTTTGCACACAGGCTCCATTTCGGTCCTAGTTGTGTCCCGAAACATTGCAGCCAGATCGGAATATACCCAGGGGTGTCATGAGTGAAAATGTGTATAAAAATCGGTACTTTTTGTGTGTTAGTAACAAGAGCTTTTGAGGTATCGTTTTCCATGTTTTTGTGACGAGAAGACCGAATATGAAGTCTATTTTGTTCAGAGAGTGGAAAATTGAAGTTCTAACGAAGTTTCAGCCATAAATTTACGTGAAATTTTGATCTAAAATCGTCGTTCTTACGCATACAGTTTGGCTTCTCATTTGGGAACACATTTGGGTCCTAGTTGTGTCCCGAAACACGGCAGCCCAATCGGCACACACCCAGAGGTGATATGGGAGAAAAATGGATGTAGAAATAGGGGTTTTCGAGGGATGTTTGAGGTTTTAGTTGACATGAGCTTCTGAGGTATCGTTTTCCATGTTTTTTAGGGCGAGAAGACCGAATATTAGGTTGATTTTGACCGAAGAGTGAAGAATTGAGGTTGTAACGAAGGTTCAGCTCCCGAAATTCATTTTTTTCGGTCAGCAACATGGGAAATTGTCTGAAATAACCGTAAACTTGTATAATAACACTAGAAGTAGTATCAACAGGTGAATTAAGACAATTAAATGGTACTATCAATGATCAAAAGTAATTTCTTTAAAAAAAACCCGAGCCTAATTCTTGTTTTTGGGTGCCAAAATTGGTGGAAACCATCAGAAATTGCTATTTCAATTATTTCACATGAAAGAAGCATTAAATGAATAGCCAACATTTCTGTAGGTATGTCCAGTAGAATAATAAACCCATGTGACAAGGACTTTGAAGCGTTTTGTAAGTACTATAATTAACATCTTATTCGAGGAATAAGGGCATCAATTGCCACAGCATGCGAAAGAGGAGGTTCAGAGGTTTCCAAAACGCTAATCAAATTCATTTTTTTATGGGGAAAAAGAACAGATTTGCACGCAATCAGAAGTGGGGGCACAATACGGAAGAACACGGCAAAATTTTACATAAGCAAGGACGTGCGATGACTGTATCACCTGAAAGTGAATAACCCAGCATCGTGTGGACTGTATTTGGTTTCCGGTTCTGGGGTTACTTTGAAATTCATAGTTGAACGTACGATATTTCCGCAACAGGATTCTTGCATCATTTGGATGATGACGACCCACATACGCCAGGGAATGAGTGGCTGGGGGATGTTTCATTTACTTCCAAGGGAAAATGTTCACACGCACAGCCGCGATATCGTGTTACGGTGGAGCAGATAAAAAGGAAGCGCCGAGAAAAGAACGGTTTTTTTCTTTCTCGGGCTCTCGAAAGAGTCGCCTCGTAATGAGGTGAAGGTGTAATGAGGGCGCGGTTTGTGTGGCTGGCCGAGCGGGTTGACGCAAAACTTGAAAAATTCTTTTTTTCGCTCTCCGGAGGCGTCTGAAGGGCTTTTGAAAAGTGAATCATTAGTCATCTCTTCCGACTCGACTCCCCTCCACCGAGTGCCATCCGTTCCGTACCGTCCTCCTTCACTGCTGAATTGGTCAAGGCCGTTTCCTCGTCGAGCGAATCTCGATATTTGAACACCGTGTATTTGATCGTAATATTTGAACGCAATATTTGAACATCGTGTGAAATTGAGTCGTCGGAGGGGTCGCGTAACTGGGGTCGTGAAATTGGGGCTTGATCAAGGCGTGAAATTGAAATCCCTAAATAATTTTATAATTTATGGATTAACATAGATAATTATCGGTGTGTCAGGTTTTGGTAGTTAGGGTTACCAAATTTATTTCCCCTTTTAGATATTTTAATATCAATATTTGATAAAAAATAATGATTTAGGGATTAGCTCATTGGATTAACATACCTAGATATTAGGGTATCTGGTTCTGGTAATTAGGGTTACCAAATTTATGTCTCCTTTAAGATATTTTAATATCAGTATTTGATAAAATTAATATTTTAGGGATTATCTCATTGGATTAACATATATATTAGGGTATCTGGTTCTGGTAATTATGGTTAGCAAATTTGTTTCTCCTTTTAGAGATTTTAATATCAATACCTATCTGATAAAATTGATAATTTAGGTATTAAAATGTTATCTATACAAATAAATGTCTTATTTTGGAACGATGTCAACCACCTGCCCATGAATATTTTCTTGTTGATATTAATTTATCTTTCAAGATAATTTAGGGATTATCTCATTCGATCAACAGGATTTAGGGATTATCTCATTCTCATTCGATCAACATAGATGTTAGCGTATCTGGATTTGTTAATTAGGGTAACCAAATTTATTTCTCCTTTTACATATTTTAATATCAGTATTTGATAAAATTAATAATTTAGGTATTAAAATGTTATCTATAAAAATAAATGTCTTATTTTGAAACGATGTCAACTACCTGCCCATCAATACTTTGTTGCTGATATTAATTTATCTTTCAAGATAATTTAGGGATTATCTCATTCGATTAACATAGATATTAGGGTATCTGGCTCTGGTAATTAGGGTTACCAAATTTGTTTCTCCTTATAGATATTTTAATATCAGCATTTGATAAAATTAATGTTGTGATCTGCTGCTCCTCCACAACCAATGTAATGTACATACATGTTGTACCTCAGAGTGGGGACCCCCCGACCCCCCTCTGATCATGTCAGGGGGCTATAAAGAGCCGAGGGGCCAACAAATACATAACCATTCTCAAGCTAACTTTCGGCCTCGTCTGTTCCATCCTTAATCACTACACTGGTGACCCCGAGTGGTGACACGCAGCCTCCGCCCGCCGTCTGCGACCGCGGTGCGACGACAGCGACGACAGCGCCTAGCAACGACGAACAACGCCGCTCAGCGCCCGCCGACCGTCTGCGATGAGCCCCACCTCCGCAGCACTACGCCCGGCACACGCACTCCACTCCGACGCCCCACAGCGCCGCCCCCACCGACGCCACACAGCGGCGCCCCACTCCGACGCCCGCCTCGACGCCCAACGCAGCGGCCCCCCGCTACTTCGCCCCACCATCCGATTCCTATATAAGGAAACGGACGCCGGCGCCTCGCACACTTCCTGCTGACACTTCCAGACGACACCTCTCCGGGACTGGCGCCTACAACGAGAACACGGACCCGAAACCACCGACACCCGCAGAAACGACTCCACCGACATCAACGCTCCAGCTCCGGCCGTACGACCCCGCATTCCCGCACGTCTGATTCGCCCAACTCGAGATCACATTGACTCACGAAGGCCTCACGACGCCGCATGCTAAATTCGCCCGCGCCTTCGAGCCCCGACAAGCGGACCACTACGACGACCCCAACCGACTTCCGAGCACGAGAATCCGTCAGTCCACGCCCGCCGACTCCGTAGAGCCCTCCCGGCCGACACACCGCAACGCGTAGAACATCAAATCGTCACGAAGGGACCTCCATGCCACGCGAAACTTCGCCGAATATTACCGGACCTCAACGCGAGAGCGTCGGCCCATTTCAGCGAATTACTAGCGGCTGGCACCATCGAACGCCAACAGCTACCAGACGTTGACAACTCGCCTTTTCGCCACGCACGCACCGTCCGACGGCTCCCGGCTCACCGCCTTACTCCGAACCGACTTCCGACGACGAACTACCGTCAGTCCTCGCCCGCCGACTCACTCGAGCACTCCCGGCCAACACACCGACCCCGCTCGTTCGGCAGCTTTTCACACGCGCCCTTCCAGACAGCATTCGCCTTCACATAGCGGCGCGCGACGAACCCGACGTCACGAAACTCGCTGCTCTCGCCGATCGCCTCAAACCCTTCGCTCCCCCTCCTCGAGTGGCTACCGTCACCGAAGAGGTTCGTGTGATTCGAACAGACGACAACAGCGACCGCCGACGCAGCCACGACCGACCACACGCAGCGCGACGAACGGCTCGTGTTTCTACCGCCGCACATGGGACCCTCGAGCACAAAAACGCCGCACCCCATGCACCTGGCGCCCGCAACAACAGCCGCCGCGGCCGTACCCACGCACTCAACCAACACCCCGGCTCTTCATACGTCGCAAACGTACCGCCCCCAACGACACCGACCCGGACAGCCACAGCGGACCACCGCAACCACCGCAACCAGCACTCGCACCTCCCACGCCCGACAACCGCCACCGCAACAGAACAAAATTTAACTAAATGCGTTACTTAAATTCTGGGGGGAGCAGTGTTGTGATCGGCTGCTCCTCCACAACCATTGTAATGTACCTACATACATGGGGACCCCCCGCTGATCATGTCAGGGGGCTATAAAGAGCCGAGGGGCCAACAAATACATAACCATTCTCAAGCTAACTTTCGGCCTCGTCTGTTCCATCCTTAATCACTACAATTAATAATTTAGGGGTTATCTCATTGGATTAACATAGATATTAGGGTATCTGGTTTCGGTAATTACGGTTACCAAATTTATATCTCCTTTAGAGATTTTAATATCAATATCTGATAAAAGTAATAATTTAGGGATTACAATTTTATTTATAAAAATAAATTTATTAATTTGGAACGATGTCAACTATCTGCCCATCATTACTTTATTCTTGATATTAATTTATCTCTCAAGATAATTTACGGATTATCTCATTGGATTAACACAGATATCAGTGTATCTGGTTTTGGTAATTAGGGTTACCAAATTTGTTTCTCCTTTTATATACAGGGTGTATCAGATAAGGTGCGCAGTACTTCACCCACGTATTCTACAACCAATTTCCAACAAAAAGTGCCTCATAGCAATTTTTTCTATCTCGCTTAATTTTTGAGTTATTTCACTTCTAAGATTTTTTCGTGTTTTCGACCTTGTCTCAGCAAAACGGCTATAACTCACTAACAGTATTATGTAAAGTAAAAGTTGAGGATACCGTTGGAAAGTGCGTTAAATTTCCTATCTTTCAAGCGCCAAACCGATTTTTTTTGCTCACATCGAGTTGGCGAAAAATCACTCTACAAAGCAAACTTCAAGAAAATTTGAAAAAAGAAGGTTTTTCAAACGTTCAGTACTCCACTCTAATCTGCATTTGATCAGGTGCCTGTAGCTTAAAAAATGCGCCAAAAGGTCAGCTTTCGAATGGTATATCAAAACTAATTTTTACTATTTTATTTGGTCGAGAAAACCTCGTTTGAATGCAAAAAACAGCGAAGCAAGTCGAGGTTTTTGACGCTTGGTAATGGGTTTCAAATAAGTAGGCATTTTTACGAACAAAATCTGTTTTATCTTCTAAGGTGCAGTTTTAAATTTGTGCAAGCATTTTCTAATCCGTAATTACAGTAAATTTTCAAAATGGCCTCCATTTTGTTGAATGCACAAATGTGTCCTTTTGCGCATTGCATCAACAGCACTTCGAAGCTCTCGTCGGATTTGTTTCATTTGATCTCCGCAATCCATTATTCTTTGAATGAGATGATCTCTCGACTCAATCCTGACGTCGTACACTTTTGCTTTGAGATTCCCCCAGAGGTAATAGTCCATCGGAGTGAGGTCAGGACTGCGCGGGGGCCACCGGACGGGTCCATACTGACCGATCCACCTATGAGAAATTTGAAAGTTAAATGAATGCTTTAAAAAAATCGTTCAACGTATTTTTCCTTATGTTGAGTGGAAAAATCTTTTTCTTTTAATGTGCATTATGACGAACAGGGGGTTTCAGTTTCTAACCTGTTTTCAAAGTTGGTGTTCATCCATTCCCTTACTGCTCGAGTTCTGTGGGCCGGACATCCGTCCATTTGAAGCCAGAGATTCATTCTCTCCACCAGAGGCATATCATCGAGGAATTCTAACACTTCATTTTCTAGCAACTGCAAGAATTAAGTGTGGTTTTATTAGCATGATGGGTTCAGAACATGATATTTGGCAGAGAGTATGATAAAGAGAAAGTATGGGAAACAGTCTTTACTCACGTTACGAAAAGAATTGCCGTTTAACCGGTCAGGCAGCAAAACAGGACCAATCATACGATTTCGGGTCATTCCAGCCCACACGTTTGCCCGAAAATCATATTGTATTGGGACACATGGGTCCCATGAGGATTTTCTTCGGCCCAAATGTGGCTGTTGCGATGATTGAACATCCCAGCCCGTGTAAATGTGGCCTCATCAGTCCACATCACTCTGTCACCGCGTCTTGGGAATTCTGCTTGGCCCATTACCAAGCGTCAAAAACCTCGACTTGCTTCGCTGTTTTTTGCATTCAAACGAGGTTTTCTCGACCAAATAAAATAGTAAAAATTGTTTTCGATATATACCATTCGAAAGCTGACCTTTTGGCGCATTTTCTAAGCTACAGGCACCTGATCAAATGCAGATTAGAGTGGAGTACTGAACGTTTGAAAAACCTTCTTTTTTCAAATTTTCTTGAAGTTTGCTTTGTAGAGTGATTTTTCGCCAACTCGATGTGAGCAAAAAAAAATCGGTTTGGCGCTTGAAAGATAGGAAATTTAACGCGCTTTCCAACGGTATCCTCAACTTTTACTTTACATAATACTGTTAGTGAGTTATAGCCGTTTTGCTGAGACAAGGTCGAAAACACGAAAAAATCTTAGAAGTGAAATAACTCAAAAACTAAGCGAGATAAAAAAAATTGCTCTGAGGCACTTTTTGTTGGAAATTGGTTGTAGAATACGTGGGTGAAGTACTGCGCACCTTATCTGATACACCCTGTATATTATTTTAATGTCAAATTTGATAAAATTAATAGTTTAGGGATTATCTCATTGGATTAACATAGATATTAGTGTATCTGGTTTTGGTAATTAGGGTTACCAAATGTACTTCTCCTTTCAGAGATTTTGATATGAATATCTGAAAAAAGTGATAATTTAGGGATTACAATTTTATTTATAAAAATTAATTTATCATTTTGAACGATGTCAACTATCTGCCCATCGTTACTTTGTTGTTGATATTAATTTATCTCTCAAGATAATTTACGGATTATCTCATTGGATTAAATTGGAGTTAGAGTATCGGGTTTTGGTAATGAGGGTTACCAAATTTGTTTCTCCTTTTATATATTTTAATATCAATATTTGATAAAATTAATAATTTATTGATTATCTGATTGGGTTAATATAGATATTAGTGTATCTGGTTTTGGTAATTAGGTTTACCAAATTTATTTCTCCATTTAGAGATTTTCATATAAATACCTGAGAAAAGTGATAATTTAGGGATTACAATTTTATGCACAAAAATAAATTCATTATTTTGGAACGATATCAACTATCTGCCCATCATTACTTTGTTGCTGATATTAATTTATCTCACAAGATAATTTACGGATTATCTCACTGGATTAACATAGATGTTACTGTATCTGGTTTTGGTAATTAGGGTTACCAAATTTGTTTCTCCTTATAGATATTTTAATATCAATATTTGATCAAATAAATAATTTGATAAATAAAGGCGTGAAATTCAGACCCAATTTCACATCCCACTCACCCGTGATTGTCGTTGGGGTCGTGAAGTTTGGTCGTGATCAAGGCCCCGGAAGAGATAGCTGCAATTTGGCTTCCTCAACACACTCGGCGTCCTTTTAAACAAATTTGAGAATAATAGCGAGACCCAAGGAATTGATACCACCTCCTCCCCCCTCCCGAGCAGACTTTCGTTCAAAATATTGGAACAGACATCGCCAACATGAACATGAATCGAACGGTCAAGGACTGCATATCCCCGTCGTCAGAAATAGGAAACATGAAACATTTTGTGATTCATGAAGTCGAGTTTTGTTCTTCAGAGACGCGTACCTAACCTACTCTTCGAGTTCAGGGAGTGGAGGTTACTGATTTCCAATATTTGTGGGGAGGTAGGTACGTGTAAATCTTTATAGAAGATTCAGGTAGGTAGATGATGATCAGTCCAAAATCTATGTCTAAATAATATACTCTACGAGTATTTTATTAAAATGAACGAAAGCTGGAATGCATTAATGTTCGAAACTTTCGCTCACAAAGTGCCAACAGATCCCTTGTTTTGTGGTTGAATTTGCAGTTTTGTTTTTCAAATTTTGCACTTTACGTATTTTGAAACGCTGTCAGCAAATTGTGAGGGGTTATATTTTGTCTTTTAGTGAATTCAACAGGTGCCTAAATTCCTAAAAAAAATTTTGGTAATCATAATTCCTTTGAAATGTTGAAATAAACAAATTCAACGGCCTTTTTCTTTTTCTTTTTTTTCCTTATTGGAAAGTCCGACAGTATTTTCTATTTATGATCGAGTGCTTCGGAACCGGAAGGGTTGACAAGAATCACCAAATCCTCTCAATAACTGGCAAAACTGAACTTTCCAGCTTGAATTTCACGTTTCACGGATTCCCTCCTGCCTTGTCATTAGCTTGGTAAATTGAGTTTTCCCCGGAATCTTTAAAGAAATAAATCATCACAGCGAAAAACCTTCCCTTTCTTCTCCCGGAATTCTTATCCTTTCGCCCTTTTTGTAAATTTTTCTCCTTCCTTTTAGCTATTATTTATTCCTCGTTTTCCCGTAATTTTCATACCGAGTTTCGCCGCCCTTATTCTCTATAGAGGTGAAAGAAAGCCTTCACTACGGGTAAGTACTTGGAGTTGTACTTAACGACATGAAAATGCTATGATACCTGTTCTTGTAGGCGCTAAAAATACAACGGTAAATTACTATAATATAACATGAGATTAACCATATTTTAGTCATGTTCCCGGGAATTACCTATGTCGTAGGTTGCATTTATTTATTATAAAAACAAAAATGGAAGACAAAATAATAAATAAAAAAATGGGGCTAAGAAGAGTACCTAATGGTGGATTTAGGATATGCACCTACTAATCCAATTCGTCAATTAAACGGATTTTTTTAAACTCCACTTCTTCTTGTTATTTGTTTAGAGCTTCTAAGTGTCGTTCCAAGAAGTTTGGGTACTGGTGCAGTTTCAGATGATGCAGTTTCCGAGCGTTGCGACTTGTTGAAGGATAATGAAGATGTGTTATCCATTAGACCAAAATGGAATTTCATCAGTAGGCAGTAAACTCTTGGTGCGATGGTGTACCTATCTTAATAATTTATTTAGCTTTTAATTTCAAATGTTGGCATAAGAATTTCCCCACCTATTTCTTTACAGCCGATAGATGTCATTGCCAGTGCATTATTGTACGATCTGATCTTACTAAAAAATGAATCACTGGCGAGAGTCGGTGTCAGTAAGCAGATTCTAAAGGGGTGCCGGTGGTAACGCAGATGGTTGCACCTTTTCCCCCCATTGCAACAAAATCCCACTGGTTCACTTTTCCACATTATATCTAAACAATATTCACATTTCCCTTGTGGTTTTCCAACATAGGTATGATTTACAGTGACTTTTAGTTGGGAAGCAACGCACATGTTTACGCCAACGGATTTACCTTTTACGGTGGCCGAAACCCCTAAATTTTCAAGTTCAGCAAAATGTTATTTTACTATTATCCATTTTTAGGATAATTGAAGAGAACATGCCATGCTAAATAAAATTAAAATAAATTGCTGAAATTGCTGTAATTTCTCTACAAAAGCTGATAATAGTGAAAAATCATATTTTTAGTTTTGAAAAAAGCATGTTTCTTCCCTTCTAAAACATGCTTCTTCCCTTCTATAAGAGGCTTTTTTCAAAACTAAAAATATGGTTTTTCACTATCATCAGCTTTTGTAGAGAAATTACAGCAATTTCAGCAATTTATTTTCTTTTATTTAGCATGGCATGTTCTATTCAATTATCCTAAAAATAGATGCAATAGTAAAATAACTTTTTGCTGAACTTGAAAATTTAGGGGTTTCGGCCACCGTAAAAGGTAAATCCGTTGGCGTAAACAAGTGCGTTGCTTCTCAACTAAAAGTCACTGTATATCATACCTATGTTGGGAAACCACAAGGGAAATGTGAATATTGTTTAGATATAATGTGGAAAAGTGAACTTAATGGGATTGTGTTGCAATGTTGGGAAAATTTGTTGCAATGTTGATATTACAAACCTAATTTTGTTGCACTTTTGATATTACAAACCTAATTTTGGTTTATTATTTTCAATAATGAATCTTTGAAATCAAGCACGAAAAAAAATTCTAGCCCCCCTCAAAATTTGATGGTTTCCGTTTCAAGGTGGGTTGGCCTTAGAAGCTCCTCTCTAAAGGGTGAAAAATAGGGGTTGACATTTTCAGAACACCGTAGCTCGAAAACTTCCTATGGAAGGGTATGGGTTATTATCACGCATTTAAAGTGATCTTGAACTAAAGCATGTTTTGAGACCACCCGGAGCATTGTACGTCCAGCCGTTCGTTTTCACCGAAAAGCTTCGTCAACACGAACGTGAATCAAACGGTATAAATCCGGACCGGATATCATCACTAGGGAGCACCTGATTGTCAAGGATGGCTGTATGAAGTCGAGTTGGTTGTTCTGCGATATTATTTAATTTGAAAAATGATGGCTCCTTTTGATTTTGTTGATGAGGTACATTCGGAACTTCACCAAGCTTTAAGGCTTCATGAATAACAACAAATGATTAATATTATTGAATTATTGAGTCCCGCGCATTTTTATGAAACTGTAATTCCCGGGCTCCAGTACTCGATTTAGGACTTTCCTGGGGGGAGCACGAGGGTATTGAACACAGAAACAGCGATCTATGCAGAAGGGGCATCTACAAAGGTAAATAATAACCGTTCAGTAATAATTTGCAGTGGTTTTTTCTGGTTGCTAACTTTGTAGGTACATAAAGTCCTCAAAACGTGTGCATAAAGGTTTTAAGAAACTTCAGAAGAGTGAAATTATGAATGCGAAGACGTGCGATGGGTCCTCGCTATTATACAGTATTATTCAGTAGGGTCCCATTTAAACAGCGAGATTGAAATCAGTTGCTAACGAGGCTTTCCCTCGCGACGGGATTGTTTAGCTTCTACGATTTTGTAGGGCTTAGCTTGGGGACTGGTGGGCGAGGATGACAAAGAGGGTCCCCGCCCTGATCAGCTGCGAGCGAGCTCTGAGTCTAATGCCTTTCATTTTCAACCCGAGAGGCAAATCAAATTTGGAATGAAGTTACTGTGGGACTGCTCCGCAGCTACCGGCACTAGCGACTGTTGTATTCGATAAAACGGGCTTTCTATAACAATAGGTACAATGGCGTTACTTGTACAATACCACTGAAGATCCGTATATTGCATTTACCGTTAAATTGGAGGTTTTACACGTCAGATTGGAGGTTTTACGCATCAAATTGGAGGTTTTTCATTTCAAATTGGAGGTTTTACACATCAATTTGGAGGATGAGAGAAATTTAGTAAATAGGTACATGATTTAATTCTGGAAAAGTAGTAAACAAATTAACATATGAAACTAATAATAACAGTGAGCCCCGAACAGACCACGACTTGTGTGTCCGCGACGCTGCGCTGGCAGGGCAGTCGGACGAAAAGCCCCAGCCTGAAATGGCTGTTACTTTACTTACTTTACTTTTTACGACTTGTGTGACGTGTTATTCTGAAGCGTTGCCACGGTCACCACTTCGGACTGCGCGAATTACATGATGAGAATGATGGTAGACCTGACAGCCGCTGCTACAGGGCAAGAGTTACGTTTAAAAAAACGCTGCAAATCCCTGCACATCGGTTTATTATTTTGTACAGAATACCCTCCTGTTACAGATCACAGCTCTCTGTATAGATAACCCGTCTATATAATATAATATGTACTATTCTATACATATTATGTAGATCGCAGACCCTCCGTAGGTCAGTACCTAACCCCGTACTCGTTACTAGGTACCTACCTAAATCACAAGTTAAATGTTGCTAAAATAATTCTTTCGATGACAAACAGTAACTAAAATGGCGAAAAGGAACGCAAATAATGGGTCACGTGAATAAAAACGAGTGAATGCTTATACTCGCTGAATTTTTAGTGAACACTCGCGAAGGAGTGAATAAAAAGAAGGCTTTACTTGTTCCGAGTAAACACTCGTCGAGTAAAAACAGTGAGGACGAGTAAACACTCGTTCGTCAAGTATAGCGTAAGAAGTCGAGGTAACTCATTACAGTGTGAATAATAACGAGAAAATACTTCCCCTATAAAGTAAACTCTTGAATTTTCGTAAGGTTAGTCACAAGGAACCTTGAATTGAAAAACCTTTCGTGTTTCACGGTATTTTAATATATTTTTGCAGATTACTCATTTGACTTTCTTCATCTTTTAGCGAATTTTCAAAGAAAATGAAGCTATTGCAATGGCTTCGAAATTTAAATAATATAAATTTTTGGAAATTTTCTTCATAGAAATCCGTTTCAGACCATTCTAAAACGATTCCTGAAATTTAACACTTTTTTATATGTATATATATATTTATATATATATGTGTCACTCCAGACGATAACTCTCGATAGAATCGAGATAAACAGCTCAAATTTGCACAAAAAATCTATCTTGGCA
Organism: Leptopterna dolabrata; assembly: GCA_954871275.1. Classification (NCBI taxonomy): domain Eukaryota; kingdom Metazoa; phylum Arthropoda; class Insecta; order Hemiptera; family Miridae; genus Leptopterna; species Leptopterna dolabrata. Next base: position 3,278,821 of record OX940977.1, on the reverse strand, counting down.
ATCGAAAGGCTAAGTTCGAAGATGGGCGAAATTGGCCTACTCTAAGGAGGGTTTTGGCGCATTTAAAGTGCGCAAAAATTACCCAAAAATCCCCAAAATGTTATTTTCCAACAAGTGACCCCTCATTTTAAAGGTTTTTGCACGCTGAACACGATGGTGGAATCGGATTTTAGATATCTTGATCCGTTCTCAAATTAGAGCATTTAAAGTGCGCAAAAATTACCCAAAAATCCCCAAAATGTTATTTTCTAACAAGTGACCCCTCATTTTAAAGGTTTTTGCACGCTGAACACGATGGTGAAATCGGATTTTAGATATCTAAATCCGTTCTTAAATTAGAGCATTTAAAGTGCGCAAAAATTACCCAAAACTAGGATAATCTTTAAACTCTTACCCCCCCCCCCCCACCCCCTTAGAGTGGTCAGATTGAAAAATGTGAGAAGTATTAATTGAAGACGAGAGTTCGAAGCAAAAAAGGGGGAGGCAAACGATTAGTACAACTCCTTGAATATCCCATTTGACATATAATTGTTATGATACCTTCATAGATAGACAAGTACCGGCCCACGTATTACTAGAAGGAAGACGAAAGAAAAAAAAATCTATTTCAAATTATTCAATTTAGGTACTAACAGTAGGAGGAAGAAGTTTTCCTTTATTCAAAACCATAGCCATTAATTCGAATATTTCTTTGAAAATTCGCTCATTAAGTCATGCTGCATGACTGGTTTTTTTCAAGTTTAAAAATAACCTACGTGACGTGCTGGTTTTAGTTTTAGATTGGTAAGTAGGTATGTCTCAGCTGGTGGATATTCAGTCGTTGAAATTTTATCCTGAAAGTAGGCAAGTTCGGCCAAATGAAATAACTTCTTAGATTTGGAAGCGTTAACATAGATTTTAGTAACCTCACAGAGCTCTTTCTGCCACAGAGCAGCTAAAGATCCGTGGCAGTCGAAGTGTATAATTCCGTCTGTGATAGGTGCAATAGTTTGCACCCACATTGAAACTAAAAACTCGCGATGAGTAAGAAAAAAATACTAGCATATACTTGTAAGTGGCCAGGAAGTGTGCACGATAGTAGAATCTGGCGCAACAGTTGTGTTAACCGTGTTCTTCGGGATTTTAACGGAAGAGCGTGTTTATTGGGTGGCTGGATATTTCCCCGTGATTGTCCTTTCAGGCAACCACATACCGAGTCTGAGATCCAGTACAACATGCTGCATAACACACCAAAGAATGAGTAATCATAGAACGCGTTTTTTGTGCAATTAAAACCGAGTCCCAATACTCGCCAACCGAATCAGGATGTACACGAGGAACATACAAAAATTATGTGTTAGGCGCCGTCCACCATCCGTTTCCAAGCACCTCAACTACCCATATGATTTTGCAGAAGACTACGATGGCCAGGAAACAGCAAATGTTGAAGAACACGACAAGGCAACATCTTTGGACCGGGAGAACAGAAACGTTTACAAATTATTGACACTTTGACTGAATTGGGCTTACTGACAGCACCGCCGATCACGATTCATAACATTTCCAAGTACAGCATAATTTCCAGCGAGGTAAACCTCGCGAGTAGAGTCTTCTTTGTATTCACCCCAATCTTAAGCATTTACTAGTACTTGCGAGGCAAGACTTTACTCACAAGTTAAAGCTCATAAGTTGTAATTACTTGTTTTTATTCACGCCACCCAATGAATTTTTGAAGGAAAATTGTTGATGTGGAGTGAAATAGATGCCCCTTCTGTAGATTGCTGTTTTCTGTGGGCAATACCTACCCTCTGGTCAAGCACAATCAACCGTTGTGTAATAACTTGCCCATCAATAATACGTCAACGGTTGGTCAAGTTGCAAAATTACCGATCAACAAAATCCAGCCCCTTCTTGGTAGATGAACCGTTGTGTAATAATTTACCGGTATGTAATAATTTACCGCTGTGTAATAATTTACCGTTGTGTAATAATTTACCGTTGTGTAATAATTCACCGTTGTGTAATAATTTACCCATCAATAACACTTCAACGTTTGTTAAAGTTTCACAAGAACCTACCAACAAAATCCAGCCCCTTCTTGGTAGATGAACCATTGTGTAATAATTTACCGTTGTGTAATAATTTACCGTTGTGTAATAATTTACCGTTGTGTAATAATTTACCCATAAATAATACTTCAACGTTTGTTCAAGTTTCAGAAGTACCTACCAACAAAATCCAATAGTCCATCACTTGTCAAATGAAATAATATCGCAGAACATCCAACTCATTCATGTTTGTTGATTACCTATAATTTTCATTATGATTTCGTTGTAATTTTCGAATCGTCTTATTCCTATTCATATTTACCAGTTAATTCACTGTATTATTCGTTTCACATGTTAATTTGTTTACTGCTTTTCCAGAATTAAATCATGTATTTACTAAATTTCCGTCATCCTCCGAATTGATGTGTAAAACCTCCAATTTGAAACGAAAAACCTCCAATTTGATATGATGTGTAAAACCTCCAGTTTGATGTGTAAAACCTTCAAATTGATGTGTAAAACCTCCAGTTTGACGTGTAAATGCAATATATATAGCGGTTGTCATGAGATCAGCAAATTCATGGCTCTTAAATTACGGTTCCTGTGAATGTCATTCGGAACTCGACATTCCGGTAACTTTTGGGTAAAGGCTGATTACCTGCCTTCTTGGCAAATACAAGGTTAAATCTTTAAGGTAATTTCAGCGAATAATTGTACAATGTTGAAGGCGAAGGAACGCGAAAGAAAGAACTCGACAGCTTTTGCAGTATTATTTAAATACCTTCCAAGGATATAATACCTTCAAATTAAATTCCCTTGTCAGAGGAACCGGCGGTGGGTGAAAGTGAGATATTTTGGTTTGAGCTTGGCGCAAAGCCTTATTCAGCGGAGGGTCTTTCAGGGGCGGCTGTAGGTAAATTAAGTTAGGCCCTCATTTCAGGCGGAGAGCCTAAGTAAGGGTTCATTTCCTAAATCAGTCAATCTACTACTTCTACTTGGTTCCCTTACACATTGTATAAGGGCAGGTGGTCCAACTGCTTTCTATCTGTTTCCGCTTGTGGACCTACAACGCTATAGTGAAAAAAATCGGATTCCCCTGAGGGAGGAATTGACTTGCTTTAATGGCCTTATCCTCTGTCAAAATCGAACACTTTGGATACGAAGTTCTGTTTGAATTCCTCTATCGGATTTCATTGAAGAAAAGGAAAAAGCGGAAAGTTTGCAAAAAAACTGCGAATTATTACACAACGGTTTATTATTTACCTGTATAGATGCTCCTTCTGCGTAGATCACTGTTTTCTGTGGTCAGTACCCTTGAGCTCCTTCAGGAAACCCCTAAATCGAGTACTGGAGCCGGCACGGGAATTAAAGTTTCATAAAAATGCGCGAGATTCAATTAATTCAATCATTCATCATTCATCATTCATCATTTTTTGTAGTTACTCATGAAGCATAAGGCAAATAATAAACCGTTGAGTAATAATTTACCTGTATAGATGCCCCTTCTGCGGAAATAGTTTAATAAACCATTGTGTAATATTTTACCGTTGTGTAATAGTTTACCGTTGAGAAGTAATTTACCGTTGTGTGAAAATTTACCGTTGTGTAATAATTTACCGTTGCGTCGTAATTTACACAATAATAAACACTTGTGTAACAATTTACAAATAATAACTGTTGTGTAATAATTTACCTGTTTAGATGCCCTAAATCGAGTATTTAGCCAGCCCGGGAATGACATTTCATAATATTGTTGTTATTCATGAAATATAACGTTTATTCAAGTTACAAAAGTACCTATCAACAAAATCCAAAAGAGCCATCATTTCTCAAATGAAATAGTATCACAGAACAACCAACTCGACTTCGTACAGCCATCGGTGATTATAATCAGGTGCTCCCTAGCAATGATTATCACAGGTCAATTTACAATATTGTTGCCGCGTCCCTAGCAATGATATCTGGGCTGAATTTATACAATTTCATTCACCCTCCTGTTGGAGCAGCCTTTCGGTACAAAATTCTGGGCCTTACTGTGAACGAACGGCTGGAAGTACAATGCTCCGGGTGGTCTAAAAAACTCTCAAGTTCGAGAACTAGGTATTTAACAACGTAAAACAATTCGAGATAACGGCGTCCTGGATATTTAAACCCCTATTTTTCACCCCTTAGGGATGATTGACATTAACGCCGAGCTTCGAGGACCAACTGGACCCCAAATGGGACCTACAAACCGAATTTCGATAATTTTGTTTCATGGTAACTAAGAAAAGTGCGACTTATGACGGACGGACAGGAATTTTGGTTTATTATTTTCAATAATGCACCTTTGGAATCGAGCATGAAAAAAATTGTCAACCCCCCTCAAATTTGGTGGTTTCTGTTTCAGGGCATGTAGAATCCGAAAATGCAACAAAAAAACGCTGCAAATCCCTGCACAACGGTTTATTATTTTGTACAGAATACCCTTCTGTTACAGATCACAGCACTCTGTATAGATAATCCGTCTATATAATATAATATGTAATATTCTACACATATTATGTAGATTGCGGACTCTCCGTAGGATTGTACCTAAGCCCGTACTCGTTACTAGGTACCTACCTAAACCGTTGTGTAATAATTTACCTGTATAGGTTCCCCTTCTACGTAGATAGAATAATGAACCGCTGTGTAATAATTTGCCCATCAATAATACTTCAACGGTTGTTCAAGTTGCAAAAGCACCTATCAACAAAATCCAGCCCCTTCTTGGCAGATTAGCCGTTGTGTAATAATTTACCGTTGTGTAATAATTTACCTTGGTGTAATAATTTACCGTTGTGTAACAATTTACCTTTGTGTAATAATTTGCCGTTGTGTAATAATTTGCCATTGTGTAATAATTTATCCATCAATAATACTTCAACGGTTGTTCAAGTTGCAAAAGTACCTATCAAAAAAATCCAGCCCCTTCTGGGTAGTTGAGCCGTTGTGTAATTATTTACCGTTGTTTAATAATTTGCCGTGGTGTCATAATTTACCGTTGTGTAATAATTCACCGTTGTGTAATAATTTGTCGGTGTGTAATAATTTGCCATTGTTTAATAATTTACCCATCAATAATACTTCAACGTTTGTTTAAGTTTCAGAAGTACCTACCAACAAAATCCAATAGTCCATCACTTGCCAAATGAAATAATTATCGTAGAACAAACAACTCGACTTCATACAGCCATCCTTGATTACAATCAGGTGCTCCTTAGTGATGAAATCCCGGCCGGATTTATACCGTTTGATTCACGATCGTGTTGACGAAGCTTTTTGGTGCACACGAACGACTGGACGTACGATGCTCCGGGTGGCCTTAAAAAATTGTTTAGCTCAAGACAAATTTAATATCGTAAAAAAAAAACCATACCCTTCAATCTAAAGTTTTCGAGCTACGGCGTTCTGAAAATTTCAACCCCTATTTTGAACCCCTTAGCGATGACTGACAGTAACGTCGAGCTTCGAGGACCAACTAGACCCCGAACGGAACCTGTAACCCGAATTTCATCAATTTTCATTCATGGTAACTAAGAAAAGTGGCCCGTACGGCGTACGGCGGACAGACAGAAATATTTTTATTGCAGTTTCGGATTCTACATACCTTGAAACGTAAACCATCAAATTTGAGGGGGGGGGGGGTAAGAATTTTTTTTCTTGCTCGATTCCAATGGTTCATTATTGCAAATAATAAACCAAAATGTCTGTCCATCCGCCGTACCTACTTCTTACTTTTCTTAGTTACCATGAACCAAAATTGACGAAATTCGGTTTATAGATCCTATTCGGGGTCTAGTTGGTCCTCGAAGCTCGGCGTTGATGTCAATAATCTCTAAGCGGTCAAAAATAGGGGTGGAAGTCTCCAGGACGCCGTTCTCTCGACTTTTTTTACGGTTTGAAATAGTTCTTTAACTTGGAGGTTTTTTAAGACCACCCCTGAGCATTGTACACCCGTCCGTTCACAGTATGGCCCAAAAGTTTGTACCGACAGACATTTTCAACTGGAGGGTGAATGAAATTGTATACAATTAGTCCAAATATCATCACTAGGGACGCGATAACAACCGGGAATTCGCCCGAGATCATCAACGCTAGGGAACACCTGATTATATTCACGGAGTATGAAGTCGAGTTGGTTGTTCTGTGATATTACCTATTTCATTTGAAAAATGATGGCTCTTTTGGAGTGAAACTTGAACAAACGTTGAAGTATTATTGATGGGTAAATTATTACACACAGGTAAATTATTACACAACGGTAAATTATTACACAACGGTAAATTATTACACAACAGTTCATTATACCACCTACGTAGGAGGGTCTGGAGTTTGTTGGTGGGTACGTTTGCACCTTTTTTCACTCCACATCAACAATTTCCTTTCAGAACTTCATATTTCCGTTTCTTTTCGCCATTTTAGTTACTGTTGGTCATCGACAGAATTATTTTAGCAACATTTAACTCGTGATTTAAGTATGATCCTAGTAACGAGTACGGGGTTAGGTACCAACCTACGGAGGGTATGCGGTCTACATAATATGTGTAGAATAGTACATATTATATTATATAGACACCCGTCTATATAATATACCCGTCTATATAACCCGTCTATACAGAGAGCTGTGATCTGTAACAGAAGGGTATTCTGTACAAAATAATAAACCTTTGTGCAGGAATTTGCAGCGTTTTTTATTGCATTTTCGGATCCTACATACCTTGAAACGGAAGCGATCAAATTTTGAGGGGGTGTTCGAAATTCTTTTTCATGCTCGATTCCAAAGGTTCATTATTGAAAATAATAAACCAAAATAGCCTTCACGGCTGAAAGTACTTGATGAGACTTAATTCGAATGACGTCATACTGGGAACCAATGAACCATCCTTCATATATATACATCCATGTCATAATATATTATACTCTCCGTTCTCCGTTCCCCGTTGGTGGTCAAGTGGGGATCATGAAGTGACGAATCCTTCAGAACATTGACTCATTTCGAATGAAACCTTGAAAATCGTGTAACCGTTTACATGTGTGATAACAAACAGCACGTTGATCGTAGTTTAATGGTTTTCGCATCCGCCGATAGTTTAATCTCCCTTAACACGTGACACCTGACGGTCACTTTTGTTTCCTTAAAAAACAATCGTACCTAATTTATTTCTTTGATTACCCGAATAATCTCCACAACAAACGTGCATTTGCCATCTCCAATCCATTTGCCGTTTGATGAAATCCTAACGTCATCTCGCATTGGAAACCTTGTTTAATCAATATTCATTTTCTCCAAAACTTAGCCGCGTCCTGTCGACATTCAGTGAACAACTCTCGAACAAACAAGAGATATTCAAACTCGTCCTGCCGGAATAGCTTCCATGAAATGTTGTTTACTTGTGACTTGTTGTTTACGGTTTGATAAACTCGCTATTGTTCTTTGACAACTCGAGTGAGACAGTTTGAAAACAGAAAAACGCTGCAAATTATTACACAACGGTTTATTATTTATCTGTACAGATGCCTCTTCTGCGTAGATCACTGTTTTTTGTGGTCAATACCCTCGTGCTCCCCCCAGGAAAGCCCTAAATCGAGTACCTACCGGAGCCGGCCTCGGAATTAAAGTTTCTTACAAATGCGCGGAATTCAATAATTCAATCATTAATTAGCTGTTGTTATTCATGCAGCATAAGGAAAATAATAAACCGTTGTGTGATAATTTACCGCGGTGTAATAATTTACCCAGTAATACTTCAACGTTTGTTCAAGTTGCACAAGTAGGTACCTATCAACAAAATCTAAAAGAGCCATCATTTTTCAAACGTGATTATAATCAGGTGCTCCCTAGCGATGATATCTGGGCCGGTTTGATTCACGATCATGCTGACGAAGCTTTTGGTTGCAAACGAACGGCTGTTCGTACAATGCTTCGGGTGATCTCAAAAAATTCTTTAGTTCAAGAACAATCTGAAAACGTTTAAAAAAAACCATACCCTTCTATCGAAAGTTTTCGAGCTACGGCGTTTTGAAAATTTGAACACCTATTTTTCACTCCTTAGAGACTACTGACAGTAACGCCGAGCTTCGCGGACCAACTGGACCCCAAACGGGACCTACATACCAAAGTTCATTAATTTCGGTGCATGGTAACTAAGAAAAGTGCGAAGTGCGGCGGACAGACAGAAATGTTTAATTTCTTATTTTCAATAATGAACCTTTGGAATCGAGCATGAAAACAAGAATTTAACCCCCCCCCCCCCCCCTCAAAATTTGAAGGTTTAGGTACATTTCAAGGAATGTAGAATCCGAAAATGCAATAAAAACAAGTCCGCAACACTGTGAGACATTTTCATGTTGTATCTCAAGCTCTATCTTGACAATAGGTAGGTAAATACAACAATTTAGGGCCGGTTTCACCAACGTAAACGAAGGTGTTGATCTCAGTTCAAATCGCGGTTCAAATCGTAAACGGAGATTGTCCGTCAGGTTGGGTTTCACCACGGGCGTTTAACCCTGAACTCAGTTCAACGGGAGTTCAGCGCTGAACGCTCGATTTTGGCCGATCAGCAGTGATAAACTCGGTTCAAGTCTACTTTTCCCTCCCGCTTATCCATTCACATCAACAATGTCTCGATCACTAGTGCGAGTTGTTAACATGATTTTCGACGAAGATGAAAGTGATGAACTCAACAATATTATAATTCGCCGCCCGAGGTAATTCTGCCAGAGGACAGAACATTTTGATGAGTGACTTTTGTGTCGAGATACAGACTCTCGAAAGAATCTACGAAAAATAGATAAATACAATGTATAGTGAATGTATCAGCAGACAAACCCAAACTGAACCATTCATAATCACGTTTTCGGTGTGCATCAATTATTATTCAAAGAGCTGATAATAAGAATTCAATGAGACTACGCAAGCTGTGTGGTCTACTCCACTGCACAAACCAGGAAACGTATTTTGCAGAGAGGAAAAGACGACGTAATGGGAAAATAGGATAAAAATTCAATGATTCCATAAGTAGTCGAGACATTGAATTATAGCGTTTATTTTATTTTCTGTCTACAGTTAGCGGTCAAAATAATCACATGCTCGCCATTTAGGCAAGTGATATAAGGAACTTTGTCACTTTCTGAAGGTTCAAGTAATCACCAAATGTAATATTTGCCATAAATGCAAATTTGGTGACGAAAATGAATGCGTAGGAACTGGTGGAAGAGATTCAAAACAGTGTCGAATATCTCCCAGTGGCTTTCTACTAGGTCGCAGGGAATCTCGCGCTCACTGGCTGTGAAGATCGGTTCTCTCTTGACTCGTTTTGATTCCATTAGGAATCAGGAAAACGGGACACAAAACACAGAAAAACAACTATGTTTAGCGAGAAAAAAAAAACGGGGAAAAACAACGTGTAGGTAGGGAAAGCAAAAACAGAAATGGTTAGCTGGGCTTCTCATTCCCACGTTTATCAAAACAGCTGACACCCCCAATTTTACCTCGTTATCACCTGATCGTATCATCAAATCATCGAATAATCGAACCCCTGCCTCCCAAATCAGAGTTCAAACTGTGGATCAACAGCAGCTCGAACTTGGTTTTCGTTGATCTTAGTTCAACATGAACTCCGATCCTAGAAACTCGTTTAACTTCGTGAAACCCAAAACTTTTTAAACTGAGATCAATCCATCAGTTACGATGAACTAGGTTTCCGATAAACCGAGTTCATGGTTTAGTGGTGAAACCGGCCCTTAGGGATAATTTACGGAATTATTTAGAGGTTGCAAGGTTACCACATTCGATACTAATAAACAATGACTTTCTTCATTACCTATGTTGCTGACTACCTTGTTTACCCACCTTTTTTTCATCATGCTCAGCTCAGCATACCGCGCAAGGTATGGGGGTAGGGTCAACAAGAAAATATTCAATAAAATCACTCAATTCCAACGAGTGGTGACCGATTTTTGTACGATGAAAAATGGCAAACATGAAGTTCCGTAGAAACGAATCGGTTGTAAGCGAAAATTATCAGAAATGGCGCATATCGCGTTTTCCTGTCGGTTTTTGGTAACGCTTTTCGAGGTTGTGTGCCAAAGCAAAGACATGGAAATGTAAAAATTTCTGTCTGTCCGCCGTACGCCGTACTTAGCACTTTTCTTAGTTACCATGAACAAAAATTGACGAAATTTGGTTGTATTATGGAGAAATGTATAAGCTGCTCAGGTAATAATATCTGAAATTATCCCAATTCCCAACTTGGAGTTGGGCACTGTACCATGAACACTCCATCTGCCATTTGAACGACGAAAGGGTGGTTCCAAATTGATCATTTAAACCACAGGGGTATCACTGGAGTCTTCCAATCACAGCAAAACCAATCCCTTTTGTCCAAACATAGACAGAGCTGAACCAGTGTCATATAATGCCGGTACGGAAATAGCTGTGATGTTTGTTCACCTTTTGAAGTGTTGTTAAATCCGAATTGGAATATCAGCAGCGTCGTGAGAAGTTCTGACGAAAGCGTCGGATCAGGCGGGAGATAGGTACACTTGCGACCCGGTGGGTAGTTTGACAACAGAAGATGGTAGAGGTGTGACGGTACCGCTGTAGCAGCGACGCGTCACCTAATCTCGGAGTGGAGCAGCTTGTCACTGCTACGCTCGTAGTAGTCTTAACGGTACAGCTGGACCGGTAACCTTGCTGCTACTGCTACCTATAGCTATGCTACGGACCATTTTTTGGCGTTTCTCTTTTAATCCATTGGTGTGGGGACTGTGGGGTGGTTCTGGATCGTTCAGTATATTAAAATTGAATGTAAAAGGATGGAAAATCGCTCTTCTATTCAAATTAAAGTAAGTTATCTAATTTTTTTGCTTCTAAGCGAAATTTAAAAACATGAAGTAATGGTTCGAACAATTTTTACTAAGTACCTACTAAATGCGTTTTGGAGCATCCTGAATCTCAATCGCAATTTCCAATCTTTACAATTATTTATAAATGTCATTTCAGAGGAATTGAGGATTGTTGTAAAACAGAATAGGTAGGTACTGGGAAATGATATTGTTGAGAAAATGTAATTCAATATGTTGGAACCTGGAACTGTTTGAAAAATATAAAAAATTATATCAAGAAATTTTATAAATCTATCATTTTTTGGTTGCTATTTAAAAACATCAGTATTCTAGTTTTCTCGGGTGAAAGTTGCGTTTTTCTGTCTGTAATAATTAACCCCGCTTTTGATACTCAGGTCCTGTCACTGGACCGGTATCGTGTCACTGCTACAGGCTCGTCACTGGAGCAGTTGGAGCAGTGACAGAAACTACCTGGACCGTCACACCTCTAGAAGATGGAAAACTTGACGAATTCGGAAGATTTTCTATTTCACTCGATGGACTGGGTTCCGAAAATATAAGGAGATTAGGTTGGCAAACAGAAAGAGAAGGCGGGGTAGAAAGAGCGAGATGATTTTGAGAACTGGGGTTTGATGACGTTATAGGAACCAGGCTGACCCTTGTGGCTGGTTCCCCGATTAGATTTTTGACGAACAGTTCGGACAGGTATGGACATTCACCTCGTGATGTCCACACCGATAGGAAACCATTTCCTAGGTTTAGAACATTGAGAACACATGCGTTCCTTAACATTGTCAGCAAACAGGTGGTTCTGATTGTCGTGTGGAGGGAGTCTATTTACCAACAGACGTAGAGGTATTCCGATCACGCCGGTTGTATTTCGGGTCCTGGAGGTGAAATCACTAGGGGGACTGACTGCATAGAGCGCAAACGAATCGGTCTGTTTTTTATGGGGCAAATTAAGAGGACTTGGAACGGGATTCGGTACTCATCCTTTAGAGGCCCACATGTCCGAGCCCGGCCGGAGCCCCCGACCCCTCATATCCTTTAGGGGCCCACATGGGGAAATTCATTTTCAAAAATCCATGCAAACCAAAAGATTATATTTGATTGGTCAAACAATTATTCCGAGGGAAAAATGGCGGCCATAACGGCTAACATTTTGTCAAACATTTGTTGCCTCCACACGAATTCAGCGGAGTAAGATTCCAAATGTTGGCGTTAAGACTGTACGACCAGCAAAATATGAATCGCAGCATCGTCAAGAACGTGAGACGGCTCCCTGTCAAACCACGTACCTTTACGAACTCCGGCGGATGTACGGCCTTCTGGCACACGCTTCACATCATTTCATGACCATTCGAACACAACTTCATTCTCGGTAATACATCGCGATCACGAAAAAATTAACTGCATCATTTCCGCTAGGTGGCAAGCTCTATGTCGTGAGTCCCTCCCGGGAACACTCCTATCATATTAAGTTCTCACCAATATTCAAACGCCAAACTAAAAGCTCCGTAAATAAAGACATGAGTGGGGACAGGCGACAGAACCCAGGGTTACTCAACCTGGGGCCCCACTACCAGCTCCCAGCAAGGAGCTGGAGGGAGAGGCCCCCAAGTACTATATAACCCCGGATCCTGGCGCTCAAGCTTCATTCGACACTTCCTCTAACCAGCTCTCTCTTCTCTCTCTTACCTTACCTCCCAGATGATCGGTTGAATACAGCCGCCTGGGAATTTCACCTCCTCTCTCCTCTCTCCTCCTCCTCCTTGTCTAGATGATCGGTTGAATACAGCCGCCTAGACAAGGGACCTCTCCTTTCCTCTCCTTCACCTAGATGAACGGTTGACTACAGCCGCCTAGGTGAAATTCCCTCATCCACCTCTCTCTCCTCCAAAGTCGTAGATGCTCGGTTGATTACAGCCGCCTGCGACTTTTCCTCACCTTCCTTCCACACCACCTCTCTCTCCTCCCAAAAGTCGTAGATGTTCGGTTGACTACAGCCGCCTGCGACTTTTCCTCCTTTTCTCTCCTTCACCTAAATTCACTCACTCACCTTCCTTCCACGCCACCGTGATGAGAATTTTAAATTCATCACAGTGGTGAACCCGACGTTCACTCAACCTTCTTCCTTACCACCTTCCCACCTCATGTGTCGCCCCAGTCAAGTAGTTCGGTGTCCCGCATTTTAAATTCAAAATTTTAACCAGTCAGTTTAAATTCGCAATTCTTGGCCCAACCCTCAACGCTCACCTCTCAACTCAACGCACCACCGCTCCCGCCGATTGCGAATTTTAAAGTTCAAAACCAAGTCAAATTTTTGAATTTTAGTTACAGAAATGGACCCGAACTCACCGACACCGCCGCTCTTGCGACCAGCCACACTGCAGCCGCCCGCCGCTGCGACATCCGACGCATTGGCCGACAACCCTTTCTCCACGCTCTCCCCGCCGACCTCTGCGTCATCAGACACCGCCGCCGCCGCCGCCGCCGCTACGGCCGCAGCCGCCGCCAACGTCATGACGGCGTCCGCTGCGTTCCCTCTGTCGCTGCCCCCCTTCTACACACACGACCCGGCGCTTTGGTTTTTCCAAGTGGACGCAGCGTTTTCGGCCGCCAACATCCGCAGCCAGAAAACCCGATATTCCCGGATCATTTCACTACTGCCCTACGAGATCCTGCTGCAGACCTCTGATATCTCCCCCGACGCCGCCGCTGCGTACGACGACCTCCGCAGCCGCCTCATCAACACATACCAGCCGTCAAAAATCGCCCGAGTCGCCGCCCTCTCCCAACCTCAACACCTCGGCGACCAGAAACCCTCCCACCTCTACCGACGGCTGCGACACCAGCTGCAGGGGATCATGACCGCCGACATCGCACGCACGTTCTGGTTACGTGCCCTTCCCCACCCCATCCAGATGGCCCTGGCCAGCCATCTCGACGGTCCCGACGAGCCCCTCCTGCGCCTCGCGGACACCGTGCACGACTTGGCCGCTGCGGCCGCCGTCAGTGAGGTGCGTACGCCGCGTCACCCCCCGCCTTTCCGGGACCGCACAAAATCCCGGGACCGCGGCCGGGCACCCTCCCTCGACGGCCGTCGTCCACTTTCGGCGGATCGCCGACGCGACTCGTCCGCCGACCGCCGCCGCCAGCGCTCACCCGAGCGCCGCACCGCATCCCCTCCCCGCCAGCGCAGAGGCCGATCCCCAGCAGCTGCGCGCGCATCAAACTCAGCCCGCCCCACCAACTCCACCTACCTGCCTGCGGACCACCCCAACCGTTGTTTCTATCACGTAAACTTCGGTGGGGAGGCCCGCAAGTGCCAACCCCCCTGCGCCTTCGCCCCTAAGCAGGGAAACGCAGACGCCCGCCGGTAAATCCGGCGGGCCCCCCTCCTCGCCAACACGGGGGGGACCATGCGCATACCCCCCCCGCCCGCATTCACACTGCCACCACCACCAAGCCACGCTACCCCTCCTACGCCGCCGCCACGGCTGCCAACCTCCCGGCCGCGCCTGCAGCGCCGCCAAAGCCCTCCCCGCCCGCCACCAGGGCAACCAACCTTCCGGCCGCCACTCACGCCGCCGCTACCGTTCCCCCACCCCGGAACGGCCCCTCCACGCCCAGCAACAGGGCAGCCAACCTTCCGGCCGCCACTCACGCCGCCGCTCCCGTTCCCCCACCCCGGAACGGCCCCTCTATGCCCGTCAATAGGGCAGACACCCTCCCGGCCGCCACTCACGCCGCCGCGTCCGTCCCCCCACCACGGAACGGACCCTCCACGCCCGCCTCCAGGGCACAACCCCCTCCAGCCACCACACAGCCCGCTACTACCGTTCCCCCTCCCCGGAACAAGGCGAAACCCCCTCCCCCCAAACTGGCCTGCCCCCCTGCAGACTCCGCCGCTTCCCCCCCCCGGAACGCCAAGAAACCACCTCGAGTCTCCTTCGAGGCGGACCAACCGACACCGACCAACGTACCTACCTCCGCAATTGTGCCCAACGCCCTCCCAACCCACCAGCGACTTTTCCTGCGCTGCAGGAAAACCAATGTGCCTTTCTTGGTGGACACAGGGGCGGCGCTATCGATATTTCCTAACAACATCCTCCGTCGTCAGGCGCGCTGCTACCGGCAGCTTCTCTACGCCGCCAACGGTACCACCATCCCCTCGTACGGGACGTACCGCTCCTCTGTTTATATGAGCGGGCTCGCGTACGAGTGGGAGTTTACCGTGGCGGACGTGGAGAAGGCGATCCTGGGGGCCGATTTTCTCGCATATTTCGGCCTCCAGGTCGACGTCCGGAACGCGCGCCTGATCGACCCCGCCACAAAAACACCCATACCCGGATTCATCCATGCCATCAACCACCCCCCTACGCAATTTGAACGCCTCCTCCTCAACTACCGCCCCCAGCGCCGCCCCTCTGCCCACATCTCCACCATTCAACACCACATTGAGACTTCCGGCCCCCCCATCACAGCTAAAGCCCGACGACTCCACCCCCTGCAACTATCTAAAGCCCGACAACATTTTAATAAACTAATAGCCGACGGCATCGTCCGCCCCTCAAAATCCCCTTGGGCTTCTCCACTCCACATCGTGCAGAAGCCCAATGGGGATATCCGCCCCTGCGGGGACTACCGGAGACTAAATTCAAAGACCACACCGGACCTTTATAATGTTCCCCACCTACGGGACTTCTCGTCGCACCTCCATGGCGCTAATATATTCTCCACCCTCGACATTTCACGGGCATTCCACCACATCAACATTCACCCCCCCGATGTCCAGAAAACCGCCATCATCACCCCGTTCGGACTTTTTGAGTATGTTAAGATGGGCTTCGGGTTAAGGAACGCTGCACAAACTTGGCAGCGCTATATGGACAGCATCCTGCGAGGCCTACCGTTCGTCTTTTGCTTCCTCGACGACGTCCTGGTAGCCTCCAGGACGCCGGAAGAACACCTCAGCCATCTCCAACAGATCCTTGACATCTTCTCCTCCGAAGGCCTCTTGGTTAATACAGAGAAGTGCGTTCTCGGCCAACCCTCCGTCCGCTGCCTCGGCCACCACGTTTCGTCCGAGGGCATCAAACCCCTCGCTGACAAGGTCCACGCCATTACCGACTTCCCGCAACCCCGCACCGTGACGGAACTCCGCCGCTTCCTGGGTATGTTAAACTTTTACCGTAGACACATCAAACACGCAGCACAACATCAACAACCACTCATACACGCCATTCCCCAACCCTCCAAAAAGAACGACAACCGCCCCATTACCTGGACCCCCCAACTCATCTCCTCCTTCAAAATTTGCAAACAGGACCTAGTAGACGCCGCTCTATTGGCCCATCCCGATCCTCACGCCCCACTATCCATCACCACCGATGCGTCCGACTGGGCCATCGGGGCAGTGCTCCATCAGCACACCGGCGCCACCCCCCAACCCCTAGGCTTCTTCTCCAAAACGCTATCCCCCACCCAAAAAAATTACTCCACGTTCGACAGAGAACTCCTCGCCATCCACGAAGCCATCAAGCACTTTCGTGACTTCGTGGAGGGCAGGCAGTTCTCTGTCGTCACTGATCATAAACCCCTGACCCACGCCCTCCTACAGAATCGCAAATCCGCCTCCCCGCGTCGCCTCCGGCAACTCGAGTTTATCGGGCAATTTACGTCCGATATCCGATACTTGCCGGGGGCCGACAACTGCGTAGCGGACGCGCTATCCCGACCCACCCCTACCCCCGCGCCGGTGGCGGAGTTACTGCCTTTCCCTTCACCCCAAATCCTCAAATCTAAACAAACTCCACATTCCGACCCCGCCCTCTCCAACCTCATTTCCGCCTCCAAATTGGAACAGCTGCCGCCCCTCGACCTCTGGTGTGACGTAACGGCCGATACGCCGCGCCCTTACGTCCCACCGGAACTGAGGCGGCAGTTGTTCCTCCACTATCACTCCCTTCACCATCCTGGCATTCGGGCTAGCCGAGACCTTATCAAGACGCGGTACTTCTGGCCCCACATGAACACAGATATTCGTAACTGGGTTCTGGGGTGCCAGAAGTGCCAGCGGTTTAAGGTCTCGGCCCACCCCCATGTCCCGCCTCAAACCATTCCCGACTCCCTGCCGTGGGAACACGTTCATCTGGATTTAGTGGGCCCCCTTCCCCCATCCGAGGGGAAGAAATACTGCCTCACGATGATCGACCGTGCCACCAACTGGGTGGAATGCATTCCACTCTCAAACATCACCGCGGACACCGTCGCGACGGCTTTCCTCTCTCAATGGGTTAGCCGTTACGGTTGTCCGCGGACAGTCACGGTCGATCAAGGGAGGCAGTTTGAATCCGCCCACTTTTCCGATTTACTACGTTCCCTCGGCATCCACAAAATCCACACTACCCCATACCATCCCCAGTCCAACGGGAAAATAGAGCGGTGGCACTCGGTCCTGAAACAGGCCATTTCTACTTCAACAAATTCCCCTTCCTGGACCAAATCCCTCCCCTACATTTTACTCAGCCTTCGAACATCCGCCCGTCCTTCAGACCAAACTAGCCCCGCACAAAACGCTTTTAAAGACCCACTACGTTTACCGGCCGACATTTTCACTCCACACCACACACCGTCAATTAACAGGGAACCACTACACTCAACAACACCGACAAACGACACCACTTATCCCAAACGATTTTTCACCACAACACACATGTACCTGAAAGAGCCCGGCATCCATAAAACTTTCCAACCACTTTACGCCGGGCCCTTTCAAGTCATCCGCACAACACATACCACCGCGACCCTGTTAATTGACGGCAAACCACATACAGTCCCGTTAGCCAGGTGTAAACCCGCACCTGTGCTAACCCAACCCACCAACTCTATCAGTCTCCCACCGTCCGTTCGCAATGTCGCACCTCTTCCCAACGCATCAGTCACCTCCGTCGCCGTTTCCGGATTTCGATTCGGATCCGGAAATGGCGGCGATTCTCCGGGACGTTTTCGTCCCGGACCCGCTCTCCCCCCTAACCCCTTCGCCCGGGCCGACTTCACCGCTTCTTTTCGTCCCGCCACGGATCACCGGACTACCTCCCCGGCCCCGGCGATGGAAGTACCCCCAGTGGAAAATACTGCGCGAATTTCGCACCGCGCAGGCCACGGGGGTACACCCTCCCTACTCCCCCACAGATCCCCTAATGTCCGCCATCCTCCGCGAGTTCCACCTCGCGGAACTCATGCCCCCACCGCCCCCCGTTCAAATTTCCTTGCCCCCGATAAATTTCAAACCCCCACCCCCCGTTCAAATCACCAACCCCCCCGAAATTGTAACCCCACCAAATTTACCGCCCCCCCCATTTTCGATTTTCGACCCCCCCGTATCAACTTCACCCCCTCCAACACCCCCTCCCCCCCCTCCATCGCCGGGGATATCCACGATAGTCTCCGCCGGGACGAAACGGCCCGGGCGGCGAAACGGACGGAGGGAGCGTCCCCATGTTCCCCTCGTCCCGGCGGCCAAACCCCCCGCCCCGCTATGAGCAATCACGGCGGGGCCTTGAGATTCCGGGACAGTGCAAGTGTTTTTTTCATCCACTCGCACTGTACCGGAACTCGGAGCTCCGCCGTGCCCGCCTCGCCACGAGCTCGGAGCAACCGCCGCCCCCACACAACATACTCACACACACACACACACAACCACTCGCCACACCACACCCAGGAACCGGCGGATCCTCGCAACCGCCTCCCACAAAGTGACCGAATGTTTGTACACACTGTATATACTAATTCGTCTGTAAATACTGTAAATACTCACCCGTCATCTGTAACTACTCATTCATCCTCTGTACATACTCCATCTCATTGTAAATATTGTTCATCTCATTGTAAATATTGTTCATCTACCTCATCTCGCCCTTGCCGATCACTTCCCTAAATGCCAATGTTTAGGGATCATGACCACTGCACTGTACATACTCTCGCCTTCTCATCCTACTTATTCTACCTTATGTTACTACTTATCATCTACTATGTTATTCTCTACTTATTATCTACTACCTTATGTTACTTACTTATCATCACCTACTTACTTATCATCATCTACTCACTTATCATCTAACATGTTACTACTTATCTACTATGTTACTTATCATCTACCATGTTACTACTAGTTTTTAAGCACCGCCTTCAGCTCAACCTCTGTTTGCATCGGCCCTCAGCCCCTGTCTCTTTGCGCCTTCCGCGCCTCCTCTTGTTTGCCGTAGCCCTCAGCTCCTGTCATTTTGCGCCTTCAGCGACCACCTCTTGTTTGCCGTAGCCCTCAGCTCCTGTCATCTTGCGCCTTCAGCACCAATATTGGTTCAAACTGGGGGGACCTCTGTCGTGAGTCCCTCCCGGGAACACTCCTATCATATTAAGTTCTCACCAATATTCAAACGCCAAACTAAAAGCTCCGTAAATAAAGACATGAGTGGGGACAGGCGACAGAACCCAGGGTTACTCAACCTGGGGCCCCACTACCAGCTCCCAGCAAGGAGCTGGAGGGAGAGGCCCCCAAGTACTATATAACCCCGGATCCTGGCGCTCAAGCTTCATTCGACACTTCCTCTAACCAGCTCTCTCTTCTCTCTCTTACCTTACCTCCCAGATGATCGGTTGAATACAGCCGCCTGGGAATTTCACCTCCTCTCTCCTCTCTCCTCCTCCTCCTTGTCTAGATGATCGGTTGAATACAGCCGCCTAGACAAGGGACCTCTCCTTTCCTCTCCTTCACCTAGATGAACGGTTGACTACAGCCGCCTAGGTGAAATTCCCTCATCCACCTCTCTCTCCTCCAAAGTCGTAGATGCTCGGTTGATTACAGCCGCCTGCGACTTTTCCTCACCTTCCTTCCACACCACCTCTCTCTCCTCCCAAAAGTCGTAGATGTTCGGTTGACTACAGCCGCCTGCGACTTTTCCTCCTTTTCTCTCCTTCACCTAAATTCACTCACTCACCTTCCTTCCACGCCACCGTGATGAGAATTTTAAATTCATCACACTCTAGCTAGCCCTTAGGGCGGTATTCATAGTCCTCACTTTTAATTATAAAAATGCTCTAGTGAACAAATAATGAAGCAATGGCCACTTGGGCTATTCATAGTCAGTGATAAAGCAAATGCTTAAGTCGTCCGTAAGTATTCCCTTTATTCCTATTTAATATACAATAAGTAAAGTAAAATCTTTACTTTCGAGCCTAAATAAGTAGAAAAAACCGAGGTACGTCGAAAGGTACCTTAAGCATTTCCTTATTGATCGTTTGCACTGATCTCTTTTCATTTCTGTCATCTTTTCAGTGTCGGCATTTTCGTTTCTTTTCCTAAGTATTCAGGGTTTTTGTTTTGATACGATGGATTACCAAAATACTCTACTACTTTGTATACGGACTCAAAGAACGAAATAATGCGCCGGATAAGAGTTGTAGGCCAAAAACCGAAGCAGTAACCGAAAATCGACGATTTTCTCAAGATGGCTGCGCCCACGGAGCACATCAACAATCCAGAACCACCCGACCTTTGCAGAAAACCCCTCTTTTGGTTTATTATTTTCAATAATGAACCATTGGAATCGAGCATGAAAAAAAAAATTCTTACCCCCCTCAAAATTTGATGGTTTACGTTTCAAGGTATGTAGAATCCAAAACTGCAATAAAAAAACGATGCAAATCCCTGCACAACGGTTTATTATTTTGTATAGAATACCCTTCTGTTACAGATCACAGCTCTATGTATAGATAACCCGTCTATATAATATAATATGTACTATTCTATTATATGCATATTATGTAGATCGCAGACCCTCCGTAGGTTAGTACCTAACCCCGTACTCGTTACTAGGTACCTACCTAAATCACGAGTTAAATGTTGCTAAAATAATTCTGCCGATGACAAACAGTACCTAACAAAAAGAAACACACATAATGAAGTTCTGAAAAGAAATTGTTGATGAGGAGTGAAAAAAGTTGCAAAAGTACCTACCAACAAACTCCAGCCCCTTCTACGTAGATGGTATAATGAACCGTTGTGTAATAATTTACCGTTGAGTAATGATTTACCGTAGTAATAATTTACCCATCAATAATACTTCAACGTTTGTTCAAGTTTCACTACCTACCAACAAACTCCAAAAGAGCCATCATTTTTCAAATTAAATAATATCACAGAACAACCAACTCGACTTCATACTCCGCCAATATAATCAGGTGATCCCTACCAATGATTGGCCGTATTCGCAAATTCCTATTGTGGGCGCGTCTCTGGTTACGAGATTTGGTTTGGATTGTATACAATTTCATTCACACTGGAGTCGAAAATGCCTGTCGGTGCAAACTTCGGGGCCTTACTGTGAACGAACGGCTGGACGTACGATGCTCCAGATGGTCTTAAAAAACTCGCAAGTTCAAGAACTATTTAAAACCGTAAAAATATTTACGTAAAAAAATGGTATAGGCGTTTTGAAAATTTCAACCCCTATTTTGAACCCCTTAGAGATGACTCACAGTAACGTCGAGCTTCGAGGACCAACTAGACGCCGAACGGAACCTATAACCCGAATTTCATCAATTTTTTTTCATGGTAACTAAGAAAAGTGGCCCGTACGGCGTACGGCGTACGGCGTACGGCGGACAGACAGAAATATTTTTATTGCAGTTTTGGATTCTACATACCTTGAAACGTAAACCATCAAATTTTGAGGGGGGGTAAGAATTTTTTTTTTCATGCTCGATTCCAATGGTTCATTATTGAAAATAATAAACCAATATTTCTGTCTGTCCGCCGTACGCCGTACGCCGTACGCCGTACGGGCCACTTTTCTTAGTTACCATGAAAGAAAATTGATGAAATTCGGGTTATAGGTTCCGTTCGGCGTCTAGTTGGTCCTCGAAGCTCGACGTTACTGTGAGTCATCTCTAAGGGGTTCAAAATAGGGGTTGAAATTTTCAAAACGCCTATACCATTTTTTTACGTAAATATTTTTACGGTTTTAAATAGTTCTTGAACTTGCGAGTTTTTTAAGACCATCCGGAGCATCGTACGTCCAGCCGTTCGTTCACAGTAAGGCCCCGAAGTTTGCACCGACAGGCATTTTCGACTCCAGTGTGAATGAAATTGTATACAATCCAAACCAAATCTCGTAACCAGAGACGCGCCCACAATAGGAATTTGTGAATACGGCCAATCATTGGTAGGGATCACCTGATTATATTGGCGGAGTATGAAGTCGAGTTGGTTGTTCTGTGATATTATTTAATTTGAAAAATGATGGCTCTATTGGAGTTTGTTGGTAGGTAGTGAAACTTGAACAAACGTTGAAGTATTATTGATGGGTAAATTATTACTACGGTAAATCATTACTCAACGGTAAATTATTGCACAACGGTTCATTATACCATCTACGTAGAAGGGGCTGGAGTTTGTTGGTAGGTACTTTTGCAACTGTTTTCACTCCTCATCAACAATTTCTTTTCAGAACTTCATTATGTGTGTTTCTTTTTGTTAGGTACTGTTTGTCATCGGCAGAATTATTTTAGCAACATTTAACTCGTGATTTAGGTAGGTACCTAGTAACGAGTACGGGGTTAGGTACTAACCTACGGAGGGTCTGCGATCTACATAATATGCATATAATAGAATAGTACATATCATATTATATAGACGGGTTATCTATACATAGAGCTGTGATCTGTAACAGAAGGGTATTCTATACAAAATAATAAACCGTTGTGCAGGGATTTGCAGCGTTTTGGATTATTTTCAATAATGAACCATTGGAATACAGCATGAAAAAAAAAAGAGTTCCCCCCCCCCCTTCCCTTACAATTTGATGGTTTCCGTTTCAAGGTAGGTATTTAGAATCCGAAAATGCAATAAAAAATTTCTGTCCGTCCGCCGTACGCTGTACTTCGCACTTTTCTTAGTTACCATGAACCAAAATTAATGAAATTTGTTTGTAGGTCCCGTTTGGGGTCTAGCTGGGCCTCGAAGCTCGACGTTACTGTCAGTCATCTCTAAGGGGCGAAGAATAAGGGTTGAAATTTTCAGAACGCCGTAGCTCGAAAACTTTCAATAGATGGGTACGTTTTTTTTTAAGTTTTAAATTGATGTTGAACTAGAGCATTTTTTGAGACTCCCCGGAGCATTGTACGACCAGCCGTTCGTCAATAAAACCGAAAACCTTCATCAACATGATAGCGAATGAAACGGTATAAATCCGGCCCAATGTCATATTATTTCCTTTGAAAAATGATGGCTCTTGGATTTTGTTGATAAGATACTTTTGGAACTTGAACAAACGTTATGCTTCACGAATAACAACAAATAATTAATGTTCGAATTATCGAACACCACGCATTTTTTTGAAATGTAATTCCCGGGCTGGCTCCAATACTCAATTTAGGGCTTTCCTGGGGGAGGGGGGGGGGGCACGAGGGTAGGTAGTGAACGCAGAAAACGGTGATCTATCCAGATCTATTCAGGTAAATTATTACACAACGGTTTATTACACACCTGTTTATTATTTACCTACCTGATGCTTCATGAATAACTACAAATAATAATAATGACTGAATTATTGAATCCCCCGCATTTTTATGAAACTTTAATTCTGTAATACTGTAGTAATTTTGACTTTAGTAAAGATGCTTCCTAACTTTATAAAGTAAAGGAAACATTTTGACTTAAGTAAAGATGTTTCATTACTTCACAGGGTAATGTCTATGAAAACGAAATCAGATAAAGCATTTCCTTAAGAAATTATTTTACTTTCAGAAGTAAAGTATTATTTTTACTCAAGCCAGGACTATGAATTCGGCCCTAAATGTCCAGGATTGTTGTCTGAACAGCAGTTGAACGAAACCTTATTCTACTGTCCCAAAGATTGAGATGACTTCAATAGATAACTCGATAGGTAACCCACCACCGAGGACTCTGCCCACAACAACAGATAGGCCGTATTATCAAGGCGGGACTGTGTGGTTCGTGTGGGCCCCTAAAGGTTAAGTACCCGGGGTTCCTTGGATTGATCCTTAGGTTTGTAGCAAAAATTGTAGCTGTAACCTTCCACCGCGATAAGTTTTTCTCTACGGCCGTGATCCGCGACGAACCCGTTCAGCTGATCATAAGTCGGAACCGTATTTGCTGAAAATTTATCTTCAAAAGCTCTGCGAGTCGACGAATCCAAATGACTTAAGGCTAAATGGAACCGCGTGTCAGCACCTAAATGAATCAATTTTATTCTGCTTCTCATCTGAGAATGGAGCGAGATATTTCAATTCGAATAACGGATTTCTCATTTATTCACGTAGAATTCTGGGTAATTGGTTCAAAAGCGTGCAATTTTTTTTCCCACTGTAGGTACCTAGTAACGAGTACGGGGTTAGGTACTAACCTACGGAGGGTCCGCGATCTACGTAATATGTATATAATAGTGCATATTATATTATGCAGCCGGGTTATCTATACAGAGAGCTGTGATATGTAACAGAAGGGTATTCTGTACAAAATAATAAACCGTTGTGCAGGGTTTTGCAGCGTTTTTCGATTTCATATCATCAAAATACAGTATCATAATCATACACTATCAAGAAAAGATTCATACAGGAATAAACCTCTCGACCGTAGTTTTAAAAACTCGTCCCTACGAGGGAAATATGGAAGGTGGCCGTCAAAACAAACCCAACTTCCTAAGTTCTCGTGGTTTTGCCACGGGGTGTTACTACTTCTATAAATAGCCGTCTTCCCAACACCTGCGGTTGATGTAAAACTTTTATGTGGTGGTTTATGGAGGTACAAATCTCTTGAACACCTCACTGGTGTGGAGCCGTTTTGTAGAGAGAGGTAAAGCACTCACTTTATACCCCAACCAGGATTCAAATGAACCTGCCTGGTCCATATTTTTGATAATATTTGTTAGAAAAGGTACCTTTTCTTGGCGTAGTGCGGTTAGGAAATTTTCGAGGTCCATAGGCGGGATTTGGACATCGTAAGATACCTGGAGGGGACCTCCAGGTTATGTAGGACTCAAACCGCACTAAAACCTCACCTACCTTTTTTTCCAATGTTGGAACTCAGCCTGGCACTGTTCAACACATTACTTCAGGCTGAGTCCTAAGGAGATCTTTTCAGTCCTTCGTTCTGTCGATCCTCACCCTCTGTTCTTTACCGCTCTCGTTCGAGCTACATCTTCCTCTCAGGATCTTTTCTACATATTCTGCCACTTGATTCCAATGCTGCTCGCTTTGCAGCATCATGGTGACCACCGTTTCTGGTGTCAAGCTGGCTGCTAAAAATCCCAGTTCTTCCTGTACGAAAGTCCGTTCTACTGTCCACTGTGTACACCTGAAGAATGTATGGTGCACATAGTCTTCCTCCTGACAGCTGCGGCATGTAGGAACACTTACCTTTCCCATCCTGTGCAGGTAGCTATAGAATAGCCCCGTGCCCTGAAAAGAACTGAGTTAGGAAGTAGTTCACTTTTCCATGTTTCCGCTCATGCCATACTCGGATGTCAGGGACCAGCCGTGAAGTCCACCTTCCTCTCAGCTCGCCTGCCCACATCTCCTGCCAACTTGCCATCGTACTTTTTCTCTCTTCTCTGGCAGTGCGGGATCTTTCATTTTCTCCTCTTCTTTCAAAGATCCGCTTCCTCTCTGCTGCCAGCAGCTGTATGGGTGCTACTCCTGCAAGGGCAAGTATTGCTGGTTCTGATGCTGTCCTGAAGGCACACGCAATGCGTAGGGCCCCTTTCCGCTGTACTGTAATCATTCACTTCCTGTTATAAGCAACGTTTAGAGCACCTGCCCTCACCTCCGCTCCATACAGGAGAATCGAATGCACCACTGACATCATCAGGCGCCGTTTGCATGGCCTAGGCTCATTCACGTTTCTCATTAGGTGGCTTAGAGCAGCAGTATGGCACGTTTTCTGGAAAGAAAACGTACCATACGCACGTACCAACAGCACACTACCTCATAAACTTTTGTTACATATTCTTTGTTTTACAGTTATTTTCAAGCAGGATATTTCAACTCACGTGTGATTTCTTTGTTTGTTTCAGGTACGTGATGGCTGATCAAAGGAGGGTTTTGAATTCGTAGGTACCTCACATTTACAAACTGCATGCATGTGTAAATTTCGTAGAGTGAACTGAATTACAAAAAAAACCACAGTCATGCAGCATGGCTATAAGAGCGAATTTTCGAAGAAATAACTGATTTTATGTAAAATGTGATGTTTGGAATATCCCATTCAAATATGGGCAATCTTAAACTTATTGGGTAATTATAGGTATTCAAGTATGTACGTATATTGTAGTATTGGTACTACAATATACGTACAGTTACTTATCAAACATACGTACAGTACGTATGTTACGTATCCATTACCTACTCTGTATTGTATTGGATATTGGTAAATTTTTTGTTCCATTTTTTGCCGAGTAACACCTCGGTTTGTAGATTTTCCAACGCTGAACACGATGGTGAAGTCAGAATTGCGATATCCCATTCCGTTATCAGATTAGAGCAGACGAACCAGGAAGAACATCTTAAGAAATAACCACGTTCCGTCATCTTCAAAGTGCTCCAGTTTGAGAACGGAATGAGATATCGCAATTCTGATTTCACCATCGTGTTCAGCGTACAAAAACCTTTAAAATGAGGTGTCACTTGTCAGACTGCTTCATTTTGGGAATTTATGGGTAATTTTCCCCCCCTAAAACTCCCCAAAATTCCCCCTTAGAGTGACCCGATTCTGCCCATCTACGAACTTAGCCTGTCGATTGCCAAGACAGATTTTTCGTGCAAATTTGAACTTTTTATCTCAATTCTTTCGAGAGTTATCGTCTGGAATGACACATACATATATAAATATATAAATATATAAATATATATATAAATATATAAATAAATATATAAATATATAAATATATATAAATATATAAATAAATATATAAATATATAAATATATATATAAATATATAAATATATAAATATATAAATATATATATATATATATATATATATGTGATGAATTTAAATTTATCATCACGGTGGCGTGAAGGAGTGAATGGATGAGAGCGAGGGAATTTCACCTAGGCGGCGGTAATCCACCGATGTAGGTGAGAGGAAGGAAATTCACCCAGGCGGCGGTAATCCACCGATGTGAGTGAAGGAAGGAATCTCGTCTAGGCGGCGGTAATCCACCGATGTAGGCGAGAGGAAGGAAATTCACCCAGGCGGCGGTAATCCACCGATGTGGGTGAAGGAAGGAAGGTGCTTGTCTAGGCGGCGGATATCCACCGATGTAGACAAGAGGAGAAGGTAGGAGGTGAATTCCCAGAGCGGCGGATACCACCAGGCATCTGGGAGGAGGAAGGTAGAGAGAGAAGAGAGAGCTGGTTAGAGGAAGTGTCGAATGAAGCTAAAGCTCCAGGATCCGGGATTATATAGGACTTGGAGTCCTCTCCCTCCAGCTCCCTGCTGGGAGCTGGTAGTGGGGCACCAGGTTGTGTCCCCCGGATTCTGTCGCCTGTCTCCCCACTCAGATGTTTATTGACGGAAGGTAATTTTTACATCGGAATATTGGTGAGAGCTTTAAGGTTGTAGTGGAGTGTTCCCGGGAGGGACTCACGACAGAGGTCCCCCCAGTTCGAACCAATGATTGAGGTAGCTGAAGGCTCAAGTTGACAGTGGCTGAGGGCTGCGGAAACAAAAAGGGGAGCTGAAGGCGCAAGGATACAGGAGCTGAAGGCTGAAACAAACAATTGTAGTGCTGAAGGCAGAAGAGTGATCGGAGGTGTCTTAAAGCTAGGGTGACATACAATTAGTAGAATAAGTAGGGCTAAGTAGACAGAAGTAGACATAAGGAGACATAAGTAGCTAAGTAGATGTAAGTAGATGTAAGTAGATGTAAGTAGATGTAAGTAGATGTAAGACATAAGTAGATGTAAGTAGATGTAAGACGATGATGGGAAACATATGTACAAAGAGGGTGTGATGAAAAATTTGATGAGGTGACAATATTTACAAAGGTGGTGAGTTCGATGATGATGAGGATAGTATGTTAGATATTTACATTAGATATTTACAGGTGCAAGGTATTTACAGGAAACATTTACAGGTATGTACAGGTATTTACAGGTATGTACAAATTTTTTGGTACGGTGTCAGGGGAGAGAGAATTGAGCGGGGTTGCGAGATCCGCCGTTCCCTGGGTGTGGGTTGTGTGTGGTTTAGTGTGTTGAGTGTGTGTGTGTAGTGTAGTGTGTGGGTGGGTGTTGATGATGCCCGCTGCGACGAAGTGGCCACGGCGGGGCTGTGAGGTTCGGTCCAGTGCGTGTGGGATAATGAAACACAAGCACTGTCCCGAAATCTCATGGCCCCGCCGTGATTTCTCAGAGCGGGGCGGGGGACTTGGCCGCCGGGACGCGGGGCGAGGGACGCTCCCGTCGTCTGTTGCGGCGCCCGGACCTTTTCGTCCCGGCGGAGGCTATTTCGGATATCCCCGGCGGTGGTGGGGGAAGAGGGGGTGTTGTAGGTTTGGTGGGCTGGGGTGTTTTTGGGGTTGAATCTAAAATTGGGGGGTCGAAAATGGAGAAAAATGGGGGAGCGAGAGGGGGCTGAAATTTGGGGGGCGGGGGTTGTTGAAATTTGGGGGGCGGGGGTTCGTTGAGGACGGGGGTTTTGATGTTTGGAAGGGGCGGTGGGGGTGGCATAAGTAGGGTTAAATGAAGTTGGTGGAGGAGCGGATCTATAAGGGGGTCGGACGGGATGTAGGGGGGATGTACCCCGGTGGCTTTTGCTGCGCGAAATTCGCGCAGTATGCGCCACTGGGGGTACTTCCACCGCCGGGGCCGGGGAGGAAGTCCGGAAATCCTTCGCGGGAAAAACTGAAGCGATGCAGTAGGTCCGGGCGAAGGGGGTAGGGGGGAGAGCGGGTCCGGGACGTACACGTCCCGGAGTATCGCCGCCATTTCCGGATCCGAATCGAAATCCGGAAACGGCGACGGGGGAGACAGATTCGGTGGAGAGAGGTGTTGCATTGCAAACAGACGGCGGGAGACTGATAGTGGACGTTGGTTGAGGGAGAACAGGGGCGGGCTTGCAGCGGGCGAAAGGGACGGTGTGGGGTTTCCCGTCCATTAGCAGGGTCGCGGTGGTCGGTGTTGTGCGGATGACTTGAAAGGGCCCGGCATAAAGGGGCTGAAAGGTTTTATGCATGCCGGGCTCTTTCAAGTACATATGCGTGGAAGTGTAAAAGCGTTTTGGGTAAGTGGTGTCGTTTGTCGGTGTTGAGGTGTGTAACGGTTCCCTGTTAATGGACGGGGTGTTGTGTGGAGGGAAAACGTCGGCCGGTAAACGAATGGGGTCTCTGAATGCGTGTTGTGCGGGACTTGTGTTGTCTGAAGGGCGGGCGGAAGTGCGGAGGCTAAGTAGAACGTAGGGGAGGGTTTTGGTCCATGAAGGGGAAGTGGCTGATGTGGAGATGGCTTGCTTGAGGACCGAGTGCCACCGCTCTATTTTCCCGTTGGATTGGGGGTGATAAGGAGTGGTGCGGATTTTCTGAATCCCGAGGGAACGGAGCAGGTCGGCAAAGTGGGCTGATTCAAATTGCCTCCCCTGATCGACCGTGAGTGTCCGCGGACAACCGTAGCGGCTGATCCATTGATTGAGGAAGGCCGCGGCGACGGCGTCCGCGGTAATGTGGGCGAGTGGGATACACTCTACCCAATTTGTCGCACGGTCGATCATGGTGAGGCAATACCTCTTCCCCTCGGAGGGGGGAAGAGGGCCGACCAGATCCAAGTGGACGTGTTCCCACGGGAGAGAATCGGGGATAGGTTGAGGAGGTACATGGGGGTGAGCCGAGACCTTGAATTGCTGGCACTTCTGGCACCCTAGAACCCAGGTACGTATATCCGTGTTCATATGGGGCCAGAAGTACCGCGTTTTGATGAGGTCCCGGCTCGCCCGAATGCCGGGATGATGGAGGGAGTGGTAGTGTAGGAACAACTGCCTCCTCAGCTCCGGTGGGACGTACGGGCGCGGTGTGTCGGCCGATACGTCGCACCAGAGATCTAGGGGAGGCAGCTGCTCCAATTTTGAGGCGGAGATGAGATGGGAAAGAGCGGGATCGGAGGTAGGAGTTTGATGGTTTTTGAGGGTTTGCGGGGAAGGGAAGGGCAGTAACTCCGCCACCGGCGCAGGGGTGGGGCGGGAGAGTGCGTCGGCGACGCAGTTGTCGGCCCCCGGCAAATAACGAATATCGGACGTGAATTGTCCGATAAATTCGAGTTGCCGGAGGCGACGGGGGGAGGCTGATTTTCGGTTTTGGAGGAGGGCGTGGGTGAGGGGCTTGTGGTCGGTTATGACAGAGAACTGCCTGCCCTCCACGAAGTCACGAAAGTGTTTGATGGCTTCGTGGATGGCGAGGAGTTCTCTGTCAAAGGTGGAGTAATTTTTTTGTGTGGGGGACAGAGTTTTGGAGAAAAAGCCGAGAGGTTGGGGGGTGGCGCCGGTGTGTTGGTGGAGTACTGCCCCGATGGCCCAGTCGGACGCATCTGTGGTGATGGAGAGGGGGGCATGGGGATCGGGATGGGCCAATAGAGCGGCGTCAACTAGGTCCTGTTTGCATTGTTGGAAGGCGGTAGTGAGGGCGGGGGTCCAGGAAATGGGGCGTTTATCGTTTTTTTTAGCCGGTTGTGGGATAGCGTGTATGAGTGGTTGTTGGTGTTGTGCCGCGTGTTTGATGTGTCTACGGTAAAAGTTCAACATACCCAGGAAACGGCGGAGTTCTGAGACAGTGTTGGGACGTGGGAAATCGGTGAGGGTGTGAACTTTGTCCGGGAGGGGTTTTATTCCTTCGGACGAAACCTGGTGGCCGAGGCAGCGGACGGAGGGCTGGGCGAGGACGCACTTCGGAGTGTTAATGGTGAGGCCCTCGGCGGCGAAGATGTCAAGTACTTGTGTCAGGTGTGCGAGGTGTTCGGTTGGGTCTCGGGAAGCGATCAGTACGTCGTCCAAAAAACAGAAGACGAAGGGTAGGCCTCGTAGTATGTTGTCCATGTAACGCTGCCATGTTTGGGCAGCGTTACGGAGGCCGAAACCCATTTTGATATACTCGAACAGGCCGAAAGGGGTGATGATAGCTGTTTTAGGAACGTCAGGGGGGTAGATGTGAATGTGATGGAAGGCACGGGAGATGTCGAGTGTAGAAAAGATGGTTGTGTTGTGCAGGTGGGAAGAGAAATCCCTGAGATGCGGGACGTTGTAAAGGTCTGGGGTTGTACGGGCATTGAGGCGGCGGTAGTCGCCGCATGGGCGGATATCCCCGTTAGGCTTCTGCACAATATGTAGTGGAGAAGCCCACGGGGATTTGGAGGGACGGATAATGCCGTCTTTGATGAGGAGATCAAAATGTTTGCGGGCCTGTGAGAGTTGGAGGGGGTGGAGGCGTCGTGCTTTCGCGGATATTGGGGGGCCAGAGGTTTCTATGAAGTGCTGGGTCTGTGAGATGTGGGCTGAGGGGCGGCGCTGGGGTTTGTAGTTGAGGAGGAGTTGTTCAAACTGGGACGGGGGCCGATCCACCGCATGAATGAACCCGGGGATGGGTTTCTGGGTGGAGGGGTCGAGCAGGCGCGCGTTACGGACGTCTACCTGGAGGCCGAAATATGCGAGGAAATCGGCCCCCAGGATAGCTTTCTCTACGTCCGCCACGGTAAATTCCCACTCGTACGCGAGCCCGCTCATATGAATTGATGAGCGGTACGTCCCGTACGAGGGGATGGTAGTACCGTTGGCGGCGTAGAGGAGTTGCCGGTAACAACGCGCCTGTCGCCGGAGAATATTATTGGGGAAGATAGAGAGCGCCGCCCCTGTGTCAACGAGGAAGGGGACGTGCGTCTTCGAACATTTCAGGAACAGGCGTTGATGAGCTGGGGCGGAGTGAGGTAAAATTGGCGAGGTGTTGGTGTCCGTCGGAGGGGGGGGGCTTGGTTCGTCCGAGGTGATGGGCGGGTGCGATGGCGGTGGTTGGTCCCCCGCGAAGGAGACGCGGGGTGATTTTTTGCCGTTCCGGGGAGGGGGAACGGTAGTGGCGGCGCGAGTGGCGGCCGGAGGGGTGGTCGTCTTGGGGGCGGGGTTGGAGGGGCCGTTCCGTGGTGGGGGAACGGTAGCGGCGGCGCTAGTGGCGGCCGGAGGGTTGGCTGCCCTGGAGGCGGGCTTGGAGGGGCCGTTCCGGGGTGGGGGAACGGTAGCGGCGGCGCTGGTGGCGGCCGGAGGGTTGGCTGCCCTGGAGGCGGGCTTGGAGGGGCCGTTCCGGGGTGGGGGAACGGGAGTGGCGGCGCTAGTGGCGGCCGGAAGGTTGGCAGCCCTGGAGGCGGGCTTGGGGGGGTTGACTCGGGGTGGGGGAGCAGTTGATGGAGAGGTGGGGTGTTTAGCGGCGCCGTCAGATGCGGCCGGGAGGTTGGCAGCCGTGGCGGCGGCGTAGGAGGGGTAGCGAGGCGAGGTGGAGGTGGTGTGAATGCGGGCGGGGAGGGGTTGGTGGTGGTCCCCCCCGTGTTGGCGAGGAGGGGGGCCCGCCGGATTTACCGGCGGGCGTCCGCGTTTCCCTGCTTGGAGGAGTAGGAGCAGGGGGGCTGGCATTTGCGGGCCTCCCCACCGAAGTTCACATGGTAGAAACATCGGTGGGGGGGGTCCGCCGGGAGGTAGGTCCTGGTGGGGCGCGCGGAGTTGGAGTGGGGCGCCGTTTTTGGGGACCTCCCCCTCTGTTGCTGGGCGGGGGAGACGGTGCGGCGGTCGGCCGAGCGCTGGCGTCGGTGGTCGGAGGAGGGGGTCGGCCGGCGATCGACGGAGAGGGAGCGGCGCCGGTGGAGGGAGGGGGGCCGGCGGCGCTCTTCAGACGGCGACCGGTCCCTGCGTGGGGTGGGGAAGCGGGGTGCGGCGACCTCCGTGACGCTGGCGGCCGCGGCGAGGTCGTAGACCGTGTCGGCCAGACGGAGAAGCGGCTCGTCCGGTCCGTCGAGGTGGCTGGCGAGCGCCATCTGGATGGGGTGGGGGAGGGCTCGCAGCCAGAACGTCCGAGCGATGTCGGCCGTCACGACGTCGTGTAGCTGATGACGTAGGCGACGGTACAGGTGGGAGGGTTTCAAATCGCCGAGATGTTGGGGCTGGGACAGCGCTGCGACACGTGCGATTTTGGAGGGCTGGTATAAGTTGATGAGGCGGCTGCGGAGGTCGTCGTAGGCGGCCGTGGCGTCGGGGGAGATGTCAGATGTCTGCAGGAGGATCTCATATGGTAACAGGGAGATGATGCGGGAGTAGCGGGCACGCTGGCTGCGGATGTTGGCGGCAGAAAACGCAGCGTCGACCTGGAAGAACCAGAGTGCGGGGTCGTGCGTGTAGAAGGGGGGTAGCGACAGCGGGAAGGACGCAGAGGCCGTCGTGACGTCGGCGGCGGCGTGTGCGGCAGCTGCAGCGGCGGCGGCAGCGGCGGCGGCGGATGCGGTGGAGCCGGGAGGTGAGAGGCTGGTGAAGGGGTTGTCGGTTGCGTCAGATGTCGCAGCGGTCGGCGGCTGCAGCAGGGACGGCCGGAGGAGCGGCGGTGACGGCGAGTTCGGGTCCATAGTTGAGGTGTCTGGAAACAAAATTCAAATTGGGTGAGGTTTTGAATTTGTAAAATTCGCAATTTGCGGCAGTGGAGGTGTTTGCAGCGGAGCGTTGAGAGTTGTTTGAGCGGATGCGGGTGGGCCAAAATTGCGAATTTAAACTGACTATTTTAAATGTGAATTTAAAATGCGGGACACCGAACTAGACTGGGGGCGACACATGAGGTGGTAAGAAGGGAGGAAGGGTAGAAGGTTGGATGAACGTCGGGTTCACCACTGTGATGAATTTAAATTTATCATCACGGTGGCGTGAAGGAGTGAATGGATGAGAGCGAGGGAATTTCACCTAGGCGGCGGTAATCCACCGATGTAGGTGAGAGGAAGGAAATTCACCCAGGCGGCGGTAATCCACCGATGTGAGTGAAGGAAGGAATCTCGTCTAGGCGGCGGTAATCCACCGATGTAGGCGAGAGGAAGGAAATTCACCCAGGCGGCGGTAATCCACCGATGTGGGTGAAGGAAGGAAGGTGCTTGTCTAGGCGGCGGATATCCACCGATGTAGACAAGAGGAGAAGGTAGGAGGTGAATTCCCAGAGCGGCGGATACCACCAGGCATCTGGGAGGAGGAAGGTAGAGAGAGAAGAGAGAGCTGGTTAGAGGAAGTGTCGAATGAAGCTAAAGCTCCAGGATCCGGGATTATATAGGACTTGGAGTCCTCTCCCTCCAGCTCCCTGCTGGGAGCTGGTAGTGGGGCACCAGGTTGTGTCCCCCGGATTCTGTCGCCTGTCTCCCCACTCAGATGTTTATTGACGGAAGGTAATTTTTACATCGGAATATTGGTGAGAGCTTTAAGGTTGTAGTGGAGTGTTCCCGGGAGGGACTCACGACAATATATATATACATATAATTTTTGGTGTCTTTCGGCAGTGAATTCAGGATGGTCTGAAACGGATTTTGGTATAAAAATCTTTCGGAAATTCGAGTTTTAAAAATTTTGGACCGAGAACAATAGCTTCCTTTTCTTCGAAAATTCGCTAATACAGAGTTTACGGGCTCCTTCAGACATTGATTATGGTTTTCATGTCACTTCACACGACTGACGATGAGTTTGGTATGAATTTGTACCAACTTAACTCTACAAGCTGGTCAATAACAGCATCTTAATCATTTCGGAACGTGCCTAGGCTCAGGGTTTGTTCAGATCTCGTGTGAAGTGACACATTCCTAAATATATTACCTGTACATTATTATCAAAAAATATCAAGTCTATACCTAAATGGATTCACAGTGCTCTAAAACTAAAAAGAATTGAACATTTCTGTTTTCAAAAAAATTCATGTAAGGTAAAAGCTCCAGTGCCGGACATTTCTTCAAAAACCTTGTAAATTAAGGATTTGAGGGGAGTTAGGGTATCGTCAAATACTGTCAATAAAATCATCATGAGGGTCATTCTCAGCAAAACGTAAATCTGGATGTCCAGCGCTATTTGTCCTCTTCAAGTACTACTGAGTGGAAAATACTTTTTTTTTCCTGAAAGGTATATTCTTGCTCTACTTGGTCCATTTAGATTAAAAACGTAATTTTCATTATTTTTACACGAAATTTTGAAAAACTTAGCCAAAAAGTCATTGGATCACCATGTCCCCTGCATGACCTTGCCCAAATCAACTGCTTCTACCTATTTCCGTTGATCATTAGCCTGATTCTTCCTCCCCCCAACTTTTCAGATAGATTCAGTTGTTACTAAATCTAGAGTATCAAAATTTTCAATCGACTGCTTAATATTGAAATAAAATGCAGTATGTGTGTCCTACCCGAATCGTGTCATTGGATCACGTCAAAAGGTTTTTGACCTTTTCCCGCTCAGAGCCCAGTTCTCGGGAAGGTGGGAGGTGAAATATTGTCAAGTGACTCCTGCCTGACGATCCCTAACCGTCCGTTCTGCAGTTCAGTGAACACTTGGCCGTTGAGTGAGGTGTTTTCGCAGCAAAACGTGGGCGTATTTCTCACAGCTGTCATTGGTTTGCCTTCATTTGTGTTACGTAAGTTATCACATGAATTTTTATTGTTTCTTCATTGTAAACATGATATGTTTCTGGTTGGAGTGGTATAATTAGTTTAGGGAAAAGTTCATTTCATGCGAAAATACTAGTGAAAACAGCTTGTTTTGTCATTGGGTCACATGTCATTGGATCACAACTGATAAAGTGAACCGATGACAATCTACGTGACCCAATGACATCCAGGGTGTATTATTTGTGCATTTTGCTGGGTACAGGGTGCATTCTGCGTGTGTACATTCATCTTTTTTTTTTAAACATTCGTTCTTTTTTTACTTACATTAATTTTTTTACCCCCTGGTTGCTCCCAAAAACGCTCAAAACCCAAATAAATTGACGAAATGTAAACTCTAATAATATGATAAAATGGCTTTGCCCTGTTCGGTATTTTGTTTGTTTACACTAATTTAATCTCAGGCCCTTAGGGGGTCAATCCATCAGTTTTCATTCCGTCTATTTTTTGGTTTCTGAGCGCGTTTTGAAGTATTCAGGGATAAAAAAAGTTTGCACTTTTGCTGAAGCCATCAGTGATGATTAAATAATGGCCTCGTCCAGTTTGACGCTCTGATTTGTTTACAAACACTAATCTTGAGCCCTAAACCTAAGAAATATCAGTGTTGTTGTGAACCATTTCTAAATCCTGAGTCCTGCATGACTCGAACTGTTACAGATCCTGGGGGTGCATCTAAGTTGAGCTAGCATGGCACCAAAAAAGAAAAAGACTGAAGAAGAACTGAAAGAAGCGAAGAGAATACAAGATAAACTCAGAATTGAAAGATTGAAAAGTGACCCAGAAACTGCAAGACTGCTGAAACTGAAAAGACATGAAAGCTACTTGAAGAGCAAAGAAAGAGGAACAACTAAAATGATATCACAGATGTCGGCACGGGAAAAAAGAGCCCAACGTAAGCAGTGGAGGAAGAACACCCAAGCATGTCGAGAGAGGAAGAAGGCAACTCAAGTCAGCAGAGATGCTCAAACTCCCAATGTTGAAGAAGAATTGGTAGTAGGCACTCCTATAGAAGCTGTTGGCTTATCTACACTACGCCATCAAACGACATCTGGGAAGAAGAGGATGAGAAGAGACAGGTCTGCTGTGGTTCGGGAGAACAGAAAGCTGAAACAACAAAACGAACAACTTAGAAAAAGGATCCAGAGCCAGAAAAAACAGTTGCAAAGAGCAAGAAAGATGAACATTTCCCCGAACACAAAATCACCAGGAAGAATAGTCAATGCTTTATTGGCCGAAAATCAAGAGGGACGATCAGAAGGAAACTTCTCTTTGGAGAGGTTGTTGGCCAGCAAATACGAGAAGGTACCAAGAAACTGAAGACACACCAAGCCAAAAGAGAGGCAGCTAAAATCATTGTAGGAGATGGGAAGCAGATTAAAAAGTATGGTCTCGTTACCAAGTGTGCTAATTTGATTCCTCTGAGAATGATAATGAACGCAAGCAAGTCTGAAGAATCATTTACAGTTCGACAGGCGACAGTTAGTCAGGAGGAAACGAAGCAGCGCATAATAAAGTTCCTGGAAGAAGATGAACATTCCAAGTGCCTGCCAGGGAAAAAAGATTGCTTGACGAAATCTGGCGTGAAAAAACAAAAATGATTGCTCTTGGGAGACCTAATTGATATACACAGGAAATTCAACGAGTCCTCTTCAATCGAAATAAGTTACTCCACCTTTTGCCGCTTCCGTCCTTTCTGGGTGGTTGCACCAAACATAAAAGAGAGAGAGACTTGTCTTTGTAAAATGCATGAAAATTTCCAGCTGCGCCTTCATGCCCTATACAAGCGTGGGATTATTGAGAGCAGCAAAATTTGGACAACTGAAGAGCAACTTTGCTGTAAGCCTCCTTCTGTCGACTGTTACCAAAGAAAGTGCAGCTTTTGCCGAGACAATACCTTAAGATATATCGGTCAATTTGATGGTTCACAACCTCTGGCTGTCGAACAGTGGATGCAAAAGAAAAATGAGTACTTGGATCCAAAAACCAACAAAATGAAAACCAATAATCGAATGATGAAAGTTAAAGAAGAAAAACCTCTACTCGACGTAATCAAAGAAACTGAAAGCCAGATCGATCCCTTTCTCCAACATGAGGGAAATATTATGCACCAACACCAATCTATCAAGGGTCAATTTTGAGTTAGATGCAAGAGTAGGTATGCGCGCTATTTTGGTACCTACCTGTAGAGGATGTAAGAATCTACTCGTAATTATGTTATCTCGCACTTATATTAAAGTTTACCTATCTAACGAAATTTTTTATTTATTTATGCCATTTTTTGGTAAAAAATCCAAGCTGTCAAAGGATTCACAGAGGTTTATAATCATGGACAATGGAAGGCTGAACAACACTGTCATTGTGTCACGGCTCAGCTCATTGGTTCATTCTTTCTGGTCATTGGTTCACCCGCGAATGTCATTTGTTCACTTATACATTTTACAAAATTATTTTTTATTTGAAAAATAAGCATGGTGATGCGCTGCTGGTAATTTTTCTTCGTTGAATATTAATCGACTGAAGTCCTACAAAAAAACTGGCCCGAAAATATGACTTCAGAAATATTTTCAAAACAGCTCCCCAGATTTACGTTTTGCTGAGAATGACCCATGAACAAGGACAGTGAAGAAGAAGGCGTTTGCTGTGAACAGAAAGTCACAGTGATGATTGAAAGATAAGGTGCTCGTCAGGAGGCTGTTATCTGATCCAAAAATGACAAGGCGTACTACAAGAAGCGTATTAACACTTAAAGCGCCACGCCTAGAAACCATGGTGACACCCCCCCCCCCCCCCCCCCATGACACATTAATTTTACTAATTTCAGCAAGGTAAAAATACTCAACGTGTACGATTCTTACCATTTTATGATATTCCAACGACGTTCCAACAAAAAAAGAAAGCGCGTATAAAAAATATTAATATACACGTTTTATAGCCAAGCTTTTCTAGACCAATTCAGTTGCAGGGCGCCACATTATCATTTTGATACACACTGTTGCATGGATCTAGAAGGGATTTCCTCTAGGTCCATGCAAAAACAGCTGTCTTTGAAAAACCGCTCTGACGTCTGTAGTAGGCGACATTTCCAAACTCTAATGCTGACTGAGTACCCATAAACATCACAAGAATGACGATCCATGGCCAGATTCCCGCAAAAACTCGATTTCAGACCGTGGGACGATTGTAACAAAGTACCTTCCTGTGTATACATATGCTCGAGAGGGATGATGGGTGGGAGGGATAATCACGTGTGTATTCATGGTGATACATATATGGCGCTTCAATTGTTAAGCTTATTTTTGCGGCAAATCCCTTTTTTTCTTTTCTTTTTTTTTACAGATCATCTTTGAACATTGATAGTACCATTTTTAATTGTCTTGATTCACATGCTAATACTACTTCTAGTGTTATTATACAAATTTATGGTGATTTCAGACAATTTCCTAGGTTTTTGACACATAAAAAATTAATTTTGGGACCTTAACCTTCCTTCAACCTCATTTCTTCACTGTTTGGTCAAAATCAACATCATTTTCGGTCTTCTCCCCGTAAAAAACATGGAAAACTATACATCACAAGCTCGTGTTAACTAGAACCTCAAAAACCCTTATTTTTACACCCATTTTTCTCCCATAACACCCCTGGGTGTATTCTGATTGGGCGGCCGAGCTTTGGAGCACAACTAGGACCAAAATGTGTTCCCAAATGGGAACCCAAACTGTGTGCGGAAGAACGACGATTTTAGACCGAAGTTTCCCGTAAATTCAAGGCTGAAACTTCGTTAGAACCTTAATTTTCCACTCTGATCAAAACCGACTTCATATTCGGTCTTCTCGTCCTAAAAAACATGGAAAACGATACCTCAAAAGCTCATGTTACTAAAACACAAAAAACACCTATTTGTATATCCATTTTCACTCATAACACCCCTGGGTATATTCCGATCTGGCTGCAAAGTTTCGGGACACAACTAGGGCCCAAATGGAGCATGTGTGCGAAAGAACGAATTTTTTAGACCGAAAATGAAGCCGGTATGCGTGACACGGCGGGACTGCATTTTTCTACGCACCTTGAAACGGAAAAGAAAACATTTTGAGGGCGTGTTATAAAAATCTTTTGCTGAGCGATTACATAGGTGTATTATTAACAGAATAATGAACCAAAACAGCAGAAATTTTCTTGAGATCGTCCCTCTGCTACTGGGGATTTTACCTTACTCGTACTAAAATGGCTGGACCTATTGCAACAGCGTGTCTTCTCTTCGAATGTTCGTAAAAAGCGTCTGAGAGAAACTGCGTCACATTGCATAGAAGTATAATTTTATTTATCTCGACTGATTTAATATCGGCTCATAATTAATTTATCTCGACTCGTTCAAATCTATCTCTGTAGCTTGATTAAAGTAAGTTTCCAGTTAGTAGTTTTCAATTACACCTAATGTCCCAATTCAAATGCTATGTCCTGCGGGTGTGGAGGTACGTGAACATAAACCTGAACGCCATTACGCCTTCCTTTTGTTGGGATTCACCGGAACTCGAGGAGGAGTTGCTTAGCTCATCAGAAGTTACACGGGATAACTGATGACGGAATCGTGTTTTGAAACGTTTGGACCGAGCTGTTACTTGGAATGTCCCTGTCACATCCTGGAACTTGGATGGAACTGGCGTCTGTACGCGTGAATGATTGCGCTCGTGTATGTGTGCGGTGTGAGAGCGCAAGTGTGCGCGTGTGCTCGCATAATTCTCGCCTGCACTTGTGAGGGCTGTTCGGGATGGGAAGCCCGTAACCCTAACAAGACTGATGGAGCGTGGAAATTGAGAGCTCTCGTCGTCTTCCTGATGTTTCAACAATAATTAACATCGATATTTCACATAGCAGCAAAGGTGGATATCATCTCATATGCACATCACAATGAAGGACAAATAGATTCAAAGAAAAACAGAGTCATTGAAAAAATAGTATATTTCCACTTCTACACGAAAAAACGCGAAAAACACTGTTATACCAGTTTTGGTGATCAAACCATCGTCAGTAACAAACAATAACTGAAGGTACTTTGGAGAGGTGCCCTTATAAATAGTCAAAAAGTGAAATGTGGTCGATTGGGATTGGTTGTGAAGAATAATAATGAAGGGAACAAAGGAAGGGTGGTTCGATTCTGATTGGCCCAGGAAGAGAATGCCAAAAAGTGAAAGGAACATAAGGTGAAAGGGATGGTGATGGTGGGGGGGGGGGGGGGAACCAAGCTGTTAAAGAAATGAACGCAACAATGGAGAAAAACGTAAAGGAATCACATCATTCAAAGATTTACCCAATCTATCACTCTTAATCATTTCGAATTTTTCAAGTACATCCAACATGCTCCCTTTTGGGCAGAAATGAAGAACTGTCTGTCTGCAAGATCAAAATTGAAGCTATGACTGGATTCATTCCAGTGACGTGCAAAGGCCGAATCCCCCTTATAATCCCTGAAATCTTTTTCATGTTCCTTTATTCTTTCTCTAAACTTCCTACCAGTTTGACCACAATAGTCGAGTCCACAAGAACACTTTAATTTATAAACACCACTTTTATCTTGAACATTAATTTTATTTTTAACTGAACTTAATGAAGGTCTGAGATTATTTTTAGCTTTATATCCTACTTTGAACCCTTTAGAAGTGAATATTTTACCAATTTTATCCGAAATTTTTCCGTAATACGGTATACTGATCCAAATCTTTTCCTCAGTCGCGGCTTCCGTAACTAGGTTTGAAACTCCTTCCCTACTCTTTTTTCTAAGAACCCTATTCCATATTGTATCAATGAGCCGCTATACTTTTAATAGTTTACTTTTCTTTAGCTAAATACTGTTCACTCAATGGTATAGATAAAGCTCTATTAATCATACTATGGAAAGCAGCATGTTTGTGGACCACTGGATGATTTGAAGTACTATGAATGTTAATATGGCTATAAGTATCTTTCCTATATATATGGAAAACTCATGTTTTCCATTATGCAACGAAATGGAAAGATCAAGAAAATTTAGGTGATTATACCCGAATTCTAAGGTGAACAATGAATGGATCTTCTTCACAACCAATCCCAATCGACCACATTTCACTTTTTGAGTAATTATAAGGTCACCTCTCCAATGTGCCTACAGTTATTGTTTATTAAGGCCGATTCACACTTGCCGGGCAGGGCAAGGCAGTGCAAGGACTGGGCAAGGCTCGGTTTTGATCGGTCCAATGTAAAAGTAATCCACCCGTTTTCACACTCATCGGGCAGGGTCCGTTCAAAGACCGATCCTTGCACGAACCTTACCCGGCCGATCGATATCGGACCGATCAAAACCTTTGCCTGCCGCTTCCCCCACCCTGTCACAGGTCAGCTACCTGCCTCTGGTCTTGTCATCAGTTCTGAGTTGTTGTGTGATTGTGTCTTATGTGATGTGACTAAAACACAAAAGTACTATTTTTGTGCACATTTTCACTCATAACACCCCTGGGTATATTCCGATCGGGCTGAAAAGTTTCGGGACACAACTAGGGCTCAAATGGAGCATGTGTGCGAAAGAACGACTTTTTCAGACCAAAAATGAAGCCGGGACACGTGATACGGCGGACGGACATTTTTGGGATTTGCGCACCTTGAAACGTAAAAGAAAAAATTTTGAGGGGGTATTATAAAATTTGTTTGCTGAGCGATTACATAGGTGTATTATTCACAGAATAATAAACCAAAAGCAAGTGGAAATTTTAGTTTTGGAGGGCATTCTTTTTTTTTTTTAATCTTTGGTAGTGAGGAAGCAAAAAAAAAGCACGAGTGGGAAATTACTCACGGTACTTCTTTTTTTGTTAGGTATTGTTCTTTTTAAAATTCTAAACGGTTTCTTTACCAAAAGGTCGATTTTATGATCCCCCTCTTTTATGATGGCCCTCGTTTTTGGGTACCTACCTACCTATTGTTCTTTTTGGATATCAGTATAGGTAGGTAAGTATTGAATCGATTTGTAAACCCCGAGTACTGCGGTAGAAACACTGCTGCACTATGGTCGGCCTGTAATAAATTATTATATCACTACATATCGTCGTGTCATTAATATATCATCAATTATTATTATTATTGTTATTATTATATTCAAATTTGCGTTAGGAACGCTGGTCGGCCAATCCAGATGGTACCTATTCATACTTGTTTCCCACCCCTCACCCAACAAGTTTTCAAGATAGGTATTGATTTTAAATTGAAATTATTGATTTTTGAATTGAATCGAATTTTCATAATGGTGGATCTGAATTTAACCGTCCGAAATTCGTGATATATATCTATTCGTGCAACAGCACGTTTCACCACTGAATTGGCCACTTCAACCGAAAATAACAACGGGATACGATATCGCGTTCAGTGGAAGAGTAGGTACGTAGTGTTCTTCCCCATCAGAGTTCCATTGATACGGGGGAACGGCGCCTCTGATGTGAAAACAATATCAATTTCTGACAGAGCAATTTTTATCAACGCACCTGTTGACAGCATTGTGACGACTGCCCTGCCCGCCAAATGATCGTGAGATGTGAATACTCGGGATCGGTAAGGCACGAGCAAGGCATTGCATGGTCCTTGCCCTGCTTTGCCCCTGATTTTCGCGTTTTTTCGTGTATTAGTGGAAATAGCCAAATTTTTTTTAAATAACTCCGATTTTCTTTGAAATTGGTTTCCACGATTTCTTCGTGAGTGATTTAGTTCGTACAAATAGATTAATAGGTTCTCAGTAAGTTCCAGAAAGTAAAACGGAGCAAATTCTTCCACAACTGTTTATTATTTTCTTTGCAGATTTACCTTCTGTGGTAAACGAATTACACCTAAGACCACTTAATTACAGAGTGGAAACTGATTAAAATGTGATGTCACAGTGAATGGGGGTTCGCGAGTCTGAAAAGGCCAAGAAATTCAGCTATATTGGGTCGAAGCATCAGAATTCCACTCAGGTCCCTCAGGCCCGTCTTTCTTTTCTCCCTAATAAGCAAATGAAGCCTTCGTCGCGGATCGAAGGAATTGAGGAGAGGCTGCAAGGGAGAAAAGCTGTACCGCCATTCATCGGCTTCTCCAACTTTTAAAGCTCTTACATAAAACGAAGTCCCGTGGAAAGCGGATCTTTCGAAAATTCTTCAGTGAAAGAGGATTAAAATCATTTATCGGTCTGATGTATTTAATTGGCGCGAGACGCACCTACATAGTTCTTGTTGTTTTACCCCTTTTCTCTCTTTAATCAGCTGAATGAGGGGTTGTGAAAATACTAATCCAGGTAAATGAATCATTCAGTTTATCCGTTGAGCGGATGATTTCCTAAAGGCAGGTGTTTTTTCAAACAATATCACCTATTGTAGGTAATAAATAATTATTCAGGATGAACGGTGATTCTGTCACACACCAAGACTCGAACGTCAAACTTCATATTAGTCGTAAGACTCTCATTCCGTTTCGAAAACTTCCCCAGACGTGTTCCGAAGGCGATGAAGGAAGTTAATCGCCAGTCTGGTAAATATGGGAGATGAACCGTATTCACCCGACAAGAAAACATACTGAGCCGCAAAAATTGTTGATATGCATTTCCAACAACTAGAAAAACTTGAAAAACGCTGCAAACCCCTACAAAACGGTTTATAATTTTGTACAGAACACCATTCTGTTACAGATCTGTTGATGTGGAGTGAAAAAATATTCGGTCCCGGTAGGGTCTCGATCTCGGGAACTTCTCCGTATCAGCGCAGTTAACCACTGCGCTTTATAGCCCAGCTAACAGGAGACCGGTGATTTGGCTCTCAACACAGCTTGACGCCTGCATGAACCCTGCTCTTTTGGGCAAATTTTATAGCAACATCGTAGAATGCTCCCGATGATCTAAAAAAATTCAGAAAAAATCCAACTTTTTGAAAACGCGAG
This sequence comes from Leptopterna dolabrata, assembly GCA_954871275.1. Lineage (NCBI taxonomy): Eukaryota > Metazoa > Arthropoda > Insecta > Hemiptera > Miridae > Leptopterna > Leptopterna dolabrata. The sequence goes on along the minus strand of OX940977.1, from coordinate 3,234,279 downwards.
AAAACCCTTAACTCAAAATACAATTTTCCGAGATAGGGATACTCTGGACATTTCAACCCTCATTTTTCACCCCTTAGAATTGAATGTCAGTAACGCCGAGCTTCGAGGACAAACTAGAGCCCAAGTGGGACCCATGTACCAAATTTCGTGAATTTTGGTTCGTGAGAACTAAGGAAAAAACTGCGCACGGCGTACGGCGGACTGTTTTTTTTTTGTTTGTTCGATATTCGCATTCTACGTCCCTTGAAACGTAAATCGTCAAATTTTCAGGGGGGGGGGGGGGGTTAATTTTTATTTTTTCCCCCCATGCTCAGTTCCAAAGCTAATATATTATTGAGAATAATAAACCAAATCTTGAAAAATAGCGATAGAGAAATTTGGTACACATCCTCAGAGCCACCTCGAGAATGGGTGTACGAAAAATCAACACCGAAGACCCCCAGGGGGCAGTGTTACGGGGTGGGGTGGGGGGTTTAAAAATAACCCTACTTGTTCAGTCCTGTAAACAGTGTATTGGTCGCTTTGGAGGATTTCGGTTTTCTTGGCGGCCGGGACGCTCCCACGCCCCTAGTTTCAACGGGGGAAATATTAGTGGCTGAATTAGGGTTTTCACATCATCCCCGTCAAAAATTAAATGGTTGTTCAAAATTTCGCTTTCACGATTCTGACGCCGTAAAAGGAGGAGCTCAACTAAAATGTTCAATGCAAATCCAAGTTTGCAGCTGGAAGAAAACTATCTGGTGGTGACTTCTACAACGGTCCCCATCATATGCGAATGAGAGTGGAAGGAGTGGCAGGGTGAATGTCATGCAGGATTAATGAACTAGGTATGTTGCAGTGTACCTAATCGATTTCAATCACCACTTGCATGTAGACGATAAATTATCATTCAATTTGTCGAACAAAGGATTCAACGACATGCAGGGGTAGCCAACATGTTCTAACGATAAATCGACACGTACCTAATTTACTGGAATGGAACTTAGTGGGGGATAAGTAGGGTAAGTGCCCCACCTACCCTAATTGTTTCCTCAAATACCAACAACTTTTCATGGTGAATCCATGTGAAAAAATTGTTAATATTTCGAGCAACAACCCATCTTTGTTTCCTGGAGCCGATATTCATTTGTAGCAGTCCTGGACAGAATAAATTATTAACTGAAAAGTAAAAAAAAAAACGGAAATCGCATTTTCCGCCTGCCTGTCGACAATTTCGCCGTCTATCTCTAATTGTTCGATATGAAAAGTCAGCTACAGCTCTGGCAACACAATTAAAATCATTCACGAAAACTTCCTGTTCTTCTTCTCTCTAACATAAATATGATCATTGCGCTGTCACCTGATTCGCGTCACGGCGGAAACCTGTCCGCGACACTACCAGCTGTTTCTAAAACCGCCTGGTAAGCGGAATTGGGAACAGCACACAGAGTTTGAGTAAAACTATGCAGGTCTTGCTGAAAACATCCGTTTATTCTAAAAATCGAAAGATGAACAGTAACTGTTGAACATGAGCTTTTTAAAATTGTCATTCATTAAGGCAAAACGAGCAAGTGTATTTTTGGTTTATTATTTTCAATAATGAACCATTGGAATCGAGCATGAAAAAAAAAATTCTTACCCCCCCTCAAAATTTGATGGTTTACGTTTCAAGGTATGTAGAATCCAAAACTGCAATAAAAATATTTCTGTCTGTCCGCCGTATTTTGACTCCGCAGAAGCAGCATCGCAGTATCTGTGGCTCCACTTGAAACACTTCTTACATTCAAGCCATTCTTCTCCCCCTGAATCATCTGAAAATCGTTTGGGTCAAAATGAACACGTAACGTCGTTGTCATCATCAGTGTCATCTGGGTCCATGTCATCGTCGGTGCCCACAAAAGGGACGTCCCCGTCCGATTCTTCACTGGAGGATGTTTGGTGCTTCTGTTTTCTATTTGATTTTTGTTTCCCTCTGGATCCTATTTTTACCGCTATTCTCTGCAATCCACTGGTTGAAACCTCTGGGATTTCTCTTCGTAGAAAGTTTCTAGCTTATTTTTGTGTGGTGAGTTAGTGACTACTACTCACTCCTCTTCCTTCGACATTGTGATGACACCTTTGGAACAGCTCGAACATCTTTTGGCGATACGCTTCGTCTTGATCCCGAACTTGAGGGATTTGTTTTTCTTTTTCTTTGAAGACATCTACAAGAAGAATCGATGTGTGAATCAACTGATTTACAGTATAGGTTCCTATACCTATACCATGATTTACAGTATAGGTTCCTATTTCCGCCTAGTTGGCGGAGTTGTGGACATCCAGGTAGGCGGTTTTAGGAACACATCCTACGGAAAAAATGGTTAGAAAACAGTTCTTTCCTAAAACAGTAACACCATTCTATTCTCCATTTCATAAGCTTAAACGCAGTGTAAAAGAGAAGTACTAAGAACAGCACTTACCAAGTGGTTCAGGCAAAACTTCTCAGAGCAGAAATTCGACTGTAAACAGCTGATCTGATTTATGTGAATCAGCAATAACGTTCCCTACCGCTAGAGCCCCCTCGTGGATAATGTACAAACTTGAGTTTACAGCTTGCCACATGCAGGTAGCGCGTTCATGCTCTTCAAAACCCGGGTAGGCAATTTTTGGACCCTAGGCGGAATTTGGACCACTTAGGCTAATGACGCACTGTGCGGATCCAGATGCGGGAATCCGCAGCCGAAAAACGCACCGGAAAAAACTGCGTTTGGAGCTAGATGGCATACTAAGTGGAGAACCGCATGCCCTGAGTGGGTTGCCTGTCCCTAGCAATGATATCTGGGCTGGATACATACATTTCATTGACGATCATGTTGATGAAGCTTTTGGGTGCAAACGAACGGCTGGAAATTCAATGCTCCGGGTGGTCTCAACAAATTCTCAAGGTCGAGAGTTTTTTAGAATTTAGAAACATTGGAATTTAGAAACGTAAAAAAGATATATGCTACGTAATGTATGATGCGTATATATAAAATGTATATATAGTATGTATGATATATATTTATTTCTGATACATATGATATGATATGATGTATATGTAATACACATTTATAAAATGTATTATATGATACGTAGAATATACAGAAAAAAATATATATAGTCGTGATATCCTCCCAGAACATCACTCCTTTACCTCATATATATTAAGATTGCACAAATAAACCAAAGGAATGAAGAGGCCTACAGGACCAACTGCAGGCAAACCCTACTCCTTCCTACCTTCAAGGTGCTGGAGGAGGGTGGAAAGGGTCCTATAAAAACCCGCCGTTCTTCATTCTACGCTCAATTCTCTCTCTGTCCTCTCACGCCTCCTTACCTATAACCGAAAAGATCCCAGAATGGTGGAACCGGTCCGGTGGTAACCGACCACGAGTGGCAACCACTGGGCAAAACCCTCTAGCGTTTTTAGTGGTGGTAACCTCCCTGGATTCACCATAGGTGCTAACCTTTTAAACGCTAGATCCAGCACCTTCTCATCCATCACTCTCATTCTCTCATCCAAACCTCGCCATTACCTCATTCTATTCAAACCACCACATCTATGATACGTAAAAATGTATATGATGGTAATGCATAACCCTACAAAACATAGTATAGAATTATAAAACAGCACACAAAAAAAAACATAGTATAAAACAAACAGTGCAAACTTGTAAAGCAGTATGAACCATATCAACTTATAAAGCAATATTAAATTAGTAAATAAAACCGTAATAATATTTTTTTCTTATCAAATACTTAATGAAGAAATTAAATACTTAAAATATATTTTATTTACTTAAGTACTATAAAACAGTGATTATCTAATGTATAATCATAATAATAATAATATCTTCAGAAGACATTGGAAGACTGGGGGAATCCGCGTCCAGAGGGCGACTGGTACGACACTACTCATTTGTTTCTTCGCGTTCTCCCCTCCCAACCACGCTGCGGATATTTCCAGTCCTTCGACAGGACGCAGCAGGAAAAACCGGATGCGTTTTCCACACTGCGGTTTGTCTAATAAGTATGTCATTCATAAGTATGTCATTACGGAGCGACAACATGGTTTCATTCGTGGTAGATCCACTGTGACCAATTTAATGCAGCTACAAGAATATGTCATGCAAGGTTTCAGCCAAGGTTTCCAGACTGATCTCGTCTCAACAGATTTTGCAAAAGCTTTTGATAAGCTCTCACATCGACATTTCACCGCTTTGCTGGGGTCCCTTGGAGTCCATGGTCCATTCATACGTTGGATCTCTTTGTACCTCGACCAGAGGCGTCTTAAGGTGCGTACACACCTGTAACAAACTGGCGTTCCGTAACAAACGAGAGGAACGGGGCGGTATTTGATCAAAGAAAAGAAAGGAAGGGGCCCCGATCGCTCGGTTGGCGGTTTTCCCCGTCGCTCAAAGGGATGTTCGGAACGGGGTGAAACACGTGTGGACGGGCTCGAGGTTCGCCCCTTCCGTTCTTCCGAACACGCATCCAGCGGCCCCCACTCTCTCCCTACAACCTTGCATCATCCTGTGAATCACGGGGTTGTCGCGTTCTTGCAGGTCGATAGTTTTTCGAGTGTGAAGGTTTTCGTTGACGTGCAGTGGGTGATTTTTTTTAATTAACCAGGTATGGAGTGGGAAAAAGATGTTTTTCTTTTTTTTATTTAATACGTGATTAATGAAAATGTACGTGGCTGCTGCCACTTGCTGCGGTGAGGTCGCCATGGATCGAGAACAAACTGAAAAGAACGCTCCTCGTGGACCGATCGCCCTCCCGTAACAAATTTGTTACGGAACGATGTTACAGAACGCTGAAATGTTCGTATGGCATGTTCGTCCATTTGTTCGGAACGGTGGTATGGTACGGAGTTACGGAAGGCCAGTTTGTCACAGGTGTGTACCCAGCTTTACCATAGCAGTGAGGGGAGCTCTGTCTTCATCGTTTTGTGGCTACATCAGGGGTCCCACAAGGAAGTCACATCGGACCTTTTTGTTTCCTGCTGGCGATAAACGGTGGTGCTGGCCGTCTGGGGCCTGGCGTGGAGTGCCTTTTGTTTGCAGACAGTTTAAAAATCTTCTGTTACGTTGATTTTCCTCAGAGCTGCGGCTTATTGCAGAGAGCAGTCATGAACCTTGAATGCTGGTGCGATGGAAACAGCTTCTTCCTGAACCCTTGGAAGTCCTCAGTTATCTCGTTTAGCCGTTCAACCGATATATTCGTGTATGACTATACTTTAGGTGGTGCTCCTCTGAGGAGGGTTAGTGAGACCACGGACTTCGGTGTGCTATTGGATAGTAAGTTGTCGTTTTCTGGACATATCAACCATACCTCTAACAGAGCCTTCAGGGCTCTTGGGTTCCTGAAGCGGCATACAAGGCTTTTCACTGCTTTACAGAGCACTGGTACTCCTGAGGCTTGAATATGCCTGCACAGTCTGGTCTCCCTTGTACGCAACCCATATTTACAGCCTCGAGAGGGTGCAGAACAGGTTTCTGCGATACATAGCCTTCAAGCAGGGAATACCACAACGCGATGTGATTACAAGTCATTGCTCGTAACCTGCTGCCTTTGAGTACACGGCGTAGCATTGCTGACCTCTTGCTGCTCCACAAGTTGATCAATGGCCGGTTGAATTGCCCTGTTCTGCTGGAGGAGATCTGTTTCCTGGTGCCTCGCCCCTGTGCCCGGTCATCGTTGTTGTTTAAAGGCCCCTTTTGTGCAACAAACTACCTGATGAACCGTCCATTAGCTAGACTTCCCCGTTCTGCAAACCTCCTTCTTTGTACAAACCCCGACTATGATTTTTTCTCCCATTCTTTGTTTATACTAAAATCTTTAATCAACTCATCTCCCGTCTCATTCAGTTAAGTGTGTACTACTTGTTCTACTCTTTATCATCATTAGTATTAGTATTATACCACGACTTGCTCTATTATATAAACAACTTGCTTGTAATTGGGCTCGCCCGTGCTTTACCAAATAAATAAATTCCTCGTAAGGACAACACTGCCGGCGGATTTGCCGGTCCCCGCCGCGTTTTTCGATTGCGGATTCTCGGATCCGCATGTTATGTCATTAGCCTTAACCCGAGGTGCAGCTGCTTGTTATTAGGAACTACCTCTGATTCAACCGAGACGTCAAACACCTATCAATTACTAGCCATCGGTGACCGCGAGCTGAGGGCTGAGCTTTGGAGTTCGTGTTAGATTTAGTGCTGAGCCGAGAGCGGGTCTCTCTAATTAATATTCTATGGTCGAGGGATCATGGGGATCCCTCTCTGGAGCTAAGTAGCTTCCAGTAACGGGGGCCAGTGGCTTCATAAATCACGTTTGGATCGTTCAATTAGTACAGTGTCCGATGTGGAGGGGAATGAAGGCGAGGGAGCGTCACTTAACTGGAGAAACCTAACTGAAGTGGTACTCAAGCTGCTAGGGAGGTGAAGCGGTGTATGAACGTATCACCAAGTTCATGGGTATACCGAACTGGCCTCCTCGTGGGGCCCCATGTACCAAATAGTACCCGTGGATCAGAAACTTACTCTAATAGTTTTTTTGCGCCGTTATTAATTAAGGAAATACAGTAGAAACCCGCTAATTCGAACTTTCAAGGGACCGAGGAGAAATGTTCAAATTACCGGGATTTCGAAGTATGAGGGCGAAATAACTGAAAAATTCGATTTACGATGGTTTAATACCTGAGTCGAGATAAAAAATGTAAAAGAATCTAACAACACGATCAAATGAATCGATGATTCTTTAAACAATCTATACGCCACTTACCAAATTTAACAGGAGAGCAAAAAAACTATTTTTTTTGTCTGTTGTTCTAAACGTTTTGGAAGTTTAACATTTTGGTTTATTATATTCAATAATGAACCATTGGAATCGAGCATGAAAAAAAAAAAAAAAATCTAGCCCCTCTCAAAATTTGATGGTTTACGTTTCAAGGTATGTAGAATCCAAAACTGCAATAAAAAAATGTCTGTCTGTCCGCCGTACGCCGCGCCGTACGCCGTACTTGCCACTTTTCTTAGTTTACCATGAAACAAAATTGATGAAATTCGGGTTATAGGTTCCGTTCGGGGTCTAGTTGGTCCTCGAAGCTCGACGTTACTGTCAGTCATCTGTAAGGGGTTCAAAATAGGGGTTGAAATTTTCAGAACGCCGTAGCTCGAAAAATTTCGATAGAAGGGTATGCTTTTTTTACGTTATTAAATTTGTCTTGAGCTAAACAATTCTTTGAGACCACCCCGAGCATTGTACGTCCAGCCGTTCTTGTGCACCAAAACGCTTCGTCAACACGATCGTGAATAAAACGGTATAAATCCGGCCCGGATATCATCACTAGGGAGCACCTGATTATAATCAAGGATGGCTGTATGAAGTCGAGTTGGTTGTTCTGCGATATTATTTCATTTGATAAGTGATGGACTATTGGATTTTGTTGGTAGGTACTTCTGAAACTTGAAGAAACGTTGAAGTAGTATTGATGGGTAAATTATTACACAATGGTAAATTATTACACTACGGCAAATTATTACGCAACGGTAAATTATTACACAACGGTAAATTATTACTCAACGGTAAATTATTACAGAACGGCAAATTATTACACAACGGTTCATCTACCTAGAAGGGGCTGGATTTTGTTGATCGGTACTTTTGCAACTTGAACAACCGTTGAAGTATTATTGATGGGCAAGTTATTACACAACGGTTTGTTATACAAGACCGCGAAGGTAGGTATTGACCACAGAAAACAGTGATCTACGCAGAAGGGGCATCTTTTTCACTTTCACTCCTCATCAATTAGTTACTGTTTGTCATCGACAGAATATTATTTTAGCAACATTTAACTCGTGATTTAGGTAGGTACCTAGTAACGAGTACGGGGTTAGGTACTAACCTATGGAGGGTCTGCGATCTACATAATATGTATAGAATAGTACATATTATATTATTTAGACGGGTTATCTATACAGAGAGCTGTGATCTGTAACAGGAGGGTATTCTGTACAAAATAATAAGCCGTTGTGCAGGGATTTGTAGCGTTTTTTAAATGTTCCTGTTGATGTTGAAGTCGTGGTTGGGAGCGGTAACTGTTCAAATAGGGCTGGAGCTAACCATGGAAATTGTATGTTGTAGAAATCATTATGTGCCTGTGGTATCTGGAGGACATAAGTAATTGGCATTTGTTCGCGTCGGTCTAATCACCAATTGCTTAGTAAATAAATGCAGGTGTTTATGTTCACATATAAAATTTTTGTAGACGTTTCCGGTGATTTCAGCCGTTTTATCAGATTATTGACCCTTGAGGAAACCGAATGCATAGCTATATTAACAACAACTCGACTTCATACAGCCATCCTTGATTATAATTTCTCCCTTGAGAGGGAAAAACATTAAATCATGTTTAATGTTTTTCCCTCGCAAGGGAGAAATTAGATATAGTTTTTTAATGTCAAGAAAAAATGAAAGCCACAATTTCACTGAACTCTACAAGTATAATGTTGCATTTACTGTACTTATTATAGAACTCGCCATCAACATATGGTTGCTACAACAGAAGGTAGTAACTGTGTAGTAACCACTGAAAAATGTTGCATATTTGCGTGTCGGAATTCACAGAATGACCCCCAGCCCTAAAACATTAAACAGTTAACAGTTCTATGAATACAAGTCATTCTGGGAGTGAGAACGTCGAAGTTTTTGTACAGGTTAAAGTATGAAGGCTATACTGGTTGAAGTATATTTATGGTAATTAGTACTATTGAAGGTAGACGCACCAGACAATGATACCATAGTTAAAATGCTATATACATGAGCATAATACACCAAGGTAAGGTTTTCTTTCGTTAGCCAACTTCGTAGCACCAGAAAGTAGTTTTCCTGATTTTATTGACTAATGCAGCTGTGCAAATGTTTCGTAGTTCTTGGCATTCTCTTGAACCCAACTGTTCTCCTGAAAACTAAATCATTATTTTTCCTCCCATTTGTTTCTGTTGACGAAAATACCGTTTATATCTCAAACGTCGGCTACGTTCCTAATTTCGTATTCCTCAAGTCGACCCGAGGGTTTCCGGAATATTATATTATAGACGTGTGAGTTTCAGAAGGCGTGTTAGACTGGCGATTTCTCCAAGCTTCTAAAACAGCCGATCATAAGAAAATGGCCAAGTTCTCCCACCGAAAGCCTCCATTATACACATGATGACCCACCCGGCTTGGCAAACTCCAGCCAAAGTATTATATATTATAGCCCTCGCGCAAAATGATGTTTTAAAGTAAACTCGGAATAAAAATATACCTCTTTACACGGCACCCTAATCTATTCCTTACTTCCAGCAACAGTTTACCCCCCTCCCCGCCACTGTTCGGGGTTACCCCTTCAAAGCCACTGGAAAGCTGCCAGGGTGGGATATGAATTATCACGGAGGGTGAACGAGCATAAAGTAACTCTCCATTTATAAGGTTGTTTACTCCGTTCCAGCCCAAGAATTTAATTGTTCGAATAACGAATAACGATTTCAAGAAACGTGGCAAGTAATTAAACTATACAATTTTTCGTTTCACTGGCTAAATAAAGGTTCAAGTCATTAGCATTTAAATGTGTCATTTTAAACACACACAATCGCACACACACACACACACACACACACACACACACACACACACACACACACACACACACACACACACGCGCGCGCGCAGCTAACATTCTACGACGCTAACCTACTCGTAACTGAAAGGCTGAAGACTTATGGTCGAAATTGACACTGTTTGGAGAAAGACCACGAACATCTATTTCGATCATATTGGACTGCTTACAATGTTCAAATCTTGAGTCATCACATTTCCATTGAATGAATAGTTTGTAATAATTGCCTACGGTTGAATTTTCAACCAGCACATACTAACAAGTACTATTAATCATTATATATATATTTTTTCTGTTTATTCAACGGCTTCATACGACTTCAGTACATATACTTCATTCATTTCCCCATGGCGCTTCATAGTGAAACCACGATCGTTATTTTCAAAAAAGAACCTTCAGTAATATTTAAAAAAAAAATCAAATAATGTATTTGTTTTCCAAGATTAGAACATGATAGACAAAAATACTAAAATTTAAATACTACTGACCACCTTTAAGTTGAAAATTTGTGCTAGTGGTAGCAGTTGTCGATATCAAAAAAATATTGCACAGGAGATTTTCGAAAATTCAAAAAAATGCTTTGCCGTAAGGCTTGGGCAAGTTATTACACAACGGTTTGTTATACACGACCACGAAGGTAGGTATTGACCACAGTAAAACCGTGATCTAAGCAGAAGGGGCATCTATTTTCACTCCACATCAACAATTTCCCTTCAGAACTTCATTATTTGCGTTTCTTTTTGGCATTTTAGGTACTGCTTGTCATCGACAGAATTGTTTAAGCAACAATCAACACATGATTTAGGTAGGTACCTAGTAACGAGTACGGGGTTAGGTACTAAGGTACGCAGGGTCTGCGATCTACATAATTGTATAGGATAGTAATATATTATATAGAATGGTTATCTATACAGAGAGCTGTGATCTGTAACAGGAGGTTATTCTGTACAAAATAATAAACCTTTGTGCAGGGATTGGCAGCGTTTTTACTTTGGAGGGCAGAATAGGCCTTGGTCTTCACGGTACGCTAGAGCAGCGTACTTCATAAGAGATACAGGACTATAATTGGCCGACGTAAATCGGTACAGCGACGATCAATCACCAGTGTAGCTATGAGCTGGCCGAATTTCCGATGACTGTCCCAGAAAGTCCTGTAGCACCGGAGGACAAGGATTTTACGTTTATTAATGCATCATCCCGCGCTGGATGATCTCACCAGGTCGCTGTTTCAAGGAAGCCCCAGCAACATCATGATCCGACCCCGCCTCATCGCATGATTGCATCATCCCATTGTTCCCTTCTATCCTACGGATCCGACCCCGCCTGTTGAACATTTATTGGCAATATAGTAAAAACATGAGTAATGCATCGAGGTTCGTGACTTTTATGTAACCACCTGTGTTTATACGTCAATGAAACAGTTTTACTGTCAGCTTTAAGCTGTTGTATTTTTCACTGAACACGTATATTTCAACAACGCAACGCCGTACTTTTGATGTTACATCTAATTTATTAGTGACGGATTATCGAAAGAACATTATTATTTATTATTGAACAGTAAGGCACAAGTGCTTTAATTGTGCTATGAGCAATGATAATCTTAGTGTTGAAGAGATCCAAAATTAATCGGTACGAAGTCCACGCTTTTTGTTTCGTTCAATCCTAGCTGATTTCGTAAAACCATCAAGTCAATTCATTTAACTGTGGCTGACATTACAGCTGACACTGGCTCTGACTACTCGGCCATACTGACTGAATTCCATATAAAAGATAAGCACAAGACAACTGAAGCTACAAAATGTATAGCTCATGGCATTCGAATGATAGCAGAGCCAGATTAAATGTCAAGGTAATGCTTGCTTCAACAGCTCGTATTTATAGGCAGTAAAGGTGTGAATAAGCATTACATGGCAAATGCTGAACCCCTGTGACTGGGACCATCCAATCGTACGCACTTCCGATTGTTCCGATCGCACACAAACACCACAAGGAAGAAATGAAGGTACATTCCAAGGATGGGAAGGTGGGATAGGTCTAATCATTGCACATACACAACCAGTCTTTTGCCATAGTACAGACAAGAGTGTCGTGATATCCTCCCAGAACATCGCTCCTTATTATTAAGATCTCACAAATAAACCAGGGAATGAAGTGGCAGACGCAGGAGGCCCCATAGACCTGGAGGGGATCCCCACCATCCTCCACCAGTATGGAAGATATAAACTCGCCTCCTTCGCCTTTCCAACCATTCTACGCTCTCCTCTTGTAGCTGACTACTCTCTCACCTCCTCATCTCGCTCTCCTCCTCCTAAAAGATCCCGGGCATGGTGGTAGCCTCCCAGCTATAACCAAACCGGGCAACGCATCCTAAAAGATCCTGGGCATGGTGGTAGCCTCACCCTATAAACAAACCAGGCAAATACTTCCCAAAAGATCCTGGGCATGGTGGTAGACCTTGCGCTATAACCAAACCAGGCACACACCCGAAAAGACCCCGGGCATGGTGGTAGCCTCCCGCTACAACCAAACCGGGCATAACCTATCCTAAAGCCTCCAGTAGTGAATTTCCGTCACCTATGCATTTACTACAAAGAGTATTAAGGAACACCCAAGGCAGCGTTCAAAATATGAACCTACCGAGGGCCAGCACAGAAAGGTGGTAGTCTTGGGCAAAATCGGATACATGGACATAAACAAGCTTCAAGCAAGGCCCCAGACAGTACCCATGGGTCTCAGACCCCAACCGTTCAGTGAAACGGCAGTCTAGCAAGGTACACAAAGGGGTTTCAGGTATACATGGAAATAATTCGAATTGCAGTTTGCAGTTGCCATGCAAGGCTGACCAATAATAATAGTGTAATAATAAATAGTGATGATCCGAATGAGGGAGTTGCACACAACATTGAGCGAGTGGAAGGTTTGGGCATATGCTCCGCCCCAGAATTATATACCATATATTAGGATACTGTATACATATGCGTAATAAACCATCTTTAAGTTACTTTTGGAGAGCCATTTTCGTAGTATACAGAAAAAACCAGTCATGCAGCATGACTTAATGAGCGAATTTTCAAAGAAATATTCGAATTAATGGCTATGGTTTTGAATAAAGGAAAACTTCTTCCTCCTACTGTTAGTACCTAAATTGAATAATTTGAAATAGATTTTTTCTTTCGTCTTCCTTCTAGTAATACGTGGGCCGGTACTTGTCTATCTATGAAGGTATCATAACAATTATATGTCAAATGGGAAATTCAAGGAGTTGTACTAATCGTTTGCCTCCCCCTTTTTTGCTTCGAACTCTCGTCTTCAATTAATACTTCTCACATTTTCAATCTGACCACTCTAAGGGGGTGGGGGGGGGGGGGGGGGGGTAAGAGTTTAAAGATTATCCTAGTTTTGGGTAATTTTTGCGCACTTTAAATGCTCTAATTTAAGAACGGATTTAGATATCTAAAATCCGATTTCACCATCGTGTTCAGCGTGCAAAAACCTTTAAAATGAGGGGTCACTTGTTAGAAAATAACATTTTGGGGATTTTTGGGTAATTTTTGCGCACTTTAAATGCTCTAATTTGAGAACGGATCAAGATATCTAAAATCCGATTCCACCATCGTGTTCAGCGTGCAAAAACCTTTAAAATGAGGGGTCACTTGTTGGAAAATAACATTTTGGGGATTTTTGGGTAATTTTTGCGCACTTTAAATGCGCCAAAACCCTCCTTAGAGTAGGCCAATTTCGCCCATCTTCGAACTTAGCCTTTCGATTGCCAAGATAGATTTTTTGTGCAAATTTGAGCTGTTTATCTCAATTCTATCGAGAGTTATCTTCTGGAGTGACACATATATATATAAATATATATATACATATAAAAAAGTGTTAAATTTCAGGAATCGTTTTAGAATGGTCTGAAACGGATTTCTATGAAGAAAATTTCCAAAAATTTATATTATTTAAATTTCGAAGCCATTGCAATAGCTTCATTTTCTTTGAAAATTCGCTAAAAGAAAAACGATTTCCTTATTCTCATTGCTAGGGTCTCTATGTGCATCCTCCATTTTAGGTGCTGGTCTAGTTGGAGTCCTAGATATTTAATGCTAATGACTTGCTCAAGCTTAGCACAATTACATGTTCCATAATTTAAGCATGATGCTTTGTGGATTTTTAAATTGGTGGAATCAGGTTGACCTGCGGAGGTTATAGAGAAAGTAACGTAGTTGGTCTTAGAAATGTTCAGGAAGGGTAATTACGAGGTCAGTTCTCAGTTTAAAGAATACAGCAGGACTGCCTCAACGGAATCATTCACCCCGTTTGACGGCAACTTATCATCAGACTTGGGTGAATGGGTTTTCTAACGAATTGGTAGTAAATTTGATGTTCTATGGAATACGTGCGCCATCAACTTGATTTGTCTGTGATCCATCAAGAGCTGTAAGTCAATTAGTTTCCTTTTCCTGAGAATTTCATCATTAGGTCGAAATTCCGTGAAATGAAATTCCGTGTGACACAGAACGGATGGTGGGGGCGGGGTCTCGCGGTTGAAGACTCGGTCTGCAGGGATCAGGTGGAGGTTACCCTTCTGCAATCAAGAAGACTAATCACCTTAGACCCCCATCACTCCCGTGGAGATCTCATGGCGATGGAAGGGAGGAGGAGGAGGAGGAGAACGTCTGTTCTATTAGTCCCTTCAGCCCTTCCTCATCGCTATCTCCATAACTCCCTGTGCACCTCCCTAAGGGCCCCACCCTTAACTTCATTCCCTCTCCCCATGAGAACACAATAATTACGTTGAATGATATGAAACGCCTACATTCCATCATAATAATTACCGTAGCTAATGTCCTCTCGTTTGAGCCTTAGCCGATTAGAACGTTATGGGTTTATGAACGATCAAAATTATTTACTGAGCTATTTATGAGCAATTTAGTGCTACGTGATCTGTGCTGTTTGGGGACTGCTACCTCCACATCCGATTCAGCAGAAATATCGTCGATTTTAATACAATTCATGTAAAGGGCTAGTGCCTGTAAACAGGGGCGTTGCGTCGATTAGGCCACTTGGACCCCGGCACCGAAAAACTCTAGGCAACACATTGTTCAGTTGGCGTTTGAATTTCCCTCCGTACACTGTACCTAGCATTATTCACAAAGTTCAGCAGCGGCTAGCCACATTTCTCTGGCTATTGAATGGAAATTCTATGGATATTCAATATTATAGTAGAGCATACATGGTGTGCTGTATAGACAAAGCATGTTATCGGAATAAAGCGACAGTAATCGATGTCCTCCAATCGAAATCTCGTTCTGGGTCCTGGGACCTAGTGTCGCCATGGAAACTGAGAAAAGTGGCCCATCCACGCATGCTCAGTAGAGTAAAAATGTTTTTTGCCACGCCCACTTTGGGCCCAAAATCTGATTTCTACTCCAAATACGTTCGTTTTGACAATCGATTCGAGCCCTTCGATTCAATTTGTTGTTGTTGTTGTTTTTCTTGAGGGTGCCGCAAAGAAACACTCTCCGTGCCGACACTGGTGGTTAGAGATTGCATTTTTTCTTCTTGTGCATTCCATTCCATTAAATTTTTCATCCTCCGATCCTTCATCTTCCGATTTGTTTTTGTTGTCTCCTGAATTATATTCGCTTTCTCTGTTGAGTCTGTTGTCAGTTTTTAATTTTTGCGTTTTGCGTTCGGTCCGGTTCTGATGACAGATTTGTATTCGTGCTACATAACTACGTGCATTTTCTCCTGTTTGCATATTTTTGTAACACACGAATTCGGTGGTTAATTTGCAGCAGAAAATGTGAACGTTTTCGTACGACGACAGAGTGTTAATTAAAAGAGATAACATTTGCTGAATATCACTGCTATCAGTAAATGAGGGAATGGTGTTGTTGCCATGGGGTATTTTGTAGATAAATCTGTTGGTTTTGTGTTCTGGTTTGCTGCCCCACGCAGAGCCCACGCACCCGCTAAACTGCCTGTAACGATTCGTGATTTAGGCCTTTATTGTGCAAGGTGTGAATAACCTTGTCGTATTTAGGCCACTCAGAGTCAACCAAGTTCTCACTAGAGAAACCTAAAATTCTAATCACGACTCCCCATTCCCTCTCATCATTGTTGTCATCTTCGACACCTTGGCTGAAGTATCGGTCACGACCACTCCAAACCACTCTCTGGACCTCTCTTGTGGTTTTGGTTTATTATTCTGTGAATAATAAACCTATGTATTCTCTCAGCAAAAAATTTTTATAACACCCCCTCAAAATTTGTTCTTTACTTGTCAAGGTGCGTAGATTTCAAAACGCTGCAAAGTCCTTGTCACATGGGTTTATTATTCTACTGGACATACCTACAGAACTTTTGGCTGTTCATTTATTGTTTTTTTCATGTGCAATTATTGAAATGGCTATTTTTGGTGGTTTACACCAGTTTTGGCCCCCAAAAACACGAATTAGGCTCGGCTTTTCCTTTCAACAGATTATTTTTGATCATTGGCAGTACGTCTTTATTCACCTGCTAATACTACTTCTAGTGTCATTATACAAATTAATAGTGATTTCAGACAATTTCCCAGGTTTTTGACTCATAAATTTGAATTTCGGAAGCTTAACCCTCGTTAAAACCTCAATTCTTCACTCTTCGGTCAAAATCAACCTAATATTCGGTCTTCTCGCCCTAAAAAACATGTAAAACTATACCTCAAAAGCTCTTGTTACTAACACGTTACCAACACACAAACAGTACCTATTTTTATACACATTTTCACTCATGACACCCCTGGGTATATTCCGATCTGGCTGCAATGTTTCGGGACACAACTAGGGCCCAAATGGAGCCTGTGTGAAAAATAACGAATTTTTTGGACCGAAAATGAAGCCGTTATGCGTGATACGGCGTACGGCAGACGGACATTGCATTTTTGGGATCTACGCACCTTGAAACGTAAAAGAAAAAATTTTGAGGGGGTGTTATAAAAATGTTTTGCTGAGCGATTACATAGGTGTATCATTCGTAGAATAATAAACCAAAATACAATGTCCGTCCGCCGTATCACGCATAACTACTTCATTTTCGGTCTAAAAAATTCTTTCATTCGCCCACATGCTCCATTTGGGCCCTAGTTGTGTCCCAAAACTTTGCAGCCCGATCGGAATATACCCAGGGGTGTTATGGGAGATTCACGGATATAATAATAGATATTTTTTGTGTTTGAGTAAAATGAGCTTTTGAGGTATCGTTTTCCATGTTTTTTAGGACGAGAAGACCGAATATTAAGTCCATTTTGATCGAAGAGTGGAAAATTGACGTTCTAACGAAGATTCAGCCTTAAATTTACGTTAAGTTTTGGTCTAAAGTCGTCGTTCTTCCGCACACAGTTTGTTTCCCCATTTGGGAACACAGTTGGGTCCTAGTTGTGCTTCCAAACACAGCAGCCCGATAGGCATACACCCACGGGCGCGTTATAGGAGAAAAATGGGGTAAAATATGGGTTCTCGAGGTTTTAGTGAACACGAGCTTGTGATGTATCGTTTCCCATGTTTTTTAGGGCGAGAAGACCGAATATTAGGTTTATTTTGACTGAAGAGTGAAGAATTGAGGTTGTAACAAACGTTATGCTCCCGAAATACATTTTTTATGAGTCAAAAAACAGGGAAATTGTCTGAAATCACCATAAATTTGTATAATAACACTAGAAGTAGTATCAACAGGTGAATCAAGACAATTGAATGGTACTATCAATGATCAAAGATTATCTGTAAAAAAAAAATTTTTAATTTAAAAAACAAAAAACAAGGGAGCCGAGGTTGTTTTATTTGGGGGCCAAAATTGGTGGAAACCATCTAAAATATCTAGCTATTTCAATTATTGCACATGAAAGAAACAACAAATGAACAGCAACATCTCTGTAGGTATGTCCAATAGAATAATAAACCCATGTGACAAGGACTTTGCAGCGTTTTAATTGACGAGACTCTTAGGTTGGTACTTGATGTTGGAAAAAGTGAGATTGCCTTGAGTTTTTCTATGGAAGGTATTCGCATTGTGCTCCGCCCGAGGCCTGTCATTATGGCGTTTTTTCTCGTTTATTCTTCAACGTCGGTCGGCACTTTGTTTCCTCTCGCCAGCCCCCGGATTACAGTCGGGCAAATCGAAGTGATTCCAATCGTTCAAACAACCTGAACCCCAAAAGCCGTAGATCAAACAACGGAGTCGGGAAAGAACGCAGGGCAAACGTTGTTCCCCGATATGTGTTTAAAGGGTTAGCATCGGTCGGGGCGATCAAATAGAAGCAAAGCCGCGGGGTTCGGGTATCGGGGTGGCGGTCAAGGAGCGGTCATCAATCACGTGGTATTGTCAGCCCGGCTGAAGAGGGACAAAGCGATTTCCTGCCGCTTCGCATCTCAGCGTTTTCCCGCTGTGGGAGGCCATTCGACGCGACTGCTCTTCGAACCGGCTGAACGTTCACTCGAGGAAACCGTGCAAGTTCCCATTGCTGGTATCGATGTAGGTGATTCGCTTTGGCACTCACGAAGCCCGTCGATAATGCGTATCCATCCTCCCTAAAGGCCTCTAGTTCTCCTAGCGACCGGGTTTTTACGCCGGGGGCGACGTGATACGCTCAGCGTGTTACGCCATCAACTCCCACGAATTTCACTAGCGTGTAGCATTATTATTCTGCGAATAATACGCCTATGTAACCGCTCAGCAACAAATTTTTATAACACTTACAAAAATGTATTTCTTTTACGTTCCAAGCTGCATAGATTCCAAAAATGCAATGTCCGTCCGCCTATCACGCATACCGGCTTCATTTTCGGTCTAAAAAACCCGTTCTTTCTCACACATGCTCCATTTGGGCCCTAGTTGTGTCCGAAACTTTGCAGCCCGATCGGAATATACCCAGGGGTGTTATGGGAGAAAAATGGGTGTAAAAATTGGGGGTTTCGAGGAATTTTTGAGGTTTTAGTGAACACGAGCTTGTGATGTATCTTTTCCATGTTCTTTAGGACAAGAAGACAGAATATTAAGTTGTTTTTGACCGAAGAGTGAAGAATTGAGGTTGTAACGAAGGTTAAGCTCCCGAAATTAATTTTTTGTGAATAAAAAACGTGGGAAATTGTCTGAAATCACCAAAAATTTGTATAACACTAGAACCGGTGAATCAAGACAATTAAATGGCACTGTCAATGATCAAAGACAGTTATTTAAAAAAAAAAAAGTTGCAAAGTCCTTGTCACATGGGTTTATTATTCTATTGGAGTTCTAGAGATTCTTGTTGGCTGTTAAATTTATTGTTTCTTTCATGTGGAATGATTGAAATAGCTATTTATGATGATTTCCACCAATTTTGGCCCCCAAAACATGAAATAGGTACGCTTTTTTTTCCAGATCATCTTTGATCATTGGTAGTGCCATTTAATGGTCTTGATTCACATGTTTACACATTTTCTAATATTATTATACACATTGATGGTGATTTCAGACAGTTTTCCAGGTTTTTGACTCATAAAAAAACTATTTTGGGAGCTGAACCT
Source organism: Leptopterna dolabrata (assembly GCA_954871275.1). NCBI lineage: Eukaryota > Metazoa > Arthropoda > Insecta > Hemiptera > Miridae > Leptopterna > Leptopterna dolabrata. The sequence continues at coordinate 3,215,083 of OX940977.1, read as the reverse complement.
TTGGTAAAACCTCAATTTCCGCGTCTTTGGTCAAAATCGACTTCATATTCGGTCTTCTCGTCCCCAAAAACATGGAAAAGGATACCTCAAAACCTCATGTTACTAACATGTTGCTAAAACGCAAAAAGTACCTATTTGTATACACATTTTCACTCATAACACCCCTGGGTATATTCCGATCGGGCTGAAAAGTTTCGGGACACAACTAGGGCCCAAATGGAGCATGTGTGCGAAAGAACGATTTTTTTAGACCGAAAATGAAGCCTGTACACGTGATACGGCGGACAGCGTACGGCGTACGGCGGACGGCGGACGGACATTGCATTTTTGGAATCTACGCACCTTGGAACGGAAAAGAAAAAATTTTGAGGGGGTGTTATAAAAATTTTTTGCTGAGCGATTACATAGGTGTATTATTCACGGAATAATAAACCAAAAGAGTAATTCGTGTTTTGAGGCCAAAATTGGTGGAAACCATCACAAATAGCTATTTCAATATTATTGCACATGGAAGAAACGACAAATGAACAGTCAACATTTTTGTAGGTATGTCCAGTAGAATAATAAACCCATGTGACAAGGACACTGCAGCGTTTTTCCTAGAGGACGCAACAAGTTCCGCGTCAGCGTATTATGTCCGGCGCAGTAGAGCTGCTGCTTCTGGAGGTTGGAGGAGTCGTTGCGTCGCGTGCTGCGTTGTTTGGCCCAGTTTGAACTGTGAATATCATTCAACTATGTCCCTACCAAAGAAGAAATCGGCAACGGCAGTCCGGTTTTCGGCGGACGAAGACGAAATGCTGATTGAGTGAGTTTTTATTTGGGCAAGTTTTTATTTACTGAGCAGATGTGCTTATAACCATGAGAATATTATTCGCAAATAAAAATTTTCATCAACTGCTCAGCAATCTACTTATACATTTTGTACCTAAATTTAGATTTCGTAGGCTCACTACAGACACACTGGGCGTCTCTGCTCGAGGAAAACACTTTCACGCCGCGTGATACATTTCGCGCTCCCGCCGACGCGATTGAGTCAATTCGGTTCGCGCTGCACCAAAATCCTGTCGCTAGGAAAACAGGCCTTTAGAATGATGAACAAACGAGGTAGTGTAAAAATGGAGTCGATAAGTTAAATATAATTCGATTCTCTGTAGTTCGATACCTTGCCATCGATTTGTTGAATTGACTTGATTAAAAAATTCCTGTGTACACACCTGTCAATTTTATCCAATGGCAAATTGTAGATGCCTGACTTTCTAAAAGAAAACACCGTTCATACACCCATATTACTTGAAAACGGCATTTTGGTTTATTTTTCTGTGAATAATACACTATGTAATCGCTCGGAAATTTTTTTTATAACACCACCTCAAATTTTTTTCTTTTACGCTTCAAGGTGCGTAGATTCCAAAAACGCTGCAAATTATTACGGAAGGGTTTATTATTTTCAATATAAATTCCCCTTAAGCGTAGATCACTGTTTTCTGTGGTCAATACCTACCATCGTGGCCCCTCACCCCCCCTCCCATCAAGAAAGCCCTAAAATCAAGTAACCACTTAGGTAGAAGAAACGTCACGTTGAGAAACAAAAGCAGGCGCCTCAACGCGAAATCCGAGGTATTCGAAAAGCCAATCAAAATTTCGAGTGGGCGAAGACCAAATATTAAGTTGATTTTGATCAAAGAATGGAGAATTGAGGTTGTAACGAAGGTTCATCTCCCAGAATTAATTTTGTATGTGTCAAAAACCTGAGAAATTGTCTGAAACCACCACACATTTGTATAATAACACTAGAAGTAGTAGGTATCAACAGGTGAATCAAGACAATTAAATGTCACTATCTATGATCAAAGATAATCTGTATAAAACTAGAAGCTTAATTCGTGTTTTTGGGGCCAAAATTGGTGGAAACCATGAAAAATAGCCGTTTCAATTAATGCACATGAAAGAAACAATAAATGAACAGCCAATATTTCTGTAGGTATGTCCAGTTGAATAATAAACCCATGTGACAAGGACTTTGCAGCGTTATTTAAATAGCTATTTTTGACGGTTTCCACCAATTTGGCCCCCAAAGAAACGAATTAGACTCCTATTTTTGACAAATTATCTTTGATCATTGATGGTACCATTTAATGTCTTGCTCCATCTTGTGTGTCCCCTTGGAAAGCTGGAAGAAGATTGCCAGTTGTAATAAAATTTTGTGACGGTTTTTTAGTTGGTTAACTTGTAATGTATATTTATGACGAAAAATTGTTGGTTTTTTGCTCTCCTGTAAAGTTGGACAAATTTGGGCGTCTCTGGCATGGAAAGAATTTTCGCCTGTACAAAACCTGAACATTTGACTGTTGGGGTCGACCTTCTTGGGAACACCAAATAAAATCTCTGTTTTTCCAACAGTTGGGCTCAGAACTTGTGTTGAAACAGACGCAGGTTGCTACCTGCAGTACGCAGAAATGGTCCTGAGCGGGTCCCACTTGCCAAGTAACCCAGAAGCCCCTCCTACCACCAGGATCGTCAGAGGGATCGACCAGTCAAAACCTGTTTTCATGGCATGATGTGTCTTCTGTTATTTCTGTACAAGGAAACGAACCTCTTCTTGTTAAACGTCCCTAGGCCCCCTTTTACCTCCTTTTGGTTTAGGTGCTGGCTGTTGTGAGAGGAAATTCATAATTCAGTTGGTTCGGAAACCTCCCACCGCTATTTTGTGTCCATATCCCTGAGCCATTCAAGATTTTTCGTCCAGATGGGCTCCAGACATCCAGATCCAACTCACTTCTGGTGATGTTAGGTGCTCTGTGTGGTGTATGTTTTTTCTATGTTCAACTTTTATTCTCACCTTCATTAAATCACACTTCCTCTCTTTGGGTTGGGGGAAATCTTAACATTCTACGATTGTCCTCACAGCTTCACCACTAGCCATTTTGGTTTATTATTCTGTGAATAATACACCTATGTATTCGTTCAGCAAAAAATTTCCATAACCCCCCCCCCCCCCCCCCCCTTAAAATTTCTTCTTTTACTTTTCAAGGTGCGCAGATTCAAAAATCGTACTGTCTGTCCGCCATCCACCGTATCACGCATAACTACTTCATTTTCGGTCTAAAAAATTTGTTCTTTCGCACACAGGCTCCATTTGGGCCCTAGTAATTCCAGGGCCGGCTCCATTACTCGATTTATGGCTTTCGGGGGGGGGGGGGGGGGGGTGGTATTGACCACCTAAAACAGTGATATACGCATTTATACATGGAAATAACAAATCTTTGTGTGTTAATGAAGCGTTTTTTGATTCCATTTTCGTATTTTACGTAACTTTGATGAAACAAAACCATCAAATTTTGAGGTTGGAAGGTGGGGGGGGGGGGGGGGGGGAGTTGAAAAATGTACATGCTCGGTTCCAAAGGTTAACTATTGTAAATAATAAAACAAAATCTCGAAACGACCTGTAAAAGGCCATATTATAGCATTTTATGTTAAATTCAAGTTTTCACAAGTCTTCATAATCGTAATAAATATTTATGAAGTATGTAGATACAAATTACAACAACCGAACCGAGCTTGATTTTTTTCGAGACTTGAAAAATTATGAATGGGAAAGGATACGGATGCCCCCCTCGTAGATCACATAATATAATATATGATTCCTACCTAAGTTAAAAGTTAGTAGGTACGAACGTACTTATATAAACATTTATGTTAGTACTTAAGTTAACATGCAATTGCATGAAGCACCTACCTATATTTGTTTATTGTAAATTACACGGGCAAATGCCCAATTTCAATACAAATTAAATTAATGACAAAATTATGCATTCATACACATACATTCAAGCATTCAACAGTACTTATATAAATAAGACTTTAAATGACATGCGGTGGAGACAAATGCTAAACACCTAAATAATGAAAACAAAACAGATATAACACAGCAAGGATGAATAAAACAACGCTGATCTACGGATGTGGATACGTTGGAAATCTCCAGAATTAGCTTGCTTAGTGTTTTCCGATCCGCAATGTTTTGGGGGGAGTCGGTTATCTCAGTGTAACTGGCCCATTTGGCCCTCGAAATTTGATGGTTTACGTTTCAAGGTATGTAGAATCCGAAAAAGCAATAAAAATATTTCTGTCTGTCCGCCGTCCGCTGTCGCCGTACTTCGCACTTTTCTTAGTTACGATGAAACAAAATTGATGAAATTCGGGTTATAGGTTCCGTTCGGGGTCTAGTTGGTCCTCGAAGCTCGGCGTTACTGTCAGTCATCTCTAAGGGGTTCAAAATAGGGGTTGCAATTTTCAGAACGCCGTATCTCGAAAACTTTCGATAGAAGGGTATGGTTTTTTTACGTTATTAAATTTTTCTTGAGCTAAACATTTTTTTGAGACCACCCGGAGCATTGTACGAGCAGCCGTTCGTGTGCACCAAAAAGCTTCGTCAACACGATCGTGAATCGAACGGTATAAATCCGGCTCAGATAATCATCACTAGGGAGCACCTGATTATAATCAAGGAAGGCTGTATGAAGTCGAGTTGGTTGTTCTGTGATATTATTTCATTTGATAAGTGACGGACTATTGGATTTTGGTACTTCTGATTATTGATGGGTAAATAATTATTACACAACGGTAAATTATTACGCAATGGTAAATTATTACACAACGGCAAATTATTACACAACGGTAAATTATTACACAACGGTAAATTATTACAGAACGGTAAATTATTACAGAACGGTAAATTATTGCACAACGGTTCATCTACCTAGAAGGGGCTGGATTTTGTTGTTCGGTACTTTTGCAACTTGACCAACCGTTGAAGTATTATTGATGGGCAAGTTATTACACAACGGTTTGTTATACACGACCACGAAGGTAGGTATTGACCACAGAAAACAGTGATCTTCGCAGAAGGGGCATCTATTTCACTCCGCATCAACAATTTTCCTTCAGAACTTCATTATTTGGGTTTCTTTTTGCCATTTTGGTTACTGTTTGTCATCGACAGAATTATTTTAGCAACATTTAACTCGTGATTTAGGTAGGTACCTAGTAACGAGTACGGGGTTAGGTACTAACCTATGGAGGGTCTGCGATCTACATAATATGTGTAGAGTAGTACATATTATATTATACAGACGGGTTATCTATACAGAGAGCTGTGATCTGAAAGAGAAGGTTATGCTGTACAAAATAATAAGCCGTTGTGCAGGGATTTGTAGCGTTTTTATAATTATCTCAAAAAATGAGTTTCTGTAAATTACTTACCTTAAATTCAACGAATCTGCGAAGTGTAGGGGAATAGACGGTCGTCTGACGGACGAAACAAGTTCTCGGTTGGTGCTGCCTATCTTTCACACTGTACGAGAACATCATCCTGACTTCGTCTCCTAACACAGTTCGACGTATTTACAATTCTCGGCGCATTTTAAATGACGTTATCGCTTTGCAGTAACTCGGACGTGTTTCGCTGAAGCGTTTCTGTCGAACTCACTGTCCGCCTCCACATTCACCGCGAGTTCTGCGTCTTCAGGAACGTTGAGATACCGTTTGCAGGTTCTGAACGGGAATGGATGTGAACGTGTGCGCCCAACGCATAATAAGGTCAACTGGTGGCACCGAAGTCAGGACTAGCGGTGGGCCGTCATACGTCTCATGTTTCACTGGAACTTCGATAAATTGCCTCGTTTTTCCTATTTCAAAAGAGCAACCATCAATCACACTAAGAAGAATGATTTTTTTAAATACTTTAACGTCATTTGGTGGCTCTAGGAAAATATGTTCTTGGACCGGGAGGCCTGTTTCACACTGGAGGTTGAGTGATTTAAAAGCACGCGAGGGCCTGATAACAGACAACTCAATAACACGGCAAAGTCCTTGTCACATGGGTTTATTATTCTACTGGACATACCTACAGAAATGTTGGCTTTTCATTTATTATTCCTCAAAAACACGAATTAGGCTCCTTTTTGGTTTATTATTGTCAATAATGAACCATTGGAATCGAGCATGAAAAAAAAAATTCTTACCCCCCCTCAAAATTTGATGGTTTACGTTTCAAGGTATGTAGAATCCAAAACTGCAATAAAAATATTTCTGTCTGTCCGCCGTACGCCGTACGGGCCACTTTTCTTAGTTACCATGAAAAAAAATTGATGAAATTCGGGTTATAGGTTCCGTTCGGCGTCTAGTTGGTCCTCGAAGCTCGACGTTACTGTGAGTCATCTCTAAGGGGTTCAAAATAGGGGTTGAAATTTTCAAAACGCCTATACCATTTTTTTACGTAAATATTTTTACGGTTTTAAATAGTTCTTGAACTTGCGAGTTTTTTAAGACCATCCGGAGCATCGTACGTCCAGCCGTTCGTTCACAGTAAGGCCCCGAAGTTTGCACCGACAGGCATTTTCGACTCCAGTGTGAATTAAATTGTATACAATCCAAACCAAATCTCGTAACCAGAGACGCGCCCACAATAGGAATTTGTGAATACGGCCAATCATTGGTAGGGATCACCTGATTATATTGGCGGAGTATGAAGTCGAGTTGGTTGTTCTGTGATATTATTTCATTGCAAAAATGATGGCTCTTTTGGAGTTTGTTGGTAGGTAGTGAAACTTGAACAAACGTTGAAGTATTATTGATGGGTAAATTATTACTACGGTAAATCATTACTCAACGGTAAATTATTACACAACGGTTCATTATACCATCTACGTAGAAGGGGCTGGAGTTTGTTGGTAGGTACTTTTGCAACTTTTTTCACTCCTCATCAACAATTTCTTTTCAGAACTTCATTATGTGTGTTCCTTTTGGTTAGGTACTGTTTGTCATCGGCAGAATTATTTTAGCAACATTTAACTCGTGATTTAGGTAGGTACCTAGTAACGAGTACGGGGTTAGGTACTAACCTACGGAGGTTCTGCGATCTACATAATATGTATAGAATAGTACATATCATATTATATAGACGGGTTATCTATACATAGAGCTGTGATCTGTACCAGGAGGGTATTCTATACAAAATAATAAACCGTTGTGCAGGGATTTGCAGCGTTTTTAAACAAATTATCTTTGATCATCGATAGTGCCGTTCAATTATCTTGATTCACTTGTTGATACCTACTTACTTCTAGTGTTATTATGTAAATTTGTGTGATTTCAGAAATTAACCAGGTTGTAGACCCATACAAAATGGATATGGTGAGCCGAACCTTCCTTACAACCTCACTCGTCACTCGTTGGTCAAAATCAACTTCATATTCGGTCTTCTCTCCCTAAAAACATGGAAAACGATACCTGACAAGGTTATGACCACTAAATCCTCAAAAACCCTATTTTTACACCAATTTTTCACCCATAACACCCCTGGGTATATTCTGATCGGGCTGAAAAGTTTCGGGACACAACTACGGCCACAATGGAGTATGTGCGCGAAAGAACGAATTTGTTGGACCGAAAATGAAGTAGTTATGCATTATAAGGCGGACGGACATTGCATTTTGGTTTATTATTCTGTGAATAATACACCTATGTATTCGCTCAGCAAAAAATTTTTATAACACCCCCTCAAAATTTTTTCTTTTCCGTTTCAAGGTGCGTAGATTCCCAAAATGCAATGTCCGTCCGCCGTCCGCCGTACGCCGTACGCCGTCCGCCGTCCGCCGTATCACGTGTACAGGCTTCATTTTCGATCTAACATCGAGCACACATGCTCCATTTGGGCCCTAGTTGTGTCCCGAAACTTTTCAGCCCGATCGGAATATACCCAGGGGTGTTATGAGTGAAAATGTGTGTGAAAATAGGTACTTTTTGCGTTTTAGCAACATTTTGGTAACATGAGCTTTTAAGGTATCGTTTTCCATGTTTTTGGGGACGAGAAGATCGAATATGAAGTCGATTTTGGCCAAGGAGTGGAAAATTGAGGTTGTACCAGATGTTCAGCTCCCAAAATTGATTTTTTATGAGTCAAATACCTGCGAAATCACCATCAATTTGTAGAATAACACTAGAAAAAGTGTCAACACGTGGATCAAGACGATTAAATGATGGCACTACCAATGATCAAAGATAATTTGAAAAAAAAAAAAAAAGATCGTACCTACCTAATTTGTGTTTTGGGGGCCAAAATTGGTGGAAACCATCAGAAATAGCTATTTCAATTATTTCACATGAAACAAACAATAAATGTACAGCCAACATTTCTGTAGAATAATAAACCCCATGTGACAAGGACTTTGCAGCGTTTTTGGAATCTACGCACTTTGAAACGCAAATGGAAAAATGTTGAGGGGGTGTTTAGGTATAAAATTTGCTTGCTGAGCGAATACGTTGATCGTTGATAGAGCCATTTAGATGTCTTGATTCACCTGTTGGCACTTGTTCTAGTGTTATTATACAAATTGATGGTGATTTCAGACAATTTCCTAGGTTTTTGACTAATAAAAAATGAATTTTGGGAGCTGAACCACCGTTAAAATCTCAATTCTTCATTCTTTGGTCAAAATCGACTTCACATTCGGCCTTCTCGCCCTAAAAAACATGGAAAACGATACCTCACAAGCTAATGTTAACCAAAACCTCGAAAACCCCTATTTTTTCACTCATTTTGGTTTATTATTCTCTGAATAATACACCTATGTAATCGCTCAGCAAAAAATTTTTATAACCCCCCCTCAAACTTTTTTCTTTTCCGTTTCAAGGTGTGTAGATTCAAAAAATGCAATGTCCGTTCGCCGTCCGCCGTATCACGTGTACAGGCTTCATTTTCGGTTTAAAAAAATCGTTCTTTCGCACACATGCTCCATTTGGGCCCTAGTTGTGTCCCGAAACTTTTCGGCCCGATCGGAATATACCCAGGGGTGTTGTGAGTGAAAATGTGTGTAAAAATAGGTACTTTTTGCGTTTTAGCAACATGTTAGTAACATGAGCTTTTGAGGTATCGTTTTCCATGTTTTTGGGGACGAGAAGATCGAATATGAGGTCGATTTTGGCCAAGGAGTGGAAAATTGAGGTTGTACCAGATGTTCAGCTCCCAAAATTGATTTTGTATGAGTCAAAAACCTGCGAAATCGTCTGAAATCACCATCAGTTTGTAGAATAACACTAGAAAAAGTGTCAACACGTGGATCAAGACGATTAAATGGCACTACCAATGATCAAAGTTAATTTGAAAAAAAAAAAAAGATCGTACCTACCTAATTTGTGTTTTGTGGGCCAAAATTGGTGGAAACCACCAGACATAGCTATTTCAATTATTTTATAATATATGAAAGAAACAATAAATGAACAGCCAGCATTTCTGCAGGTATATCCAATAGAATAATAAACCCATGTGACAAGGACGTTGCAGCGTTTTCTCCCGTAACACCCCTGGGTGTATCCCGATCGGGCTGCCGAGCTTAGGAGCACAGCTGGGACCCAACTGTGTTCCCAGATGGGGACCCATACTGTGTGCGGAAGAACGACGATTTTAGGCAAAATTTTAACGTAAATTTAAGCCTGAAACTCCGTTAAACTTAAATTTTCCATTCTTTGGTCAAAATCGACTTCAGATTCGGTCTTCTCGTCCTAAAAAATCCTGGATCGCTACGGAACAACAAACTCGGTTCCATAAATCCATGCGTGAATACGAACAGCTGTTCCCTAGCAATGATATTCGGGCTGGAATTATAATTCATACTCGTTTTTCGGTGTAAACTTAAAGGTGAACAAACGGCTGAAATTGCAACGCTCCGGGCGATTTCAAAAAATCCTTAGGTTTGGGAATAATTTAAAAACGTCATAAAAACCAAACCTTTACAGTGAAAGTTTTCGAGCTAAGGGGATTAGAAACTTTCAACCGCTTATTTTTCAAATGTTCACCCGTTAGGAATTGCTGACGCGTTTAGGAAAAGAAACTCTGGCTGCAGCTGAGTTTCATGGACCAACCAGACCCGAAATGGGACCTACAAATAGAATTTCATTCATTTTGGTTCATGGTAACTAAGAAAAATGCTAATTATAGCGGACGGAAAGGAATTTTGGTTTATTATTTTCAATACTGGACCTTTGGAAACGATCATGACACCCCCCCACATAAAATTGTTTGTTTCAAGGTACGGAAATTCCGAAAATGGAACTAAACAATCTCTGTCCATCGGCCGTACAACGTACTTCGCACTTTTCATAGTTACCGTGAGCCAAAATTGATAAAATTTGGTTTGCAGGTCCCGTTTGGGGTCTAGTTGGTCCGCGAAGCTCAGCCTTACTCTGAAAAAATGAAGCCTGTACACGTGATACGGCGGACGGCGGACGGCGTACGGCGGACGGCGGAGGGACATTGCATTTTTGGAATCTACGCACCTTGAAACGGAAAAGAAAAAAGTTTGAGGGGGTGTTATAAAAATTTTTTGCTGAGCGAATACATAGGTGTATTATTCACAGAATAATAAACCAAAATGCAATGTCCCTCCGCCGTCCGCCGTACGCTGTCCGCCGTATCACGTGTACAGGCTTCATTTTCGGTCTAAAAAAGTCGTTCTTTCGCACACATGCTCCATTTGGGCCCTAGTTGTGTCCCGAAACTTTTCAGCCCGATCGGAATATTCCCAGGGGTGTTATGAGTGAAAATGTATGTGAAAATAGGTACTTTTTGCGTTTTAGCAACATGTTGGTAACATGAGCTTTTGAGGTATCGTTTTCCATGTTTTTGGGGACGAGAAGATCGAATATGAGGTCGATTTTGGCCAAGGAGTGGAAAATTGAGGTTGTACCAGATGTTCAGCTCCCAAAATTGATTTTGTATGAGTCAGAAACCTGCGAAATCGTCTGAAATCACCATCAGTTTGTAGAATAACACTAGAAAAAGTGTCAACACGTGGATCAAGACGATTAAATGGCACTACCAATGATCAAAGTTAATTTGAAAAAAAATATGATCGTACCTACCTACCTAATTTGTGTTTTGGGGGCCAAAATTGTTGGAAACCATCAGAAATAGCTATTTCAATTATTTCACATGAAACAAACAATAAATGTGCAGCCAACATTTCTGTAGAATAATAAACCCCATGTGACAAGGACTTTGCAGCGTTTTGGTTTATTATTCTGTGAATAATACACCTATGTAATCGCTCAGCAAAAAATTTTTATAACACCCCCTCAAAATTTTTTCTTTTCCGTTTCAAGGTACGTAGATTCCAAAAATGCAATGTCCGTCCGCCGTACGCCGTTCGCCGTCCGCCGTCCGCCGTATCACGTGTACAGGCTTCATTTTCGGTTTAAAAAAATCGTTCTTTAGCACACATGCTCCATTTGGGCCCTAGTTGTGTCCCGAAACTTTTCAGCCCGATCGGAATATACCCAGGGGTGTTATGAGTGAAAATGTTTATAAAAATAGGTACTTTTTGCGTTTTATCAACATGTTGGTAACATGAGCTTTTAAGGTATCGTTTTTCATGTTTTTGGGGACGAGAAGACCGAATATGAAGTCGATTTTGACCAAAGAGTGGAAAATTGAGGTTCTACCAGATGTTCAGCTCCCGAAACTGATTTTTTATGAGTCAAAAACCTGGGAAATCGTTTGAAATCACCATCAATTTGTATAATAACACTGGAAAAAGTGTCAACAGGTGGATCAAGACGATTAAATGGTACTATCAATGATCAGAGATAATTTATTTAAAAAAAAAAAAGAGGAGCGTACTTTATTTGAGTTTTGGTGGCCAAAATTGGTGGAAACCACCAGAGATAGCTATTTCAATTATTTTATTTGAATGAAACAATAAATAAACTGCCAACATGTCTGTAGGTATGTCCAATAGAATAATAAACCCATGTGACAAGGACTTTGCAGCGTTTTTTGAATCTACGCACCTTGAAACGGAAAAGAAAAAATTTTGAGGGGGTGTTATAAAAATTTTTTACTGAGCGAATACATAGGTGTATTATTCACAGAATAATAAACCAAAAGCGTACGTATTTCATGTTTTGGGGGCCAAAATTGGTGGAAATCATTAGAAATAACTATTTCTATTATTTTATATGAAAGAAACAATAAATAAACAGCCAACATCTCTGTGGGTATGTCCAATAGAATAATAAACCCATGTGACAAGGACTTTGCAGCAATTTGGTTTATTATTCTGTGAATAATACACCTATGTATTCGCTCAGAAAAAAATTTTTATAACACCCCCTCAAACTTTTTTCTTTTCCGTTTCAAGGTGCGTAGATTCCAAAAATGCAATGTCCCTCCGCCGTCCGCCGTACGCCGTCCACCGTATCACGTGTACAGGCTTCATTTTCGGTCTAAAAAAGTCGTTCTTTCGCACACATGTTCCATTTGGGCCCTAGTTGTGTCCCGAAACTTTTCAGCTCGATCGGAATATACCCAGGGGAGTTATGAGTGAAAATGTGTGTAAAAATAGGTACTTTTTGAGTTTTAGTAACATGTTAGTAACATGAGCTTTTGAGGTATCTTTTTCTATGTTTTTGGTGACGAGAAGACCGAATATGAAGTCGATTTTGACCAAAGAGTGGAAAATTGAGGTTCTACCAAAGGTTCAGCTGCCAAAATTGATTTTTTATGTATGAGGCAAAAACCTGGAAAATCGTCTGAAATCACCATCAATTTGTATAATAACACTAGAAAAAGTGTCAACACGTGGATGAAGACGATTAAATGGCACTCCAAATGATCAAAGATAATTTTAAAAAAGAAAAAAAGAAGCGTACCTACCTAGTTTGTGTTTTGGGGGCCAAAATTGGTGGAAACCATCAGAAATAGCTATTCCAATTATTTCACATGAAAGAAACAATAAATGAACAGCCAACATTTCTTTAGATATGTCCAATAGAATAATAAACCCAAGTGACAAGGACTTTGCAGCGTTTTGGAATCTACGCACCTTGAAACGGAAAAGAAAACTTTGAGGGGGTGTTACAAAAATTTTTTGCTGAGCGAATACATAGGTGTATTATTCACAGAATAATAAACCAAAAAGGTACTTTTTGTGTTTTAGTAACATGTTAGTAAAATGAGCTTTTGAGGTGTCGTTTTCCATGTTTTTGGGGACGAGAAAACCGAACATGAAGTCGATTTTGACCAATGAGTAGAAAATTGAGGTTCTACCAGATGTTCAGCTCCCAAAATTAATTTTTTATGAGTCAAAAACCTGCGAAATCGTCTGAAATCACCATCAAGTTGTATAATAACACTGGAAAAGGGTGTCAACGCGTCGTGGATCAAGACGATTGAATGACACTACCAATAATCAAAGATAATTTAAAAAAAAAAGAAGCCTACCTAATTCAAGTTTTGGGGGCCAAAATTGGTGGAAACCACCAAAAATAGCTATTTCAATTATTTTACTTGAAAGCAACAATAAATGAACAGCCACCATTTCTGTAGGTATGTCCAATAGAATAATAAACCCATGTGACAAGGACTTTGCAGCGTTTTTGTGTTTTAGTAACATGAGCTTCTGAGATATCGTTTTCCATGTTCCTGGGGACGAGAAGACCGAATTTGAAGTCGATTTTGACCAAAGAGTGGAAAATGGAGTTCTACCAAATGTTCAGCTCCCAAAATTGATTTTTCGTGAGCCAAAAACCTGGAAAATCGTCTGAAACCACCATCGATTTGCATAATTACACTAGAAAAAGTTTCAACATGTGGATCAAGACGATTGAATGCTACCAATAATCAAAGATAATATGGAAAAGAAAGAAAAAAAAAGTAGCGCACCTAATTCGTGTTTTAGGGGCCAAAATTGTGGTACAGCAATAGCTATTTCAATTATTTCACATGAAAGAAATAGAAATGAACAGCCAACATTTCTGTAGGTGCGTCCAGTAGATTAATAAACCCATGTGACAAGCGTTTTTTTTTTTTCAATAACTCCGTTTTTCTTTGCCTATTTTCAAATTCGCTAGAATGGAAATCGAGCAGAAGAAGAACAGATGAAGAGATCCGATGAGTTGTCTTTTCCCGTGAGTAAAAGAATTTTTCTGTGCCGTCACGTACCTGGAACACGACCGGAAAGTGTGGCACAGTGAGGTGCTTATCAAAATCAGTCGACAAAGGCCTTTTTCACATATTCTCCATATCTTTTTCCGCGTTTCTCTGCACCCAAATGAAGAGACGCGGGCGATGGTGTGGAGTTGTGGAAGGGTGGAAATCCCCCGGGGGAAAAACAGAAACACCGCAGAGAGGCGTTCGGGAATATTGTTTAGAGAAAATAAGATATCGGTTGACAGGCCGTGTGCATAGGAGAGGTGCAAGGGAGCGAGAGGCGGCGGAGGGTGCGTCAAGCTCGCTGCGGGGTTATGAGATGAGTGGAGTTGCCGAGACGTCAATAGGACGCTATCAGAGCCGCCTGCCTCCTCTTCCTTCTCGCCTTTATCTCCCGCACCTTTTTTGCGTCCCGTGTTATCTGACAGAAGAAGAAAATGAGAAGAAAAAAAAGAAAGAATAGAAAATGTGTTCGATGCTTGAAATAAGACGTCTCCCGTTACCTGTATCTTAGAGAGCTATTATTGCTTTTTTGTTTGCAAATGGTGCACAACGTCAGATTCAACTTCATAAAAGTGGAAAATTTATATTTCAGTGTGATCTACAGGGGCTTTGCGTCCGTAAGGCCACTTGGGCCACTGCCCCGGCATCCAAAAACACTAGGAGTCATAAAAAAACGCTACAAATCCCTGCACAACGGTTTATTATTTTGTACAGAATACCCTCCTGTTACAGATCACAGATCTCTGTATAGATAACCCTTCTATATAACATATGTACTATTCTACACATATTATGTAGATCGCAGACCCTCCGTAGGTTAGCACCTAAGCCCGTACTCGTTACTAGGTACCTACCTAAATCACGAGTTAAATGTTGCTAAAACAATTCTGTCGATGACAAGCAGTAACTAAAACGGCAAAAAGAAACGCAAATAATGCAGTTCTGAAGGAAAATTGTTGATGTGGAGTGAAATATATGCCCCTTCTGCGTAGATCACTGTTTTCTGTGGTCAGTACCTACCCTCTGGTCAAGTATAATGAACCGTTGTGTAATAACTTGCCCATAAATAATACTTCAACGGTTGTTCAAGTTGCATAAGTACCGATCAACAAAATCCAGCCCTTTCTGGGTAGATGAGCCGTTGTGTAATAATTTACCGTTGTGTAAAAATTTACCCATCAATAATACTTCAACGTTTGTTCAAGTTTTAGAAGTATTTACCAACAAAATCCAATAGTCCATCACTTATCGGATGAAATAATATCGCAGAACAACCAACTCGACTTCATACTGCCATCCTTGATTATAATCAGGTGCTCTTTAGTGATGAAATCCCGGCCGGATTTATACCGTTTGATTCACGATCGCGTTGACGAAGCTTTTTGGTGCACACGAACGGCTGCTCGTACAGTGCTCCGGGTGGTCGCAAAAAATTGTTTAGCTCAAGACAAATTTAATATCGTAAAAAACCATACCCTTCAATCGAAAGTTTTAGAGATACCGCGTTCTTCAAATTTCAACCCCTATTTTGAACCCCTTAGAGATGACTGACAGTAACGCCGAGCTTCGAGGACCAACTAGACCCCGAACGGAACCTATAACCTGAATTTCATCAATTTTGTTTCATGTTAACTAAGAAAAGTGGCCCGTACGGCGTACGGCGGACAGACAGAAATATTTTTATTGCATTTTCGGATTCTGCGTACCTTGAAACGTAAACCATCAAATTTTGAGGGGGGGGGGGGGGGGGGGGTAAGATTTTTTTTTTTCATGCTCGATTCCAATGGTTCATCATTGAAAATAATAAACCAAAAACAAAAAAAACTCCAACCATTGCTCAGTTGGCATTTGAATTTCCCTCCTTACACTGCACCTGAACATTTTTCACAAAGTTCAACGACGACTCGACGACTCGCCAGATTCCTCTGGCTATGGATATTTAATATTCTTGTAGAGCATCCATGTTGGTTCCGTCATTTAGCTCCATAGACCAACCGTGCTATCGGAATAAAGCGACAGTAATTGATGTCCTGCAACCGAAATCGAAACCTAGGCTCCTGAAACTGGCAGGTACGTGCTGGGACCCAGTGTTACCATGGCAACTGAGAAATGTGGCCCGTCCGCGCATGCTCGGTCGAGTAAAAATGTTGTTCGCCACGCCCACTTTGGCCCTAGTCCCCAGAATCTGATTTCCACCCCAAAATCGTTCCTTTTCGCAATCGATTCGATCCCTTCGATTCAATTTGCCATCTCCATTCGATTTGTCGCTTTCTCTGTTTCTGTTGAGTTTTCAATTTTTTGCGTCGAATTTTGTGGTTTTGCGTTCGGTCCGGTTCTGATGAAAGATTTGTATTTGTGGTGCGTAGGTACGTGCGTTTTGTCCTGTTTGCTGTTTTTGGTCTTGTGGATTAATTGGCGTCAACACAAGGATAACTAACTAGCTTCTAGTCAATAGCTTCTCCACTCAACTAGGTACCGGCCGACGGGTACTTAATGGTTTTGTTATATTTTAGTTTACTATATTTTTGTAACCCGTGAATTCGGTGGCTAATTTGCAGTAGAAATAATTGTCGACGTTTTCATACAACGACGGAGTGTTGATTAAAAGAGATAAGCATTGCTGAATATAACTCAATCATTTAAAAAAGTCTGCCAATTCAAGTAGGCAGTGTAGCTTCCTCACTTGAATCATATAGGAATGTATAGAATAATTGGGTACTTTCGTTTTGATAACGGACCATTTGCGATCCAACCCGCATAAACACTCAAAATTTCAGCTCTCTACGACTATTTTTCGCGTAGTTAGAAGCGTTACAATAAAACTGTCTACATTTCATGTTTGCGCATGCGCAGAAGGAAGTTACAGAATGTCTCCAATGAAATTCATATGGAACTATCAAAGTATTAATACTGATCGACCCTCCAAATGTGAACTCATTTCAACGATAATTAAGATAGTTATGAGCGTTACAAGTACTTCACGTTTGCGCATGCGCAGACGAAACTATTTCCATGATTTTTAAACGGAACCGTCTGCGACGCAACCCGCGTGTACCCTCAAAATTTCAGCTCTCTACGACTATTTTTCTCGAAGTCAGAAGCGTCAAAAGGAAATATTGTCAACCTTTCATGTTCGCGCATGTGCAGATGAAAGTTAGATACGATTCCAATTAAATTCATTTGGAACTATCAAAGTATTATTCCTGATCGACCCTCCATGTTTGAACTCATTTCAAGGATATTTAGTTAGTTATGGGCGTTCCAAGTATTTCACGTTTGCGCATGCGCGGACGAAAGTTACGGTCCTTTTCCAATGATTTTGGTATGTGACCATCTGTGACCTAACCCGCACCTACCCTCCAAATTTCATCCCATTTCGGCCATTATTTCGGGTAGTTATGGGCGTTACAAGTATTTCACGTTTGCGCATGCGTGGACGAAAGTTACGGTCCTTTTCCAATGATTTTGGTATGTGACCATCTGTGACGAAACCCGCACCTACCCTTTAAATTTCAGCCCATTTCGGCCATTATTTCGGGTAGTTATGGGCGTTACAAGTATTTCACGTTTGCGCATGCGCGGACGAAAGTTACAGTCCTTTTCCAATGATTTTGGTATGTGACCATCTGTGACATAACCCGCACCTACCCTCCAAATTTCAGCTCATTTTGGCCAATATTTTGGGTAGTTATGGGCGTTACAAGTACCTCACGTTTGCGCATGAGCGGACGAAAGTTACGGTCCTTTTCCAATGATTTTGGTATGTGACCATCTGTGACGAAACCTGCACCTACCCTCCAAATTTCATCCCATTTCGGCCAATATTTTGGGTAGTTATGGGCGTTACAAGTACCTCACGTTTGCGCATGAGCGGACGAAAGTTACGGTCCTTTTTCCAATGATTTTGGTATGTGACGAAACCCGCACCTACCCTCCTAATTTCATCCCATTTCGACCATTATTTCGGGTAGTTATGGGCGTTACAAGGAATTACCACAGACAGACAGATCATCATTGTCTACGTCGAAATTTGATGGAACCTTTGGCTGATGATTTTGTGCTCTTTTGAGATGTTTCTAGTCGCCCTGTGAATGAGAAGTGCACTCATCAGTCCCTCTGGTTTGGGGCACCAGTCGCCACACAACCACATTGTCCTACTGAACGAAACATCCAAAGGAGGATACTAATTTGTGGGTTGGTTCACAGATGGCGCTATATTGATTTCATCCAAATGGGATCGTAACGCCTGCGCATGCGCAAACATTTAAAAAAGTCAATGAAATTAGGTACATAAACCTTAATAATTTCATTCTGGTGTAACAGGGAGTACTTTCCACTGGAACCTGTTGAATCTTAAACCGAAAATATTGTCCCACTTATCGGTGAACGCGTTTTTCGAACGCCTAATGTCACCAACGTATTATACTTTTTAAGCTCCTCGACCCTCTCAAAAGCTTGGACTAATTTTCAAAGAGATGTTCCTTTAATGGCCCCTAAAGCTAGGACGCTTTCCGCATGGAGACGCAATTCCGGACTGCAAGCCGGCACGGCAACGCGTTTGCCGGAATTTTTGCCACAGAGGCGTTCACATGGCAGCGAAATCATAACAAAACGCAAACGCAAACGCAAAAAACAAACAATTGCTCGAACTCCAAACCGCAAAATTAACCACAGATGTCGAATTCCAATATGGCCGAATAACCAAACAGGAGAGGTGTGCGCAGTAACCTTTGCACAGATACGGCAACGGATCTGGCAGCGGAAAATATCTCGAGATTTTGATATAGTATCCATGACACTGCGTTGCAATAATCCATTTTCTGTTGGCCAGGTTGGCTAGGTTCACGTGGAGACGCAATTCCGGACGGCAGTCCGGCACGGCTATGCGTTTTGCAATTCTATTGGCCAACAGAAAATGGATTATTGCAACGCAGTGCCTTGGATGCTATATCAAAATCTCCAGATATTTTCGCTGTCGCATCCGTTGCCGTATCTGCGCAGAGGTTACTGCGCACACCTCTCTTGTTTGGTTGTTCAGCCATATTGAAATTCGACATTATGTGGTTGATTTAGCGGTTTCGAGTTCGAGCAATTGTTTATTTTTTGCTATTGCGTTTTGTTATGATTCCGCTGCCATGTGAACGCCTCTGCGGTAAAAATTCCGGCAAATGTGTTGCCGTGCCGGATTACCGTCCGGAATTGCGTCTCCATGTGAACCTAGCTTTACATAGCAGAACGCGTAGCCGTGCCGGACTGCCTTCCGGAATTGCGTCTCCATGTGAACCTAGCTTTAGACTTAGTTCTACTTACATTAAGTAAATTTTCCGTACATGGATAATAATCGACAATCCTCCTTGTGCATGAGATATTCAGTTTATACAAACTAATATTGCTCGAACTGCCTCAAGCCGTTGTGACTGTCGATTAACATCCGATTGTTAATATTGACTCAAATGGCTACCAGGTGCCCGGACGACGTAATTGAACTGGGCGTCGTCCAACTGCAGCGGAACCCAAGCAATCTCTAGAGTTCCTTCGAAACTGTTTGAGACTAACAAAAATTGTTACTCGTGACTTCCAGTATGGAATAAACAAAAAAAGCTGCAAATCCCTGCACAACGGTTTATTATTTTGTACAGAATACCCTCCTGTTACAGATCACATGTCTCTGTATAGATAACCCGTCTATATAATATGATATGTACTATTCTATACATATTATGTAGATCGCGGACCCTCCGTAGGTTAGTACCTAACCCCTTACTCGTTACTAGGTACCTACCTACCTAAACCGTTGTGTAATAATTTACCTGTATAGGTAAAGTAAAGTAAAGTAAAGTAACAGCCATTTCAGGCTGGGGCTTTTCGTCCGACTGCCCTGCCAGCGTCGCGGACGTGATCAGCTGTCCTCCAATGGGGGATCAGAATTCGATCTGATCATTTCGCTCTTTACTTGGCTACTCATTGCCTCGCCCCCTTGAGTGGAGAGGGGTTCGCCCAACAGCTACATGGGTCATACTTGGACGTGTCACCACGTGTCACGGCGGTCACCCATCCAGGTACTAACCACGCTCGAGGTTTCTTAACTTCGGTGATCTCACGGGAACCGATCTATTCCACCTGATAAGGCCGTTGGGCTTTACCTGTATAGGTTCCCCTTCTACGGAGATAGAATAATGAACCGTTGTGTAATAATTTTCCCATCAATAATACTTCAACGGTTATTCGAGTTGCAAAAGTACCTATCAACAAAATCCAGCCCCTTCTGGGTAGATGAGCCGTTGTGTAATAATTTACCTTTGTGTAATAATTTACCGTTGTGTAATAATTTACCGTTGTGTAATAATGTACCCATCAATAATACTTCAACGTTTGTTTAAGTTTCACAAGTACCTACCAACAAAATCCAATAGTCCATCACTTGCCAAATGAAATAATATCGCAGAACAACCAACTTGACTTCATACAGCCATCCTTGATTATAATCAGGTGCTCCCTAGTGATGATATCCGGGCCGGATTTATACCGTTTGATTCACGATCGTGTTGAAGCTTTTTGGTGCACACGAACGTCTGGACGTACGATGCTCCGGGTGGTCTCAAAAAATTGTTTAGCTCAAGACAAATTTAATAATGTAAAAAAAACCATACCCTTCTATCGGAAGTTTCCGAGCTATGGCGTTCTGAAAATTTCAACCCCTGTTTTGAACCCCTTAGAGATGACTGACAGTAACGTCGAGCTTCGACGACCAACTAGACCCCGAACGGAACCTATAACCCGAATTTCGTCAATTTTGTTTCATGGTAACTAAGATAAGTGGCCCGTAAGGCGTATGGCGTACGGCGGACAGACAGAAATATTTTTGTTGCAGTTTTGGATTCTACATACCTTGAAACGTAAACCATCAAATTTTGAGGGGGGGGGGGGGGGGGGTAAGAATTTTTGTTTAATGCTCGATTCCAATGGTTCATTAATGAAAATAATAAACCAAAATAAACCTTTAGCTTACCACCAATTTATTTAAAACAAAGCTTTTCGCTCTAATTCTGAGCATCATCAGGTAGGTACTCACATAAACACAGATACTGTATTTATGTGTTTATGTGAGTACCTCCTTGATGATGCTCAGAATTTGAGCGAAAAGCTTTGTTTTAAATAAAGGGTTTATTTATTTTATTTTTTTTATTCCACTTTGCTAGATGGATTACCGCAAGAGGTGTGAGATTAAATTCGATGAATTGATGAACTCGTGACTTCGTTAAATTATCTCCTTTGTTTATCTTCATCGACATAATTATTACTCTAGCTTCGTCAATGTGCCTGTTTACTTAGAAGCACTTTCATTTTTTGTTTCCCAAAAACTCCCTAACATGTCACATCTATGTGATTTACCACTGTCAGGTGATTTTAAACACCTGCAGATGACACGTTGGAGGAGGCCCAGGTTCTCTAAAGGACCGTCGCGCCGTGGTGAACAAGAATAATAATAAATTAGTAGATGACACGAGAAGTATTACTGTTATAATAAACAGGGTGTCCCAGTTCCTTCTGGAGAAACTCAGGGAACCGATTCTACTCTTCATTTGGAACAAAAAATGCTCAGTAGGAATTTTTCGAAAAGTTCTTCGTTTTAAAGATATCCGACAATTTGTGTTTTTCCCGCTTTTCATTACCTACCTTACCACATAAAAACGCTAATAAATTCGAAAAATATTGAGACTACGGCAAATCCAATTACACCGTTTGAAAGAACGTTAAATTTCCTGTAAGATTATTCTGTTATCAGAAATCTAATTCAGAAGTCTAATTAATTCCCCTCCCCCAAAAACCACCTCTGCTCATGTTTTCACACGTTCAATTATCATTTTTTAACCCTACTTACAACTTTTGTTTTTGTTTATTATTTTCAGTACCTAATGAATCTTTGGAATCGAGCATGAAAAAAATTTTTTAACCCCCCCTCAAAATTTGATGGTTTCCGTTTCAAGGTATGTAGAATCCGAAAATGCAATACAAAAATTTCTGTCCGTCCGCCGTACGCCGTACTTTTCTTAGTTAAGTACCATGAAAAAAAATTGATGAAATTCGGTTCATAGGTCCCATTCGGGGTCTAGTTGGTCCTCGAATCTCGGCGTTAATGTCTCTAATGTGGGTTGAAATCTCCAGGACGCCGTTATCTTGAATTTTTTTACAGTTTTAAATATTTCTCAAACTTGGGAGTTTTTTAAGACTACCCGGAGCATTGTACGTCCAGTCGTTCGTTCACAGTAAGCCCAGAAGTTGGCACCGACAGGCTTTTTCAGCAAGAGGGTTAATGAAATTGTATACATTCAGCCCAAATATCACCACCAGGGACGCGATAACAATCGGGAATTGGCCCGAGATACACGAAGACGGGGACACCCTGTAGGGTGAAGGCACCAGTGTTTGACACCCTAAGGAAATTTTTGACTTCGGCATTTCATTATAAATAATTTTTCCCCCTCTGGATTTTTTTCGTTTCTTGTTTCGCTGCTGTAGGAAGTCAAGAATCATCCAAAAATTTAAAATTTCCAAAAATTTCGAAGCTAAAAAACAAGTTTTAGGAAGTCAGCTTTTTACCCCAGTGTTTGACAGGTGATTTTTGAAAATTCCCAGTAATTGATGGGAGTTTGGACCAATGATTGACGTACAAGTAGGGTTTATAGAATTAAGTATAATTATGGAAATTAACTAGGTTTCACAGTCTCATGATGCAAATAAGAGGCACAATAAAAAAAACCAGTCATGCAGCATGACTTAATGAGCGAATTTTCAAAGAAATATTCGAATTAATGGCTATGGTTTTGAATAAAGGAAAACTTCTTCCTCCTACTGTTAGTACCTAAATTGAATAATTTGAAATAGATTTTTTCTTTCGTCTTCCTTCTAGTAATACGTGGGCCGGTACTTGTCTATCTATGAAGGTATCATAACAATTATATGTCAAATGGGAAATTCAAGGAGTTGTACTAATCGTTTGCCTCCCCCTTTTTTGCTTCGAACTCTCGTCTTCAATTAATACTTCTCACATTTTTCAATCTGACCACTCTAAGGGGGTGGGGGGGGGGGGGGGGGTAAGAGTTTAAAGATTATCCTAGTTTTGGGTAATTTTTGCGCACTTTAAATGCTCTAATTTAAGAACGGATTTAGATATCTAAAATCCGATTTCACCATCGTGTTCAGCGTGCAAAAACCTTTAAAATGAGGGGTCACTTGTTAGAAAATAACATTTTGGGGATTTTTGGGTAATTTTTGCGCACTTTAAATGCTCTAATTTGAGAACGGATCAAGATATCTAAAATCCGATTCCACCATCGTGTTCAGCGTGCAAAAACCTTTAAAATGAGGGGTCACTTGTTGGAAAATAACATTTTGGGGATTTTTGGGTAATTTTTGCGCACTTTAAATGCGCCAAAACCCTCCTTAGAGTAGGCCGATTTCGCCCATCTTCGAACTTAGCCTTTCGATTGCCAAGATAGATTTTTTGTGCAAATTTGAGCTGTTTATCTCAATTCTATCGAGAGTTATCGTCTGGAGTGACACATATATAAATATATATATACATATAAAAAAAACCAGTCATGCAGCATGACTTAATGAGCGAATTTTCAAAGAAATATTCGAATTAATGGCTATGGTTTTGAATAAAGGAAAACTTCGGTCTAAAATTTGGTTTTCTATGTATATTCTCTTCGTATTTATTTTAATTTGTACGTTTTGTCCATCCTGATTCTACCGTTTGTTTATTACGTAATTGTACTAAGTGCTTATTTATTTGATCGCTGTGGGTAAATTCAAGGAGTTGTACTAATCGTTTGCCTCCCCCTTTTTTGCTTCGAACTCTCGTCTTCAATTAATACTTCTCACATATTTCAATCTGACCACTCTAAGGGCGTGGGGGGGGGGGGGGGGGGGTAAGAGTTTAAAGATTATCCTAGTTTTGGGTAATTTTTGCGCACTTTAAATGCTCTAATTTAAGAACGGATTTAGATATCTAAAATCCGATTTCACTATCGTGTTCAGCGTGCAAAAACCTTTAAAATGAGGGGTCACTTGTTAGAAAATAACATTTTGGGGATTTTTGGGTAATTTTTGCGCACTTTAAATGCTCTAATTTGAGAACGGATCAAGATATCTAAAATCCGATTCCACCATCGTGTTCAGCGTGCAAAAACCTTTAAAATGAGGGGTCACTTGTTGGAAAATAACATTTTGGGGATTTTTGGGTAATTTTTGCGCACTTTAAATGCTCTAATTTGAGAACGGATCAAGATATCTAAAATCCGATTCCACCATCGTGTTCAGCGTGCAAAAACCTTTAAAATGAGGGGTCACTTGTTAGAAAATAACATTTTGGGGATTTTTAGGTAATTTTTGCGCACTTTAAATGCTCTAATTTGAGAACGGATCAAGATATCTAAAATCCGATTCCACCATCGTGTTCAGCGTGCAAAAACCTTTAAAATGAGGGGTCACTTGTTGGAAAATAACATTTTGGGGATTTTTGGGTAATTTTTGCGCACTTTAAATGCGCCAAAACCCTCCTTAGAGTAGGCCAATTTCGCCCATCTTCGAACTTAGCCTTTCGATTGCCAAGATAGATTTTTTGTGCAAATTTGAGCTGTTTATCTCAATTCTATCGAGAGTTATCGTCTGGAGTGACACATATATAAATAAATATATATATATATACATATAAAAAAGTGTTAAATTTCAGGAATCGTTTTAGAATGGTCTGAAACGGATTTCTATGAAGAAAATTTCCAAAAATTTATATTATTTAAATTTCGAAGCCATTGCAATAGCTTCATTTTCTTTGAAAATTCGCTAAAAGTGTTAAATTTCAGGAATCGTTTTAGAATGGTCTGAAACGGATTTCTATGAAGAAAATTTCCAAAAATTTATATTATTTAAATTTCGAAGCCATTGCAATAGCTTCATTTTCTTTTAAAATTCGCTAAAAGTATTAATTCCCGGTAGGGTTTCGATCTCCGGAACTTTGGTATATCAGTCCGTTATATAAACCAGTGCGCTATAGATCTCAGCAAGCCCTGAGTCTACTGATGTTGCACTCAACCCAGCTTGATGTCTGCATAGGTACACCCTCCTGTTTACGGCAAATTGTATAGCAAATTTTATGGCAGTATCGTAGAATGCTCTGGATAGTCTCAAAAACTCAGAAAAAATCAAACTATTTAAAAATTTGAGAAAACCCACACCTCAAAATAAAATTGTCTGAGATAGGGATACTCTGGACATTTCAGCCCCTATTTTCACCCCTTAGAGTTGAGTGACAGTAACACCGATCTTCGACGACCGATTAGAGCCCAAACGGGACCCATTTACCAAATTTCGTGAATGGGAACTAAGGCAAAAGCGGATGGATGGAATTTTTTGTATTTGATATTCGTATTCTACGTCCCTTAAATAAACCATGAAATTTTGAGGAGGGGAGAGGGAGAGGTTTAAATTTTTTATATTTTTATTCATGGACGATTCCAAAGGTTTATTATTGAAAATAATAAACCAAAAGGAATTGAGATAGGCACAGTTATTTTTGTGAAACACCATTCAGGGATTTAAAGACGGCAACGTCCAAGGGCTGTATCAGATGGGTCACATTTGGGTGGAAGGCAATCAAAATTATCTTCTTTTCGGAACAAAACTGGGACTTCCAATGTTAAATGAGATGAGTGCCCGTCGATGAACAGAATAACTGGAAATCGAATCCTCTCCGTCACAAGTCATGGGTGTAACAAATCGGGCCCCATTTTTCTTTGGATGATTTACCGTTGATTCAGTATAAAAGGGTCACATGGGGTACCCTATGACGTCTAGCTGCTTCGCTCACTGACACACCTCCAGCAACATCCTGTAGAGCAGCTGCAATTCGCTCTTTCGAGAGAGAAATTTTGGTTTTGGCTTCTGCTTTCCTGTCTTCTTTTTCCTCCTTATCGCCATAACTTATACTCACTCGTCTCTTCAACCCGAAAGGATACTTATTATAACTTAGCAGGATATTCGCAAAAAATGATACCCAGTACTAGGTATTACTACAGTACTTTTAATACCTGTCATGTCAAACACGGGTCCCATGAGTGTCAAACACTGTTACTAGTGATGACCACTGTATGACAGCACTCAAGACCAGTGTTTGACACGAACATAGTGGCGTGTAGAAGACTGGTCTGGATGTAGACGTCCACCCAAAAACCATTACTAATCATTGACCGCTGATAAAACTTCCAATTAAAACAAAAAAGATGGAGATACCGAAAAAACGTACCCGGACCAGTGATTGACAACAGTGTCAATCACTGGTGGATCCACTCCATAGGGGATGAGTAATTGACAATATTTACCTTTTTTTACCTTATTTTTCAATTTTTGAAGAAAATCTACATCAGAAATGGATTCTACTGCTAAAACTGAATGCAGAAACATGCTTGGATGATTAAACAATGATATTTGTGAACAGATAAATGAAATTATTTGAGACTCAGTTCCCCTTCCCTAATCTGGAGGTTGAGGAGGTTCTGGAGGTTCCCTAAGCTGGAGACGTTGACAAGGTACGTGCAGGTGGGGCCAGCGATAACCTTCCCCAAAACCTAAAAGGATGCACCCAGAACTAAACTATTTCACTTGTTTACCACTAGATGGATCTGAGCTCCTAACTAACCGAAGTTCCCCACTGGGAATTGCTCAAGGGCCTTATTATTCCTATATGAATTTGAAAAGTCAATTACTGGATCCAAGTCAATTACTGGTGCCTTCACCCTATATAGTTAAAAATACTTTTGACATTTTATGTCTTTACTTTGGCACATGGACCCGAAAAGCGTTATACGAAACCGTTATACGATACCGGTAAACAAAAGCGTTACAGTGAGTAGTAATGGAGACTAAGGGCCGGTTTCACCAACGTAAACGAAGGTGTTGATCTCAGTTCAAATCGCGGTTCAAATCGTAAACGGAGATTGTCCGTCAGGTTGGGTTTCACCACGGGCGTTTAACCCTGAACTCAGTTCAACGGGAGTTCAGCGCTGAACGCTCGATTTTGGCCGATCAGCAGTGATAAACTCGGTTCAAGTCTACTTTTCCCTCCCGCTTATCCATTCACATCAACAATGTCTCGATCACTAGTGCGAGTTGTTAACATGATTTTCGACGAAGATGAAAGTGATGAACTCAACAATATTATAATTCGCCGCCCGAGGTAATTCCGCCAGAGGACAGAACATTTTGAACATCTTGATGAGTGACTTTTGTGTCGAGATACAGACTCTCGAAAGAATCTACGAAAAATAGATAAATACAATGTATAGTGAATGTATCAGCAGACAAACCCAAACTGAACCATTCATAATCACGTTTTCGGTGTGCATCAATTATTATTCAAAGAGCTGATGATAAGAATTCAATGAGACTACGCAAGCTGTGTGGTCTACTCCACTGCACAAACCAGGAAACGTATTTTGCAGAGAGGAAAAGCCGACGTAATGGGAAAATAGGATAAAAATTCAATGATTCCATAAGTAGTCGTGACACTGAATTATAGCGTTTATTTTATTTTCTGTCTACAGTTAGCGGTCAAAATAATCACATGCTCGCTATTTAGGCAAGTGATATAAGGAACTTTGTCACTTTCTGAAGGTTCAAGTAATCACCAAATGTAATATTTGTCATAAATGCAAATTTGGTGACGAAAATGAATGCGTAGGAACTGGTGGAAGAGATTCAAAACAGTGTCGAATATCTCCCAGTGGCTTTCTACTAGGTCGCAGGGAATCTCGCGCTCACTGGCTGTGAAGATCGGTTCTCTCTTGACTCGTTTTGGTTCCATTAGGAATCAGGAAAACGGGACACAAAACACAGAAAAACAAGTTTAGCGAGAAAAAAAACGGGGAAAAGCAACGTGTAGGTAGGGAAAGCAAAAACAGAAATGGTTAGCTGGGCTTCTCGTTCCCACGTTTATCAAAACAGCTAACACCCCCAATTTTACCTCGTTATCACCTGATCGTATCATCAAATCATTGAATAATCGAACCCCTGCCTTCCAAATCAGAGTTCAAACTGTGGATCAACAGCAGCTCGAACTTGGTTTTCGTTGATCTTAGTTCAACATGAACTCCGATCCTAGAAACTCGTTTAACTTCGTGAAACCCAAAACTTTTTAAACTGAGATCAATCCATCAGTTACGATGAACTAGGTTTCCGATAAACCGAGTTCATGGTTTAGTGGTGAAACCGGCCCTAAACAAGGAAAGGACGGCGGGATGCCGGTTTCTAACCGACCATTCTGATGATTTTCGCTTACAACCGATTCGTTTCTACGGAACTTCATGTTTGCCATTTTTCATCGTACAAAAATCGTTCACCACTCGTTGGAATCGTGTGATTTTATTGAACATTTTCTTGTTAACCGTACCCCCGTACATTGCGTGGTAGCTGAGCTGAGCATGATGAAAAAAAAAAAAACGCTGCAAAGTCCTTGTCACATGGGTTTATTATTCTACTGGACATACCTACAGAGATGTTGGCTGTTTATTTATTGTTTCTTTCATATAAAATAATTGAAATAGCTATCTCTGGTGGTTTCCACCCATTTTGGCCCCCAAAACACGAATAAGGTACCTAAGCTTTTTTTTTTTTTTAATAAATTATCTCTGATCATTGATAGTACCATTTTATCGTCTTGATCCACCTGTTGACACTTTTTCTAGTGTTATTCTACAAATTGATGGTGATTTCAGACGATTTCCCAGGTTTTTGACTCATAAAAAATCAATTTCGGGAGCTGAACATCTGGTAGAACCTCAATTTTCTATTCTTTGGTCAAAATCGAGTTCATATTCGGTCATCTCGTCCCCAAAAACATGAAAAACGATACCTTAAAAGCTCATGTTACCAACATGTTGCTAAAACGCAAAAAGTACCTATTTTTACACACATTTTCACTCATAACACCCCTGGATATATTCCGATCGGGCTGAAAAGTTTCGGGACACAACTAGAGCCCAAATGGAGCATGTGTGCGAAAGAACGATTTTTTTAGACCGAAAATGAAGCCTGTACACGTGATACGGCGGACGGCGGACGGACATTGCATTTTTGGAATCTACGCGCCTTGAAACGGAAAAGAAAAAATTTTGAGGGGGTGTTATAAAAATTTTTTGCTGAGCGAATACATAGGTGTATTATTCACAGAATAATAAACCAAAAAACGCTGCAAAGGCCTTGTCACATGGGTTTATTATTCTATTGGAGTTCTAGAGATTCTTGTTGGCTGTTAAATTTATTGTTTCTTTCATGTGGAATGATTGAAAAAGCTATTTATGATGATTTCCACCAATTTTGGCCCCCAAAACATGGAATAGGTACGCTTTTTTTTCCAGATCATCTTTGATCATCGCTAGTGCCATTTAATGGTCTTGATTCACATGTTTACACATTTTCTAATGTTATTATACACATTGATGGTGATTTCAGACAGTTTTCCAGGTTTTTGACTCGTAAAAAAACCATTTTGGGAGCTGAACCTTTGGTAAAACCTCAATTTCCGCGTCTTTGGTCAAAATCGACTTCATATTCGGTCTTCTCGTCCCCAAAAACATGGAAAACGATACCTCAAAACCTCATGTTACCAACGTGTTGCTAAAACGCCAAAATTACCTTATTTTTATACACATTTTCACTCATAACACCCCTGGGTATATTCCGATCGGGCTGAAAAGTTTCGGGACACAACTAGGGCCCAAATGGAGCATGTTTGCGAAAGAACGATTTTTTCAGACCGAAAATGAAGCCTGTACACGTGATACGGCGGACGGCGTACGGCGGACGGACATTGCATTTTTGGAATCTACGCACCTTGAAACGGAAAAGAAAAAATTTTGAGGGGGTGTTATAAAAATTTTTTGCTGAAAGATTACATAGGTGTATTGTTCACAGAATAATAAACCAAAAGGCGGGTAAACAAGGTAGTCAGCTACAGGTAGTGAAGAAAGTCATTGTTTACTAGAATCGAATGTGGTAACCTTGCACCACCATGTAACCGTAAATGATACCGTCAATTATCCCTAAATTCCCTTTGGGAGATAAAATGTCCCAATGTGTTGCAGACTCGTATGCAAGCGTTTCCATTTTGGTTTATTATTCTGTGAATAATACACCTATGTATTCGCTCAGCAAAAAATTTTTATAACACCCCCTCAAAATTTTTTCTTTTACGTTTCAAGGTGCGTAGATTCCATGCAATACCCGTCCGCCGTATCACGTGTACCGGCTTCATTTTAGGTCTAAAAAATTCGTCCTTTCGCACACAAGCTCCATTTGGGCCCTAGTTGTGTCCCGAAACTTTTCAGCCCGATCGGAATAAACCCAGGGGTGTTATGAGTGAAAATGTGTGTAAAAATAGGTACTTTTTGCGTTTCAGCAACATGTTGGTAACATGAGCTTTTAAGGTTATCGTTTTTCATGTTTTTGGGGACGAGATGACCGAATATGAAGTCGATTTTGACCAAAGAGTAGAAAATGCAGGTTCTACCAGATGTTCAGCTCCCGAAATTGATTTTTTATGAGTCAAAAACCTGGGAAATCGTCTGAAATCACCATCAATTTGTAGATCATCACTGGAAAAAGTGTCAACAGGTGGATCAAGACGATTAAATGGCACTACCAATGATCAAAGATAATTTGAAAAAATAAAATTAAAAGGACCTACCTACCTAATTTGTGTTTTGGGGGCCAAAATTGGTGGAAACCATCAGAAATAGCGCTATTGCCATTATTTCACATGACAGAAACAATAAATGAACAGCCAATATTTCTGTAGGTAGGTATGTCCAATAGAATAATAAACCCATGTGACAAGGACTTTGCAGCGTTTTTCCATTTGAGTTCACCATTTCACAATCATCAAAATCCCGAATTTTCAGCTCGCATAGGAATAGAAATTTTGATGGATTTTGAAGTAAAATTTTGGTTTCTTTGTGGAGTTGTCTATTCCCAGTTATTTACTTAACTTGTTTCTACCTGAGTTAAAAGTGGATTCATTATCTGTGCACCGCTAAACTATTTACTGGTTTCAACTGAATTGGTTGTCGGTGGTAAGGCTGATTACCACGAAGGGCGAATTCGCTCTCAATAATTCAACAGCGGTTTGTGAACCTTTGATCCAAACTTCACATTACACTGTCGGTAGCAGTAGAGCGCTAGCGGTGCATGTTCTGAATTACCACTCACTCATCACCACTCTACTCGACCTCGCTAGCTAAACCCACGACTACGGCACTTTGGGCTGTGCATGGGCGCTTAATGACGCTTGTGACATGTTTAAGCAACTGAGAATCATGTTTAACTCATTCAGTCGGTATCTCAGCTCTCAGGTGCTGTACGTCTCCATATGTCATAACAGTACTGTTGCGTGAATTAGCAATAGATCCGTGACCCACTTGACCTGAAGCACGAAGACTTCGGGTGACTTTTGTCGTGATAAGTATCCACTTGAGCACCTGCCACTGAACAAGAAGACCGCGAATACGAGTACATCATCACAACTGCCCCTTCCCCGCTTCTCATTACCACCCCAGGATTTACTGCCCGTAGTAAAACAGGAATTCTGTTCCCACGAGAAAGAATTTCGGCGGGCCCACTCAGAGCGTTCTCCTGTTATTAAACGCTATGGCTCTTGCTAAAAGCTTCCTCCTAAGCCTTTGGAAAGCCCTGTTACATTTCCATATGTTTCTATTTCGTTTCATTTAGCTCTTGCAATCTAAAATGGCAAGAAAGAGTAGAATTTTTGGAATTAATGGAGAGAAACATTTTAATAATTCTAGATTCCATTATTAGTTCGGAATTTCAATAATAAACATTGAGGTTATTATTCTCTGTTTTTAAGGGTGCGGGTGGCATTAATGAATGATGGCGATGATTGACTGGGATTGATGGCGATGTTGGACATATTTCGGCTTATTTAAAAAATAATAATAACAGACCTATGGAATCGAGCATAAAGAAAAATAGCCGCCTCAAAATTTAATGTTTTGCATTTCAAGGTACCTACGTAGATAGTATCCGAAAAAATAATGGAAAAATTTCTGGCCGTGAACATGGAGCGGCAGACATCTTGGAAATCGCATGGCATGCGTTTCAAGGTACGTAGAATCCGCAAATGGAATGAAAAACCGCTGCAAATTATTACACAACGGTTTATTATTTACCTGTGCAGATACCTCTTCTGCGTAGATCATTGTTTTCTGTGGTCAACACCTACCCTCGTGCTCCCCCCCTCCCCCCAGGAGAGCCCTAAGTCGAGTACTGGGAAAGCACAGTTTCATTAAGTTAAGTGGTGTATTCAAGAACTCTATCATTAATTACTTATTTGTTGTTATTCATGAAGCATAACTTTCGTTCAAGTTACAAAAGTACTTATTAACAAAATCCAAAATAACCACCATTCTTCAAATGAAATATTATAGTATCTCAGAACAACAAACTCTGTTCTACTTATTAAGCCATGCGTGATTGTATTAGCTGTTCCCTAGCAATGATTTCTGGGCTGGATATTTACCTTTTCGTTCATGATCATTGTTGGGGTTTCCCTCAAATCTCTACATTTAGGTACCACTCCTGTGTAATATGGAAAGATTTAACCAGATAAACGAAGGGAACGACGAGCTGGGTGACACCAAAGGGAAAGTAGGAGAAGGGTCCCTTTCTTGAACCGCCATCGCCCCTCAGCGGTCATAACGACCGATTGTGGACGGGGGACGGGTGGAAAAGGGCCTTTATAAACAGCCCGGCCAGCCGAACTCCTCATTCGACCGACAACTCTCTGATTTACGACTTCTCTCTCTCTCGACCTCTCTCTCCTTCTATCTTTCCGACCCTTCCTCACACCTGCTGTGGTGAAAACCGCGGGGTATTCGCTTTCTTCCTCTCGGCGTCTGCTGTGGGGAAACCCGCGGGGCACCTCCTTCTCCTCTAGCACCTGCTGTTGTGAAAACCGCGGGGTACTAGCGTACTCTCCAACTAACGCCTGCTGTGGTGAAAACCCGGGGCGTTAGCAAAAGACTCCTGCGGAGCACATCCTTCATCCAAACCTCATCCAACTTCATCCTCATCCAACGTCATCTCCCATCCAACTCACCCGCCATGTCGTAAGTCAACCCACGGGCTCACGACAATCATGTTGATGAAGCTTTTCGGTGCAAAATTCACGGCCTTACTGTGAACGAACGGCTAAACGTTAACGCTCCAGGTGGTCTCAACAAATTCGTAAGTTCTGAAGTTCCAAATGTTCATTACTGAAAATGATAAGCCACCATTTCTGTCCGAAAAACGTTTTTATTAAACGAGAGCGGCAGACATCTTGGAAATCGCATGGTATAAAGGATGTCTAGGTATGATGAAGTAAAAACGCTGACGGCAATTATTATTTTCGCCAAATTAGTTCATTCTTCATAAGTTCATCATTAAATTTCATATCTGGATACTCATTAAATTAACGTAGGTACAATATTTATTTCAGTTGAAATAATATTACATTATTATAGATAATAATAATAAGCCAAACCAACTTATTTACTGGCATGGTTTCGACCATTTTTGGTTTATTATTCTGTGAATAATACACCTATGTATTCGCTCAGCAAAAAAATTTTATAAAACCCCCTCAAAATTTTTTCTTTTCCGTTTCGAGGTGCGTAGTTTCCAAAAATGCAATGTCCGTCCGCCGTACGCCGTCCACCGTACGCCGTATCACGTGTACCGGCTTCATTTTCGGTCTAAAAAATTCGTCCTTTCGCACAAATGCTCCATTTGGGCCCTAGTTGTGTCCCGAAACTTTTCAGCCCGATCGGAATATACCCAGGGGTGTTATGAGTGAAAATGGGTATACCAATAGGTACTTTTTGCGTTTTAGCAACATGTTTGTAACATGAGCTTTTGAGGTATCTTTTTCCATGTTTTTGGGGACGAGAAGACCGAATATGAAGTCGATTTTGACCAAAGACGCGGAAATTGAGTTTCTACCAAAGGTTCAGCTCCCTAAATTGGTTTTTTATGAGTCAAAAACCTGGAAAACTGTCTGAAATCACCATCAATGTGTATAATAACATTGGAAAAAGTGTAAACAGGTGAATCAAGACCATTAAATGGCACTACCAGTGATCAAAGATGATCTGGAAAAAAAAGAAGCGTACCTATTTCATGTTTTGGGTGCCAAAATTGGTGGAAACTATCAGAAATAGCTATTTCAATCATTCCACATGAAAGAAACAATAAATTTAACAGCCAACAAGAATCTCTAGAACTCCAATAGAATAATAAACCCATGTGACAAGGACTTTGCAGCGTTTTTTCTGGTAGTATCAATGGTATCCCCACATGCACATACTCAACCGTCGGAAGGAGGATTCATCGATACATCTATTGAAGTTTGCCTAAAAAGTTTTTACCTAAGAAGTGGCAAATCGGACATGAGACTTCGATCGCGCATCTGAGGGACCGAGCCTAAAGAAACTCCCGTTGCCCCAACCGCCAATATTTTACTAAACACGCAGTTGCATGTCGTCTGGAGATGTTCACCTAAATCGGTCAAACTAAGACACCCAAGCGATATGAGCCAGGTGATTGAGACGCAGGTTTCATGAATATCATTTGATCAACCCTGCCGATTTCTCAAAGATGTCTGTTTACCAAACCAGTATCACATCGACCCATCTCGCTCTCATATCAGGAGAACTTCATGACGTGAGAGCAACTATTATTATCTACCACAATTCTCGGTGGTTGTTGTGGAGGGTGGAGGGGGGGGGGGGGGTGACAGTCCAAAGTTAGTTATATCAGTGATGAATTAATTTACTACTCTCAAAGCATCCTCCATCCACCACGACAGTTGGCCATTATGAGGCTGTCATTGCGGATAGCATCTTACCGAAGACAGATGTCTCCCAGCACGTAGTAATAATTGTGATAAACTGTGAAAGACAGATCGCTCGTGCTATCTGAACGAGTAGGTGTTGTGCTTACTCGTTCTGTGTTTCTTGCGATCGGGAAACCACAATCACTTATTTCGATCCATATTTTCTTTGACCAAAAAAAAAAAAAAAAAAAAAAAAGGGCGTCTAAATTTCATATTTCTTGAACATTTTCATGAAGTTTTTGGTCCTTTTATCATGTTCGAGCATAAAAGACGCTGCGAAGTCATTGTCACATGGGTTTACTATTCTCTTGGACACACACACCTACAGAAATGTTGGCTGTTCATTTATTGTTTCCTTCATGTGTAACAATTGAAATGGATGTTTCCATAAATGTTGGCCCCAAAACACAAATTAGGTTCGCTCCTTTTATTAAAATTATCTCTGATTATTGTTAATCGTCTTGATTCACGTGATGACACTTTTTCTAGTGTTACTATAAACATTGCTGGTGATTTCAGACGATTTCCCAGGTTTTTGACTCATAAAAAATCAATTTCGGGAGCTGACCCTTTGGTAGAGCCTTAATTTTCCACTATTTGGTCGAAATCGACTTCATACTCGGTCTTCTCGTCCCAAAAACCATGGAAAACGATACCTCAAAAGCTCATGTTACCAAAACACAAAAAACACCTATTTGTATATCCATTTTCACTCATAACACCCCTGGGTGTATTCCGATCGGGCTGCAAAGTTTTGGGACACAACTAGGGCCCAAATGGAGCGTGTGGGCGTGATACGGCGTACGGCGGATGGACGTTGCATTTTTGGAATCTACGCACCTTGAAACGTAAAATAAAAGCTTTTGAGGGGGGTGTCATAAAAACTGTTTGCTGAGCCATTACATAGGTGTATATTTACAGAATAATAAACAAAAAATTGGCATCACATAATTCAGCGCAGAAAATGCCCCAAAATCATGTATTACATTAAAAATTGTGTACTTAAATCCAAAAAATGGAAGTTAGAAAACAAATTTGGTGTCGACATTTCTACCTTTCCTTATAATTTTGATTTTCGATTTGAGATCTACGTAAAAGCACTGCAAATGATTACACTACGGTTTATTATTTATCCGTATTATAGATGCCCCTTGTGCGTGATCACTGTTTTCTGTGGTCAATACCTACCTTCGTGCTTCCCCCAGAAGAGTACTGGAAGCAGCCGGGCAATCACTTTGCATACGCGGTGGATTCAAGAATTATATCATTAATTATTTGTTGTTATTCGTGAATCATAACATTTGTCAAATTAAAAAAATTACCTATCAACAAAATCCAAAGCAAACATTGATCTTCAAATGAAATAATTTATCTCAGAAAAACCCACGCGATTTCATTCAGCTATGCGTGGTTATAATCAGGTGTTCCCTTGCATTGATATCTGGGCTGAATGTATACCGTTACATTCACGATCATATTGACGTGTACATACATACTTCTGAAAAGGGATTTTTACCAGCAAGTAGGCAAAGGCATCAAAAAATTTTTTTCTACCCAATGGCTCAAAATTAAACCCCCACCCACCGCCAAATACACAAACATCCCCCCCCCCACCCCGCCATCATTTTACACAACCCAAATCATTCCTTGCCTGTGTGCGTTGCTCATAATAGTACATATTTCCTGTATAGTATCCATGACGAGCCTTTCGCAGTGTTCCAGAGCCAGTTTTCTGATCCTCATTCCAGTACACAGAAAATAGGGTGGACGAGAAATGACCAACTCGCCTATCGTTATTCTCAACCATTATCGAACTCAGCCCTTCTCAAACGCTAACTTCAGAACCTAAGAGCCTGCGATCAGCTAACCGTCAGAAAAAACCAGTGGGAATGAACGAGCCTAATAACTACCCAGGTCATTCTAGCACCTTTAGCCTGTGACAGAGTGTAACAGTGGGGGTGGACCCTCGAGAGACCCCCTCCTAGACCAGCGAGATTATCACCGGTTAAGAAGGGATATCGATTTGGCTTCCGCCCACCGATCCCGTATCCACCGGAAGAAAAAATTTATCGAGAACAGCCGCACTGTTAAACTCCTCCCCACATGACATACTTCTGGGTACCAGAAGTATGAGAGGGAAAAGGTGAATGAAAATTAGTATGAAGTTCTGGTTCAGGAAACGACATCTGAACAACTTCAAGGTGGCTAACCTCCATCGTCATGGTACTACCTCATTAATATTTACTAGTGGAGAACAAAGATGCTACATACGAGTATTGGTGGATAAGTTGTCAGAGGTTGTTGTCCAGTGAATTGTGCTCATCTGGGCAATCTCTAGGTGATCACCCTCTACCGTTAGGATGGAACAACTACTGGGACTTGTCAATTGGGGCATGGCATCAATCGCCTTCAAATGAGCTCAGTATATTTTAATGATACTGACTCTGTAAAGAGGTGAAAGGGGGTGGGGAAGCCAATAGATGTATGTATTATCAAAGGGAAAGGTTGTTAGTAAAGGAATCCTTCTGGGAAACCTTTGGGCTTATCCTTCTGGTAAGCCCACAAAAGTGGATGGAGTATGGTGAGTTGCTCAGCGCATACCTACTACCAAACCACGCTCTGCTACCATGTGACAGAGTGTGACAGTGGGGGTGGACCCTCGAGAGTCCCCCTCCTAGACCAGCGAGATTATCACCGGTTAAGAAGGGATATCGATTAGGCTTCTACCCACCGATCCCGTCTCCACCGGAAGAAACAATGTATCGAGAACAGCCCACACTGTTACAAGCCTCATCTAGTGCCTCGGTGATTTCTCATCATTCTCATCAACCTCCGGATTTGTAGAGCAGCGATACGTCCTATCAGCCATTGCAGTTGTACCCGAGGTCTCTGGTGCTAGTTGTTCTGTGTCGCTGCAGCGGTTCATCTCTCACTTCATCAAGCTCGTCAGTACTAAACAAAGGCTGGGTGACACGTGTCAGTATCAATAAATAGAATGCATTCGAATCTCGAATAAACCCATTTCACTTCAATCAATCCATGAACTTCATGGAAAATGAAATAAATAATAATCTGTTGACCGGATACCTATCTTGGGGATAGTTCGAGAGCTGTATTATTGAAGATAAATGGTGGAAGTACGAACATTGATAACAACAAACTAATTTATAAACTGATAATTTCTGTCCCGAACCTTCAGCTCTCAAACAACTAAATGTGAGAGTGAGGAGATAAGTTGGCAACAGTGGTGAACACTGTGTAAGGTACCGGTGCATATTATGCTACACACAAGGAATTTTGAGTCATCAAATTCCAATATTCCCAAAACAGGCTACGATAAGAACGACGGGCGACAGGTAGAGTAGCTCACGACGTCCTGAGAATTTACTTGAAGGTTCCTTTCGTGCCCGTGGGATCAATGAGAGCGATCAGTGACCTGCGATTTGGGAAAATCCCGAGCGATCCCTCGTCGCTTGTCCGTGACAAAAATATTGTCACCCTTCGCTCAGTTGGTTTCCGAACTTCCCCCTTCACTGATCCCTTCTGTGGTTTAAACTCAAACGTGTTGTACATTTTGTACATAAAACATGGCAAGAAAATGGTCTGATGAGGATTGCAAAAACTTAATTTCTATGGTGATGGCATACCCATCTCTCTGGAATGATCGACTCAAGGATTTTAAAAACACAACAAAAAATAAGAAGATTTGAGATGAAATAGCATCTTCCATGGACACAGACATTTCTGATAAGTACAATGAATTTATTTCAATTTAAACGAACATAATATTGCAAAAATGCTTTAGGATATAATTAAGAACAATTTTATTTAAATCCATGCTTAAATAATCAAGCAACGTTATTTTGAGCAAAAAAGCGCACGAATTTCTCTCGTATATTGCTTCCGAGTCTGCGAAGCAGCGGAAGCCTTGTGTTCACTTTCGTGAGCCAAAAAATTTTTGTCTTCAGAAATCAAAATTTCCACTTGCATTTTGCGTTTCAAAGCCTACTGAACAAATTTGGTTCCGTGTCTGTCGGTCTGTGAGTCTGTGAGTCTGTGAGTCTGTGAATCTGTGAGTCTGTGAGTCTGTGAGTCTGTGAGTCTGTGAGTCTGTCCGCATTTCCTTGTTACAGCCATAACTTCCACAATTTGGAATTGATTAAGCTCAAATTTTGAGGGATGGTGCGGATAAGGCCCCTTGAGGTCCCATACAAATTTCAACATGATTGATCCAGCGGTACGCCCTGCGCATGCGCTAACGTTAAATTCAACAAACACGCATAACTTTCACAATTTTGATTCAATTTCGCTCAAATTTTCAAGGGTTGTTTGGACAAGGCCTAGTGAGTTCCAGTATGAATTTCAGCATGATCGGACCCTCGGTGCGCTCTGCGCATGCGCTGGCGTGAAATAGATTCAATTTCCTTGTTACAGCCGTAGTAACCAAAGATTTCACCCAATTTCAATGTAATTCTCAGGGATTAAGCGGGTAGGGCCCATTGAGGTCCCATATAAATTTCAACATGATAGAGCCAGCGGTTCGCCCTGCGCATGCGCTCTGTCTGTCTGTCTGTCCTTCTATGCACGGCCAAAAGGCTCGACGGATATCGACCAAATTTGGCACGAATATCCAGTAGGCTCCCAAGTTGTGCAACGTCGCATTTTCAATTCCCTGACCATAGCGGAACTATGGTCGACCATGGTCAACTCCTGAATGGCTTGACGGATATCGACCAAATTTGGCACGAATATCCAGTAGGCTCCCAAGTTGTGCAGCGTCGCATTTTTAATTCCCTGACCATAGCGGAACTATGGTCGACCATGGTCAACTCCTGAATGGCTTGATGGATATCGACCAAATTTGGCACGAATATCCAGTAGGCTCCCAAGTTGTGCAACGTCGCATTTTTAATTCCCTGACCATAGCGGAACTATGGTCGACCATGGTCAACTTCGTTAATTGAAATGGTAACCCCTATTTTTTATCGCGTATTCGTAATCTACGTGAAATTCTATCTACGATCGACCCTTCGGACTACCCCCGCGGTCGACCATAGCGCATCCATGGGCCCCTCCATGGTCGAATCCCGAATTGTTCAACGGATATCGACCAAATTTGGCACGAATATCCAGTAGGCACCCAAGTTGTGCAACGTCGCATTTTTAATTCCCTGACCATAGCGGAACTATGGTCGACCATGGTCAACTTCGTTAATTGAAATGGTAACCCCTATTTTTTATCGCGTATTCGTAATCTACGTGAAATTCTATCTACGATCGACCCTTCGGACTACCCCCGCGGTCGACCTTAGCGCATCCATGGGCCCCTCCATGGTCGAATCCCGAATTGCTCAACGGATATCGACCAAATTTGGCACCAATATCCGGTAGCCTCCCAAGTTGAACGTAGGCGCATTTTTAATTCCCTGACCATAGCGGAACTATGGTCGACCATGGTCAACTCCTGAATGGCTTGACGGATATCGACAAAATTTGGCACGAGTATCCAGTAGGCTCCCAAGTTGTGCAACGTCGCATTTTTAATTCCCTGACCATAGCGGAACTATGGTCGACCATGGTCAACTTCGTTAATTGAAATGGTAACCCCTATTTTTTATCGCGTATTCGTAATCTACGTGAAATTCTATCTACGATCGACCCTTCGGACTACCCCCGCGGTCGACCTTAGCGCATCCATGGGCCCCTCCATGGTCGAATCCCGAATTGCTCAACGGATATCGACCAAATTTGGCACCAATATCCGGTAGCCTCCCAAGTTGAACGGAGGCGCATTTTTAATTCCCTGACCATAGCGGAAATATGGTCGACCATGGTCAACTCCTGAATGGCTTGACGGATTTTGATAAAATTGGGCACAAATACCCGGTAGGGTATGGGATTTTTCCGTCGTTTGTTGGTTCCACGATACTGCGTACAGCGAATCGCGGATAGCGAGCGAAGCGAGCGGTCAGGCTAGTTATGTATAATGGACGTAATGTATTATGGAAGTCATGTTATGTATAATATGTATATTTCATGTAATGTTATGTAATGTTATGTTATGTAATGTAATGTAATGTAATGTAATGTAATGTAATGTAATGTTATGTTATTTTGCTTCCGAGTCTGTTCTATTTTATAATGGGTCACTCTGATTGTGACGAGGAAGCTCCTGTGCCATCACCTTGGCAGTGTATTAATTCTCGTTTAATTTATTTATTTAATTTCTGATGATGTATTTTTTTTTTTTCATGTATATATTGTAAATTTGTGGAAATAAATAACCATTCATTCATTCATCTTTAGCTGAAACTGTGGCGTTTCTAAATTCACCTGCAGTTACTTCTTGAACGTATTGATGAGGTTCTTGTTCCATTTCATTCTCAATGTTTCTGAAGTGAGGGTCTTTCGAACCGTCTTTCTCGCGAACAATATTGTGAAGGACACAGGCGGCCAGAACTAATGTAGCAGCTTTTTCAGATGTAGTTATTTCCATATCTTTCACTAAAAAGCGCCATTTAGCGCAAGGAATTCCGAAAGCGCATTCAATTGTCTTTCTGGCTCGTGAAAGATGAATGTTGAAAAGTTCTTTTTCGTCCGTCAAAAGGACCCCTGGAAAAGGACTGCTAGAACACAACTGCTACAGAATTGTCGTTTAGCTGTAACTCGTACCGTAGCCCCCTCTACTTAGGCCCCTTTCTACTTAGCCATCGCTTGACGCTCGTCTCTCGTCGCTCCTACCGTACCCGAGGCCTTTTTATATTTTTGCACTACGCAACAGACGCTCGTGGACTTGGAAAACGTATTCGTGAGCAGATTCCCACCGCGACGGGCAAGTCAACCGCAAGAGGGAAAGGAATCGGCAAAAACCCCGGTGCTCTTTCGGGTGCGGACAGGGTCTCTTGGACGGCGGGTCACGACGTCGGCGTTCGTGCTCAGAATGAAGGACGATTCCCATGTTGCCCCGCCGGTCCAGCGGAGATTTGAAGATGGATTGAGGCGCAGAGTATAAGCTCCTCCCTCTATGATGGATAGTTACAATAAAAACGCTAGCGTCCACCCATGAAATACCCCGGACTTTCGGAACGTTCTCATCTCCTCCGAAAAATCAGTTGTGCCTCTTCCTTCTTACTCCATTATAATTCAACTCGTAAGTCGAAAGGAAGTAGCTCATTTAAAAAAGTGGTCAACTGTAACGTCACAATACTGATATACTGCGATATTTAGTATCGATACAGTATATCGATCCTTTCTTAATAACTAAAGGAAAACGATGCAAATGATTACACAACGGTTTATTATTTACCTGTAGAGATGTTATGGGAGAAAAATGGGTGTAAAAATTGGGGTTTTCGAGGGATTTTGGAGGTTTTAGTGAACATGAGCTTGTGAGGTATCGTTTTCCATGTTTTTTGGGCGAGAAGACTGAATATTAGGTTGATTTTGACTGAAGAGTGAAGAATTATTGAGGTTGTAACGAAGGTTAAGCTTCCCAAATTCATTGTTTATGAGTAAAAAATCCTGGCAAATTGTCTGAAATCACCATAAATTTGTATAATAAGTAACACTAGAATTGGTATCAACAGGTGAATCAATACAATTAAATGAAAAGAATGTAAAAGAAAACCACAGTCATGCAGCATGGCTATAAGAGCGAATTTTCGAAGAAATAACTGATTTTATGTAAAACTGTTTTATCTCAAGAAATAACCACGTTCCTTCATCTTCAAAGTGCTCCAGTTTGAGAACGGAATGAGATATCGCAATTCTGATTTCACCATCGTGTTCAGCGTAGAAAAACCTTCAAAATGAGGTGTCACTTGTCAGACTGTTTCATTTTGGGAATTTATGGGTAATTCCCCCCCCCCCCAAAACTCCCCCTTAGAGTGACCCGATTCTGCCCATCTACGAACATAGCCTGTCGATTGCCAAGACAGATTTTTCGTGCAAATTTGAACTTTTTATCTCAATTCTGTCGAGAGTTATCGTCTGGAATGACACACATATATAAATATATAAATATATATATATATATATGCGTGGTATGCAATGTT
The DNA here is from genome assembly GCA_954871275.1 of Leptopterna dolabrata. Lineage (NCBI taxonomy): Eukaryota > Metazoa > Arthropoda > Insecta > Hemiptera > Miridae > Leptopterna > Leptopterna dolabrata. The sequence goes on along the minus strand of OX940977.1, from coordinate 3,172,092 downwards.
GCAGGTGGTTATCGAGGTTCGGTCATTAAAACGAGATTTATCCCAACGTTTCGATGGTTTATTCCATCATCTTCAGGGGGTTCTACAATCATACAAATATGGTTGTCTTAGTTTATGCATAAAGTAGTAATTGGGGAGTTAGTACAGTGTAAATATAAAATGAGCTAAAGTGATAATAATAGGAAGTTTAAATACAGAATTATTAACTATACATTTTCAAGTGTTTTTAAAAAGGAAAAATTGTTGTTATTAACTATAGATTTACAAGCTTAGAAGTATACAGTGTACTTACAGTGAGTTCTGAAGAAATTTTCACCCATATTCCTCACTGAATATCAGACTAACATACTGCTAGGTAGAGAGAGGTTTGAAACTTGGGTGAACTGATCTTGTGACTGAGGAGTTGGCGTTGAGAAAAATGAAAACTATGTGTAGGGGAGGTGGGGATAGATTTTGGTCAGAAGAGGGGAGTATTGCGGGTTATTTACCTGGGCTAGAAAATGGAGTATTGGGGGTTTCCCTGGTTAGGTGGCGGCTCCCTGCCAAAGGGAGGGTTGTTAGCGGTGTCAGTGGTATGGGATCGAAGGGTTGTTTTTCGACCTGTAATAGTTTGGGATTTTCGGGCGGTTTTTGATGTGAGGGCTGCTTTAGTTCTGAGGGCGGCTTTGGATCTAAGGGCAGCATTCGACACAAAGGCGGTATGAGACCTAAGGGTGGCATTTGTATTGGGGGCGGTTTGGGATCTAAGAGAGGTAGTTTTACTTGGGGCGGTTTGTAACCTATTGGGGGCAATGTTTATCTTGGGGGTGGTTCGAGAACTAGTGGGGGCATTATTTATACATGGGGATGGTTGGGGGCTATTTGGGGTATTATTTATGCTGGGGACGATTTTTGAACTACCTAGGGAATTGCTTGTATTAGGGGTGGTTCGAGATGTAAAGGGGAGTTTTCCTCTATGAATTAAGTTCCCGTAACATTTACTAAGTCCCTGGACGTCTGATCGTTTGTTGACTGCTGGATTTTGGTATCTTTCAATATAAATCATTTCTTTGAATTCACTTTTGAATTTGTGCCCCTCTTTGTCAAGGATATTTGTATGATTGTAGAACCCCCTGAAGATGATGGAATAAACCATCGAAACGTTGGGATAAATCTCGTTTTAATGACCGAACCTCGATAACCACCTGCAACATTGCATACCACGCATATCTAAATCAACGGTCGATACACCACGGAATTTTAAATATATATATATATATATATATATATATATATATATATATATATATATATATATATATATATATATATATATATACATATAATTTTTGGTGTCTTTCGGCAGTGAATTCAGGATGGTCTGAAACGGATTTTGGTATAAAAATCTTTCGGAAATTCGAGTTTTAAAAGTTTTGGACCGAGAACAATAGCTTCCTTTTCTTCGAAAATTCGCTAAAAGCCGAGCCTAATTCATGTTTATGGGGGCCAAAATTGGTGAAAACCATCAAAAATAGCCATTTCAATGGTTGCACATGAAAGACACAGTAAATGAACAGCCAACATTTCTGTACACGTATGTCCAGTAGAGTAATAAACCCATGTTACATGGACTTTGCAGCGTTTTTCACTCATAACACCCCTGGGTATATTCCGATCGGGCTGCAAAGTTTTGGGACACAACTAGGGCCCAAATGGAACCTGTTAACGAAAGAACGAATATTTTAGATCGCAAATAAAGTAGATATGCATGATACGGCGGACGGACATTGCACTTTTGGAATCTACGCACCTTGAAACGTAAAAGAAAATTTCGAGGGCGTGTTATAAAAATTGTTTGCTGAGCGAATACATAGGTGTATAATAGGTGAATAATAATTATTCACAGTATAATATACCAAAATCTGGCCATGGCGGATTTGTTCAGTTATCTGTAAGTTTTAGGTATAAAAATATTGTGGTTGGATACCCTTTGTTTCGTCTTTGTTTTTGCGTCAAAATTGGTCCATTTAAGTTCACGTTACTCGTGATCCGTAGAAACCGAACAATCGGGTCGCGAAGGAAAGCCTTCCTTCGCTTCACGTCGAAAGAGGACTTTCGGCCAATTTACCGTAGCCTATGTCCGTCTCAGGAGCTTGCTGATCGCGTTGAGACAACCCTCATTAAAATCCGTCAGAGTTTTAGACGCTGTGTTCGAATTTAAAAGCGCTTCGAAAGAATCAGAAAGAATGAGGGAGGAGATCTTCAGTGGAAAAGACGGGAAGTTCGGGGCGAATGTGTAGCGTGCAGACCGACAAAGTGGCGAATGTAACGGAAATTCGCCCTGCACCCTTCTGCCTGATGAAGGGTCGCGATAAATTAAATTCATAAGGAAATCTCAGAATTTAACTACTCGCGGTAGATGTTTGCTGGTGAATTTCACTATAGTAGCAATGTATGTGCAGAAACTTACCTTGTGGACATTGTACATTTCTTTTACTTTGCTTTTTTGTGTGTATGGCCAGCTGATAACTTTCTGTTTTGTTTTATTTTTTATAAGTAATAACTTTATTGCCTTTCATTGTATTTTTGTATTGGGCAATCGCCCGTAATAAACGAATAAATAAATAAATAAATAAGTATGCAAGTAAATGTTGCTGGCGCTGGCGCTGGTGCAAACATGAAATTATTAGAACACCCCATAACTTTAAGTACGAAAGAATTGTCGTAATAAGCTGAAATCCGGACACCTAGTAAGAAGGTGCGGGTAGGCCTTTAGTAAGAAGGTACTGTGAATTTCATCTGCGCATATTCCAACGTGAAATTCGCATCCGTAATGTCACATACGTATACAGTAAAACCCGCTTAAAACGTATTTCAAGGGAGTCAGTAAAAAATGCGGGGGTACGTCTTACACGGGAACTGTGCATCGATCAAACATGTGTTTATTCAAAAAAATGCATGCAATCAGCAGAATGAACGGATTTTCAGCGGAAAAAGTTGATGATTTTTGTTTGCTTACCATTATAAGCGTTCGTACTCAAAAAAGATTCTATTCTACACAAAGGTTTTTTAAATAGGGATTTTGTTTGGTTTTTATGGGAAATTTGAAATGAAAATAGAAAAAAGAGTGTCATATCAATTCTACGTACTCATGGTTTACTAATCAATTTTCAGAAGAAAATCGGATGAGCGGTGGTTTAGACACAGTATTCATATTAGTTTTAGCTCATTTTGAAGCACAGCGTGGTGGCAGCTTTTGGAACTAAACCGGGGATATTTTTAGCCTTAAGGCCACATCGGCATTTTCAAAAGAAGATTGATTGATTGATTGATTTCTTTATTTAGCAACCAGGGAAGGTTAGGTCCTTGAGGCCCTCTCTTCCACCTTACCTGGATAACAGAAGTACAATTATTCCTCTTACAATCGTAGTCAAAGAAGAAACCAACTGTCTGACTTTTGAAACAGTTGATGCCGTCCACGACTGAAATGAGGGGTTCAGGGTCGTCTTGAGGTTCATCTTCGTCTTCAGCAGTTGCTTCTACCGTCACGTTATCATTGACGATTTCCTCAATAATTGTTCGAGTCTGGCTGGTAGTCACCTCATCATCAATGATGGCATATCCCGGGTGCACTTCCAATTCGGGGAAGACTTCGATGATGTCAGGTAGGTACCGCCTCGCCGGGATTTTGGAAGTAGGCTTTTCGAAAACATTCAAACATCTGGCTTGACGTGCAGTCTATACGTAATGCATAGCATCAAGAACAGCGGTTTTAGGGGACGGCGAGTTTCCGTCGGTCGAATTTTCCATTTCGTGAAGATACCTCCGTACAACTTTCTGGCGGTACTTTTATTTATTTATTTATTTATTTATGGGCAAGCCCAATTACATGGTGAAATTACAAAATAGATGAGTCAAGGAATAAAATAAAAAACATTTTGAAAATGATACTTGATGAAAACAATACTGCAGGTTAATAAACTTATTAATAAAATGAATAAATGTCCATGTTCAATATTAATTACAAAAAACATCCGGCGAGGAAAATATTAATCGTTTTAAGGAAGCCAGCGAGTCTGAGAAAAAGTCGAATTCCGGATGGGCGCAGAGTAGCAAGTTGGCCGTGCGGGGAAGTCGAATGAGAGGGCGGTGCAGCAAATAATTCGTCGCAGAAAATGGAATACGAAATAGGGCTGATGAACGGGCAGAAAACCGTGGCAGCTGGAAAAGGATCCCTGCAAGCAGCTCCGGGCAGTCCAGACAGGCATTCAACAATTTATGCAGGAAAGTGAGGTCAGCAGCGCGTCTTCTCATAGCCAGCAGAACCAGCTGACACTTAGCCAACAGACGGTCATAATCGACTTCCGAACCTGGAACGCCGCATTTGAAGGCCACACAGCGCAAAAATTTATGCTGCACCCTCTCAAGCCGGTGACGGTGAATAGCGTAAAATGGGGACCAAACTGGAGAAGCATACTCGAGAATGGGCAGAACGAGGGACTTGTAAAGCAGGACAATAGCGGGTGTACTTGTGAAGTCCCTCGTGTTACGCTTTAAAAACCCCAAGGCTCTCATGGCCCTATTAGCAGTGTCTGAGATGTGGCTTGTAAAGGTCAGTTGTTCGTCCAGCATGACACCGAGATCCCTCAACTCAGTCGATCTTTTCAAAGAACACTTGCTTGAACTTTTGCTTCACTACCTTTATGACTCCTTGCTCAAGAGGCTGCAGCCTACTGGTAGCATTTGGGGGAAAGAGGAATGATCTGGTTGATACGTAGGTAAACAATAAGAAACTTACTCAGTAAACAAACACTCAGTGGGAGAGCGTGCGATGTACCTATAGGTACTTTCCCTACTTCTTAACTGTTCGAAAATAGGGCTCGGGACCGTCAAAATAGTACGCTTTAAGCGGGAATACGTCTTAACCGACTACGTTTTAGCCGGGAAAATTAACGTTAGTTGAGACACTGAAAATCAGGGGACCGGCAGTTTTGTACGTATTATGCGGAAATACGTCTTAAGCGGGTTTTACTGTATTTATTTATACCACGCAGAGTCATTCACGTTTATGTAATATACTCACCTACCTATTAATATAAAATATTTTATCGGTTTACCATGAATTTAACCTATGGTAATGCTTGAAGTAGTTGAAATAAAGAATAACTTCCTTCAAAAAATCTGGGCGTTGTTGGTTGTTCTGCGCCTATAAAACGCTTGACTCCGAAAAAGGTCACATTGGGTAAACTTGACTCGCCTTTGACCTCAAACCGAGTGGATGGATGTCCGTTTCTTTTCCGTGATTACGGGTTGGCGCCGCAGCCATCAATCACCGAATCGTTCAGATTTCGCTTTTTAATCAGGTTTCGATCATCAGTCATCAGCGAAATACGAACGCGTGACTCCGTCAACGCCATTCAAATGGGCCTGGGGGGTTGAACTGGAAGGTTACGCCGTGTCCTTCGGTTTGCTTTATTCAATCAAAAACATGATCCCCCTATTTCGTGCCATCGAAAGCCCATCCCATTCGACTCAGAGTCGATAATTTACGAGCCATTATACCTTTGGAGCAGACGCTATGATGACCTTTGAAACTGATTCCATATGATTGTAATTTATTGATACCCCTATTTGTCAATTTTGGTTTATTATTTTCAACAATGAACCTTGGGGATGTTTTATCAGTTACCATGAACCAAAATTAATGAATTTGGTTTGTAGGTCCCATTTGGGTCCCTCACCTGAACGGGTTGAAAGTTCAAAATGTCTTAGCTCGAAAAACGTTTAACGCAAAAGTATATATTTATGGTTCTTGAGCAGGATTTCAGCCAAGGTTTCTGAAGTGGAGGTAGCAGCGGCTGCAGAAACTTCTGATCGAGCTATGTCTTCAGGAACTTCCGGTTCACCAATCAGACACCAGAATCCGGAAGGTATCACCCAGACTACCGGAGGTGGAGGTAGTTCAAGGTTCAAGAATACCACCTGTTGGAATTGTAGCCATTAAGGTCATACATACAGAATCTGTCGGGCTCCAAAAACAGACTTCTGTGTTGGATGTGGCACAAAGAACAGAACCCTAGAATCATGTAACGATTGTGAGCAGAAAGGAAACAGTTCTTCGGTGATGATGAGTGGCTACTGTGGGTCAGAAAGGTTGAAGAGGTCATGCGTGGAAGCGTCGCTCATACGCTTCCTCGTCCATCGAACCCGGGGGATCCACGCGCTTTCCTCTACATCAAGATTTCTGGCATTCCGTTTCAAGCGGGTGTTGGACTCGGGTGCGACAGCTCCCTTGATGAATCAGCAAGGTTGGAAAAAGATTTCGTCGCTCGGACGCACCTTTGAACCGGTGAAGGACGAAAGAGCGAGCCAATTTCAAATACAGGACGAAAGAGCCACCATCGGAGGACGAAATGAGCGAGATTTGCTACCAAAAGAGCGACTTGGACACTCCCGAAAGAGCGTGTGCCCACAAGAGCGAGTACAGTCCCTGAAAGTGCCAATATAGCGATAAAATAGCGAGTATTTTACCCAAAAGAGCGAATTTCGTCTCAATTCTCTAGTGAGAGGGTTGTAGGACCAATGGAATAACCTATGGAATAATTTTTGCTGGACGTTCACACAACGTTTCCTCTAAAAAACTTACGTTTGCATACGTTCCGTACCTCACGCCTCTCAACAACACGCTCCGTGTGACTTACGTGATTATGAGCGTTTTCCTCTGAAATAATTTGGCTAGTATTCCCATCGGTGACAACAGTTGCAGGACACTTGCCGTTGGTGCAGCGCCACTTCATTCTTCCATCACAATATTCGCGAGACTGTCTATAAAAATAATTTTCCCGCACCAAACAGCGGGCACCCTTGTTTGAAATCGTCAGGTGAAACATCGTGAACGAACGAGTGATAACTAACAACCTAACGGTAGGTATACTGGGCACACATCACGCTACTCATAGGAAGTTGATTGAGAGTTGACAAACAAAGAGAGGGAGTTTGTTGACATTTTGTACCAATAGCTCGAGTAGGTACAGTCCAAGGTGTCGCTCTTTCGGGAGTGTAATATCTCCATTTCTGCCCAGAAGGAAGCATGTTGGATGTACTTGAAAAATTCAAAATTATTAAGAGCGATAATTTTGGTAAATCTTTGAATGATGTAATTCCTTTCTTCCTTTAAGTTTTTCTCCATTATTGTGTTCATTTCTGTGACAGCTTGGTTCCTCCCCTCCCCGCCCCTACCGTACTACCGTCCTTTCACTTTTAGCGAATTTTCAAAGAAAATGAAGCTATTGCAATGGCTTCGAAATTTAAATAATATAAATTTTTGGAAATTTTCTTCATAGAAATCCGTTTCAGACCATTCTAAAACGATTCCTGAAATTTAACACTTTTTAGCGAATTTTCAAAGAAAATGAAGCTATTGCAATGGCTTCGAAATTTAAATAATATAAATTTTTGGAAATTTTCTTCATAGAAATCCGTTTCAGACCATTCTAAAACGATTCCTGAAATTTAACACTTTTTTATATGTATATATATATATATTTATTTATATATGTGTCACTCCAGACGATAACTCTCGATAGAATTGAGATAAACAGCTCACATTTGCACAAAAAATCTATCTTGGCAATCGAAAGGCTAAGTTCGAAGATGGGCGAAATTGGCCTACTCTAAGGAGGGTTTTGGCGCATTTAAAGTGCGCAAAAATTACCCAAAAATCCCCAAAATGTTATTTTCCAACAAGTGACCCCTCATTTTAAAGGTTTTTGCACGCTGAACACGATGGTGGAATCGGATTTTAGATATCTTGATCCGTTCTCAAATTAGAGCATTTAAAGTGCGCAAAAATTACCTAAAAATCCCCAAAATGTTATTTTCTAACAAGTGACCCCTCATTTTAAAGGTTTTTGCACGCTGAACACGATGGTGGAATCGGATTTTAGATATCTTGATCCGTTCTCAAATTAGAGCATTTAAAGTGCGCAAAAATTACCCAAAAATCCCCAAAATGTTATTTTCCAACAAGTGACCCCTCATTTTAAAGGTTTTTGCACGCTGAACACGATGGTGGAATCGGATTTTAGATATCTTGATCCGTTCTCAAATTAGAGCATTTAAAGTGCGCAAAAATTACCCAAAAATCCCCAAAATGTTATTTTCTAACAAGTGACCCCTCATTTTAAAGGTTTTTGCACGCTGAACACGATAGTGAAATCGGATTTTAGATATCTAAATCCGTTCTTAAATTAGAGCATTTAAAGTGCGCAAAAATTACCCAAAACTAGGATAATCTTTAAACTCTTACCCCCACCCCCTTAGAGTGGTCAGATTGAAAAATGTGAGAAGTATTAATTGAAGACGAGAGTTCGAAGCAAAAAAGGGGGAGGCAAACGATTAGTACAACTCCTTGAATTTACCCACAGCGATCAAATAAATAAGCACTTAGTACAATTACGTAATAAACAAACGGTAGAATCAGGATGGACAAAACGTACAAATTAAAATAAATACGAAGAGAATATACATAGAAAACCAAATTTTAGACCGAAGTTTTCCTTTATTCAAAACCATAGCCATTAATTCGAATATTTCTTTGAAAATTCGCTCATTAAGTCATGCTGCATGACTGATTTTTTTATATGTATATATATATTTATATATATATGTGTCACTCCAGACGATAACTCTCGATAGAATTGAGATAAACAGCTCAAATTTGCACAAAAAATCTATCTTGGCAATCGAAAGGCTAAGTTCGAAGATGGGCGAAATTGGCCTACTCTAAGGAGGGTTTTGGCGCATTTAAAGTGCGCAAAAATTACCCAAAAATCCCCAAAATGTTATTTTCCAACAAGTGACCCCTCATTTTAAAGGTTTTTGCACGCTGAACACGATGGTGGAATTGGATTTTAGATATCTTGATCAGTTCTCAAATTAGAGCATTTGAAGTGCGCAAAAATTACCCAAAAATCCCCAAAATGTTATTTTCTAACAAGTGACCCCTCATTTTAAAGGTTTTTGTACGCTGAACACGATGGTGAAATCAGAATTGCGATATCTCATTCCGTTCTCAAACTGGAGCACTTTGAAGATTAAGGAACGTGGTTATTTCTTCGAAAATTCGCTCTTATAGCCATGCTGCATGACTGTGGTTTTTTGGCATTCACTTCCCGGGCCAATCAGAATCGACCCCCCCCCCTTCCTTTGTTCCCTTCACCATTCTTTTTCACAGCCAGCCCCAGTCGTCCACATTTCACTTTGGGACTATTTATAAGGTCACCTCTCCAATGTGCCTTCAGTTATTGTTTGTTACTGACGATGGTTTGATAACCGAAACCGGTATGGGGGTATGACCACTCGCACCCGTCGGGCCAAAACGGAGGTCTACCCAGTCGCACCCGAGAGAAAGTCATTTCGCGGAGACCCACCGGTATAACAGTGCGTTTTCGCGTTTTTCGTGTACTAGTGGAAATATACAACTTTTCAATAACTCCGTTTTTCTGTGAAACCCTTGTGTGATAATTTTCAGCGTTTTCAAATTCATAGCTTCTAAAAATGTTGGATAAAAAAGTTGAATTTCTTCCTAAAATTCACTGGAAGGTTTCCATTGCGCACCATTTGGGTCAAGATTCGAGGATGCAGCTTCCCAGGAAGCGCCCAAATGGGGTCTTTCCAATTGTTCCTTTAGAGGGAGGGACGATTTTATTCAAAGTCCGTTGGCCATAGGAAGGGCGCTTGTTAGGGACGGCCTCGGGTACAGTGAGAAGGTTACGAACGGAGAAGAAGCGGATTGATGGGGGAAGAAGAGAGGCGTAGGTCGGAAGGTACTACTACCCTTATATTCATAGATCCCTCGCTACTTGTTGAACATCGACACAAAGAACCGGTTTCCCGACACAGGGACATCGAAGGTCCTCTATTTTTCCATTTTTTTCATTACCGCTTATTCCATGGAGAAAGGTAAAGGTGTCCCGGACCGGAGAACAGGGTGACCCAGTGCTGAGATTCACATTGTACAGATGTTTTAGCGAATTTTCGAAGAAAAGGAAGCTATTGTTCTCGGTCCAAAATTTTTAAAACTCGAATTTCCGAAAGATTTTTATACCAAAATCCGTTTCAGACCATCCTGAATTCCCTGCCGAAAGACACCAAAAATTATATGTATATTAATTGCTATGCAATTTTAACGCCGGGGGTCATGTGAAAAAAATGTCCTGTCACAATATCCTGTCACAAAAACGCGTCACGCAAAGAGGAATGTGATGAAGATGAGCACAAAGAGGAATGTGATAAAGATGAGCACAAAGAGGAATGTGATAAAGATGAGCACAAAGAGGAATGTGATAAAGATGAGCACAAAGAGGAACGTGATAAAGATGAGCACAAAGAGGAATGTGATAAAGGGGGGGTAAATTGCATAGCAAATTCTCCTTTGTTATACGAAGTATAAGAACACATCCTTCGGGGGTGAGGAACGGCGAAGCCGTTCCGAGGGGGCACAGCCCCCTTTGGGGGTCCAGGGGGCTTGCCCCCTGGCGAGGCCCGAAGGGCCGAGTATATATATATTTATATATATATTTATATATTTATATATTTATATATTAATTGCTATGCAATTTTAACGCCGGGGGTCATGTGAAAAAAATGTCCTGTCACAATATCCTGTCACAAAAACGCGTCACGCAAAGAGGAATGTGATGAAGATGAGCACAAAGAGGAATGTGATAAAGATGAGCACAAAGAGGAATGTGATAAAGATGAGCACAAAGAGGAATGTGATAAAGATGAGCACAAAGAGGAATGTGATAAAGATGAGCACAAAGAGGAACGTGATAAAGATGAGCACAAAGAGGAATGTGATAAAGGGGGGGTAAATTGCATAGCAAATTCTCCTTTGTTATACGAAGTATAAGAACACATCCTTCGGGGGTGAGGAACGGCGAAGCCGGTCCGAGGGGGCGGAGCCCCCTTTGGGGGTCCAGGGGGCTTGCCCCCTGGCGAGGCCCGAAGGGCCGAGTTTATATATATATTTATATATGTATGTGTCATTCCAGACGATAACTCTCGAAAGAATTGAGATAAAAAGTTCAAATTTGCACGAAAAATCTGTCTTGGCAATCGACAGGCTAAGTTCGAAGATGGGCAGAATCGGGTCACCCTAAGGGGGAGTTTTGGGGAGTTTTAGGGGGGGAAAATTACACATAAATTCCCAAAATGAAAAAGTCTGACAAGTGACACCTCATTTTAAAGGTTTTTGTACGCTGAACACGATGGTGAAATCAGAATTGCGATATCTCATTCCATTCTCAAACTGGAGCACTTTGAAGATGAAGGAACGTGGTTATTTCTTGAGATGTTCTTCCTGGTTCGTCTGCTCTAATCTGATAACGGAATGGGATATCGCAATTCTGACTTCACCATCGTGTTCAGCGTTGGAAAATCTACAAACCGAGGTGTTACTCGGCAAAAAATGGAACAAAAAATTTGTTACGTACCCAATACCTACTCTTCTGGTATTCAAAGCATTTTTGATTTCCCCCTCCCCCTCCTTCCACCCCAAATTTTACTTTGCGTAAAACTACTCCTGTTTTAATTTTGTATGGTATCAAGTTGGGAAAACATTGGCCGAAAATTAATTTTCAGAAAATTTTAGGCGGAGGAGGAAGATGCCGAAAACTTCGAAAATTCGCTCTTATAGCCATGCTGCATGACTGTGGTTTTTTATATTTGGTTGACCGATCCGTCGTAGATCATCTTTATGGGACTATATACCTAATGTGTATATATGTTTGTGTCATGTATGCCTGTATCATGCTACAAGTCACAATTTTGGGTGTTTTGACTTGAAATTTTTGGCAGTATTCTCCTAAGGCCTCCAGAATTAATTTGCTGTACAGATTTTGGTGCCACCGTGGTGCCAGGGAACGGCGTCACGCTGACACCAGTGGTGCCATCTGACAAAAAACCGCGTTTGGTATAGTTCAATATTTTCCAGCAAGTTGAATCGACCAGAAGAACTTTCAAAGCTCTACCAATCATCCTTACAGCGATTGTTAGAAATATCTAGCAATAAAACTTTACGATACGCAGCTATTATTGTGCGTGGTAAATAATGCTGAACTTGAGCCTATTTTCAAAATTACGTGATGCTCCTGGTCAGCGGACCCCAGTCCGCCAGTTATAACGTGCAATTTTCTACCTCCCAATCCAGTTTCCTACAATTACAACGTGTTTCAACTTCTTCACAGCGGCCATTGTCCAACTCTGACCCTTTTGGTAAACCAAATAGTGGAAAGTCGGCCAATAAAATGAAGAAGATGACGTTTGGGGGTCGAATTCCTGGTTGCTTCATCCTCAAAGAAAGTTAATCTCCATTAACTACGTAGCTACCTACTCGACAATTTGTTTCTTCAAAATTTGGGGCTTGGCGCTTCATTACTCATTTCCCTCTGCATGTTCAAATTAAACATTTTTAAAAATACGTTGCTACTCCTCATTAGAAGGCGTTAGCATACTTATCTGGACAAAAAATCTGCACCTCTGGGGAGGACAGCCGATCGCGTGCGAGACGCAAAGCCCCAAGCCTGGAAAGACTGTTCACTTTACTTTGTTTTCTTTTGGGAGGACAGGTTCATAAATATGCAAAGGAAGAAGATTCTATCTTTCTAGAATTCCATCATTAATTATTTTGCTATCCTTGAAGCATAACGTTTTTCACGGCCGGCATCAGAGATTTCTCTAAAGCCGGCCATGCGTTTTTGGTTTATTATTCTGTGAATAATACACCTATGTATTCGCTCAGCAAAAAAATGTTATAACACCCCCTCAAAATTTTTTCTTTTCCGTTTCAAGGTGCGTAGATTCCAAAAATGCAATGTCCGTCCGCCGTACGCCGTCCGCCATATCAAGTGTACCGGCTTCATTTTTCGGTCTAAAAAATTCGTTCATTCGCACACATGCTCCATTTGGGCCCTAGTTGTGTCCCGAAACTTTCCAGCCCGATCGGAATATACCCAGGGGTGTTATGAGTGAAAATGTGTGTAAAAATAGGTACTTTTTGCGTTTTAGCAACATGTTGGTAACATGAGCTTCAGAGATATCGTTTTCCATGTTTTTGGGGACGAGAAGACCGAATATGAAGTCGATTTTGACCAAAGAGTGGAAAACTGAGTTCTACCAAATGTTTAGCTCCCAAAATTAATTTTTTATGAGTGAAAAACCTGGGAAATCGTCTGAAATCAGCATCAGTTTGTATAGTAACACTGGAAAAAGTGTCAACACGTGGATCAAGACGATTAAATGGCACTACCAATGATCAAAAATAGTTTACAAAAAAAAAGCCTACCTACCTAATTTGTGTTTTTGGGGCCAAAGTCCAATAGAATAATAAACTCATGTGACAGGGACTTTGCGGCATTTTTCAAATTACAAATAACATACCTGTCAACAAATCTAGTTCTAGTTCTAGTTCTACGGAATAATGACAGACATTAACAGTATCGAATAAATACGCAGTCATATGCGGACATTTCCCCTGTTTTTGCTTTATTATTTTCAATGATGAACCATTGGAACCGAGCATGAAAAAAAAATTCTTCGCTCCCCTCAAAATTTGATGGTTTACGTTTCAAGGTATGTAGAATCCAAAACTGCAATAAAAATATTTCTGTCTGTCCGCCGTACACCGTACGCCGTACGGGCCACTTTAGTTACCATCAATAAAAATTGGTGAAATTCGGGTTATAGGTTCCGTTCGGGGTCTAGTTGGTCCTCGAAGCTCGGCGTTACTGTCAGTCATCTCTAAGCGGTTCAAAATAGGGTTTGATTTTTTCAGAACGCCGTATCTCAAAAACTTTCGTTCGAAGGGTATGTTTTTTTTACGATATTAAATTTGTCTTGAGCTAAACAATTTTTCGAGACTCCATTGTACGTCCAGCCGTTCGTGTGCACCATAAAGCTTCGTCAACACGATCGTGAATCAAACGGTATAAATCCGGCCGGGATAAATCATCACTAGGGAGCACCTGATTATAATCAAGGATGGCTGTATGAAGTCGAGTTGGTTGTTCTGCGATATCGTTTCATTTTATAAGTGATGGACTATTGGATTTTGTTGGTAGGCACTTGTGAAACTTGAATAAACTTTGAAGTATTATTGATGGGTATATTATTACACAACGGTAAATTATTACACAACGGCAAATTATTACACAACGGTAAATTATTGCATAACGGTAAATTATTACAGAACGGTAAATTATTACACAACGGTTCATCACCAAGAAGGGGTTGGATTTTGTTGATCGGTACTTTTGCAACTTGACCAACCGTTGAAGTATTATTGATGGGTAAATTATTACATAATGGCAAATTATTACACAACGGCAAATTATTACACAACGGTAAATCATTGCACAACGGTAAATTATTACAACCAAATCCAAAATAACCATCATTTTTCAAATAAAATAGTAATTATCACCGAACAACCAATTCTCGATTTCACACAGCCATGCGTGATTATAATCAGCTGTTCCCTAGCAATGACATCCGGGCTGGATGTATACCGTTTCATTCACAGTCATGCTGACGTAGCTTTTCGGTGCATTTCTTCTAGGTGAGCAAATAGCAAACGGATGGACGTAAAATTCTCCGGGTGATCTTAAAAAATGCTGAAGTTCAAGACCGACTTAAATACGTTGCAGATTGTTGAACAACGGTTTATTATTTGACTGTATAAACGCGTAATCACTGTTTCCTGTGGCCAGTACCTACCCTTGTGCTTCCCCCAAGAGAGAATTCTGTCAGTAATAATTTTTTCAAGTTAAAACATGTAAAACGATACCTCACAAGCTCGTGTTAAACAAAGAAAAACGGAGTTTTTGAAAAAATAGTCTATATCCACTAATACACGAAAAAACGCGAAAAACACTGTTATACCGGTTTCGGTGATCAAACCATCGTCAGTAACAAGCAATAACTTAGTTATTTTAATTTGCGGAATTTTAATATGCGCTGGAGGTAGGTAGCAACCACCTCCAGTCAACTCCATGATGTGCAGCTGCTAAAGACAAAAGACCGTTTTCTTTCTGTTCTCTTGGAATTTTCTGTTTTTTGCCAGTGATTTTTGATTAATTGATTTGACTTTAGACTTGTGCTTTTCTTACTTTTTTTTTTGGATAAAAGCCAGGAATTGGAGATTAATCGTACCTATTGATTTATAACGATAAATATTCGTGTCGTACTTTTCAAATTCGATTGGAATATTATTTCAAATTCTTAACATCTGCAATATTTATTGTTTGTTACTGACGATGGGTTGATCACCGAAGTCGGTATAACAGTGTTTTTCGAATTGTTTCGTGTATTAGTGGAAATAGACTATTTTTCCAATAAATCCGTTTTTCTTTGAAATTGGTTTCCACGATTTCTAAGCGAGTGATTTAGTTCGTCTCATGTTAAACATTCGAAAACCCCTTTTTGCATCATTTTCCACCCATAACACCCCTGGGTGTATTCCGATCGGGAGCCCACCCAAGCTTCGGAGCACAGATAGGGCCCAACAGGAGCCTGAATGCGAAAACACGACGATTTTAGACAAAAATTCTTCGCACGTTGGTCAAAATCGACTTTATATTCGGTCTCCTCGCCCTAAAAAACATGGCAAACGATAGCAGACGTTTCTTTAGTTTAACTAGAAATTTACTCAAAATTGAAATAAAATCCGTGAAATCAACAATCCTAGAAGAAGTTTTCAGTTCCGAGCAAATGAAAAAATTTGAGGATGAAATTAATTTTATTTAGCAAGTAATCGTTCAGATTTAAGTTTTGTGACGGGATAACTAAATTGAGGTGGGGATGAACCCACTAGTGAATTTCAAAGGAACTCTCCACCTCTGGTTAGGGATCGAAATAAATACAAGTTTATTTATTGAAGAGGAGAAAAATAGGATTTACTTTCAAAACAAAAATAAATGTTTAAATAAAACTTCTCAGGGCATCACAGATACAATCGCAAACGTACGTCAGCGAGACCCAAAATTGTCTATTATTGTATGGTGCTGGTACTGGTACTCACAGCTTGTAGAGTTCCTACGGCCGTGGAATAATATCAAGGTATACCTTAGAATGAGTGCCACTGCGGAGTCGATACCTATCAATTCTAGTTTGGGAAGGAATGGAAGGGGCGGAATTTGTCGATTTATCCACGCGACGATGTAAATGGCCGAACCGTAGCCCAGCTCCCAGCTCCAGACTAATACTGATCAAGATCAAAAGAGAGTTTGAGTTGAGACATTTCAACAGAACCTTGCTAAGACATCATGGCGAAGAGACATAAATTGACACATCCATATAAGATCGTTGCATACCGGTACTAAAAATGTAGTGTTGCGTAGTTCGGAGCGGTCAGCGGAGACGACGTCGACGGCAGAGACGATTACCCGACAAATTGTTCAACTGCACCGGCGATCCAACAACCGATCAAAATCAGCTAAAAGGGACGGGGAATTTGAAGTATTTTTCAGCAGTATTACGAGATGAAAATGTGCAACAGGTGATGGAACGTTGGGCTTACCGGAGATATCTTGCAGATGAATTCACGGTGAGGAACTCCAGTAAGGGACCGCAGGAATTGTGAATCCAGGGAGAGTATTTCTGAAGGAAAGTTGAATTTTTCTTTTGTTCGAAGAACGATATGGGATAGAAATGTTGACGAACGATACAATTATGGGACGTCGAGAACGAAACATAAACGCTGCAATGTCCTTGTCACATGGGTTTATTATTTTGTACAGAATACCCTGTATAGATAACCCGTCTATATAATATAATATGTACTATTCTATGCATATTATGTGGATCGCAGACCCTCCGTAGGTGAGTACCTTACCCCGTACTCGTTACTAGGTACCTACCTAAATCACGAGTTAAGTAAATGTTGATAAAAAATTCTGTCGATGACAAACAGTAACTAAAACGGCAAAAAGAAACGCGAATAATGAAGTTCTGAAGTAAAATTGTTCATGTGGAGTGAAATAGCTGCCCCTTCTGCGTATATCACTGTTTTCTGTGGTCAATACCTACCCTCGTTGTCAAGTATATTGAACCATTGTGTAGCAACTTGTCCATCAATAATACTTCAACTTTATTCACGTTGCAAAAGTACCGATCAACAACATCCAGCTCCTTCATGGTAGATGAACCGTTGTGTAATAATTTGCCGTTGTGTAATAATTTACCGTTGTGTAATAATTTACCGTTTTGTAATAATTTACCGTTGTGTAATAATTTGCCCTTGTTCAATAATTTACCATTGTGTAATAATGTACTCATCAATAATAGTTTAACGTTTGTTCAATTTTCACAAGTGCCTACCAACAAAATCCAATAGTCCATCACTTATCAAATGAAATAATATCGCAGAACAACCAACTCGACTACACAAAGCCATCCTTGATTACAATCAGGTGCTCCCTAGTGATGATATCCCAGCCGGATTTATACCGTTTGATTCACGATCTTGTTGACGATGCTTTTTGGTGCACACGTACGGCTGCACGTACGATGCTCCGGGTGGTCTCAAAAAATTGTTTAGCTCAAGACAAATTTAATAACGTAAAAAAAACCATACCCTTCTATCGGAAGTTTTCGAGCTACGGCGTACTGAAAATTTTAACCCCTATTTTGAACCCCTTAGAGATGACTGACAGTATCGCCGAGCTTCAAGGACCAACTAGACCCCGAACGGAACCTATAGCCCGAATTTCATCAATTTTTTTCGTGGTAACTAAGAAAAGTGCTCAGTACGGCGCGTACGGCGGAGAGACAGAAATTTGTGTTTATTATTTTCAATAATGAACCATTGGAATCGAACAAGAAGAAAAAAATTCTTACCCCCCCTCAAAATTTGATGGTTTACGTTTCAAGGTATGTAGAATCCGAAACAGCAATAAAAATATTTCTGTCTGTCCGCCGTACGCCGTACGGGCCACTTTTCTTAGTTACCAAGATACTAAATTGGTGAAATTCCGGTTATTGGTTCCGTTCGGGGTTTAGTTGGTCCTCCAAGCTCGGCGTTACTGTCAGTCATCTCTAAGGGGTTCAAAATAGGGTTTGAAATTTTCAGAACGCCGTAGCTCGAAAACTATTGATAGAAGGGTATGGTTTTTTTTACTTTATTAAATTTGTCTTGAGCTAAAACATTTTTTGAGACCACCCGGAGCATTGTACGGCCAGCCGTTCGTGTGCGCCAAAATATTCGTCAACACGATCGTGAATCAAACGGTATAAATCCGGCCCGGATATCATCGCTAGGGAGCACCTGATTATAATCAAGGATGGCTTTGTGAAGTCGAGTTGGTTGTTCTGTGATATTATTTCATTTGATAAGTGATGGACTATTGGATTTGTTTGGTAGGTACCAGTGAAACTTGATCAAACGTTGAAGTATTATCGATGGGTAAATTATTACACAATGGTAAATTATTACACAACGGCAAATTATTACACAACGGTAAATTATTACATAACAGTAAATTATTACACAACGGTAAATTATTACACAACGGCAAATTATTACACAACGGTTCATCTACCAAGAAGGGGTTGGATTTTGTTGATTGGTACTTTTGCAACTTGACCAACCGTTGAAATATTATTGATGGGCAAGGTATTACACAGCGGTTCATTATACTTGACCAGACGGTAGGTATTGATCACAGTAAACAGTGATCTACGCAGAAAGGGCATCTATTTCACTCCACATCAACAATTTCCCATCAGAACTTAATATTTGCGTTTCTTTTCGCCATTTTAGTTTGTGTTTAGTATATACTTGTGTTTTTAGAGGAATAAATTTCATTTTCATTTCTATCTGTGGACGTCAATATCCCAGGTTCTTTTCCCCGTTCCGTGGAGCCGGTACGAGATCCACGTGATGGCCCGGCGGCGGAACGGGACCGGAAAACCCACGACAACGACAAAGGCGACCGCTAATCTCTCGCCCAGTCGGGGCTCTCAGAGGCGGATCTCCGGACCCGGTTTCCACAATCTCGGGGTCCCATTTACACCCTCTGGACCCAGTTCCTGTCCGACCCACGAAAAAAGAGGCCGAAAGAAAAAGAGAAATACGGTGATAAGGCTGCGGCGTCCTACGGGGGAAAAAAACTCGGACTGATACAGTGAGATATCCAATTAAGCCTACCGGGTCCTAAAGCCTTTGGGAAAATCCGAAAAATACGAAGAGCCGAAACATGTTGGGACAAAGAGGGTTTTATTCGGAAGATTTTTTTTTCTATCTTCAAACGAACATTTTATTATACTCCCGATGTGACACGTCGGTGAACGGGACTTAACGAGAGATTACACTTCAAATTTTAGTTGATTACTCTATGAATAATACGCCTATATATCTAATCTGCCCTCCAAAGTAAAAAATCCCTGCACAACGGTTTATTATTCTGTACACAGTACCCTTCTGTTACAGATCACAGCTCTCTGTATAGATAACGCGTCTGCATAATATAATATGATATGTACTATTCCATGCATATTATGTGGATCGCAGACCCTCCGTAGGTTAGTACCTAACCCCGTACTCGTTACTAGGTACCTACCTAAATCACGAGTTAAATGTTGCTAAAATAATTCTGTCGATGACAAACAGTAACTAAAATAGACAAAAGAAACGCAAATAATGAAGTTCTGAAGGATAATTGTTTATGTGGAATGAAAAAATTTGCAAACGTACATACCAACAAATTCCAGCCCCCTTTATGTAGATGGTATAATGAACCGTTGTGTAATAATTTACCGTTGTGTGATAATTTACCTATCAATAATACTTCAAATCAACAAACTCCAAAAGAGCCATAATTTTTCAAATGAAATAATATCACAGAACCCTAGCAAAGATTTTATCTCGGGCCAATTCCCGATTGTTAGCGCGTCCCTGGTGGTGATATTTGTGCTGAATGTTGAAAATGCCTGACGGTGCAAACTTCGGGGCCTTACTGTGAACGAACGGCTGGACGTACGATGCTCCGGGTGGTCTTAAAAAACTCTCAAGTTCGAGAAGTATTTAAAACCGAAAAAAAGCGAGATAACGGCGTCCTGGAGATTTTAACCCCTATTTTTCGCCCTGACATTAACGCCGAGCTTCGAGGACCAACTAGACCCCAAATGGGACCTATAAACCGAATTTCATCAATTTTTTTCATGGTAACTAAGAAAAGTGCTCCGTACGGCGCACGGGGTATGGTGTACAGCGGACGGACAGAAATTTTTTTATAGCATTTCCGGATTCTGCATACCTTGAAACGTAAACCATCAAATTTTGAGGGGGGTAAAAAATTGTCATGCTCGATTCCGTAGACTCGATTTTTTCCATTTTAGAGATTTTTCTATGGCTGGATTCGTATCTCAAAGACCTATTTTGGCATCTGGTTGTAAAAGTTGCGAAAATTTCCCTGAAAAAGTTATTCAAGGAAAATGTCCACGGGTTTTCGAGTTTTTGATGGTTTTCCAACTATGAAACGACGTAGTAGTTCTTCCAGAAAATAAAAACAGTACATGCCTGATCTACGGTGTTAATTCATTAGAACAGTGAATTTAATTTAATGGCCATCAGGACAGTACTGTTTTTCCTTGTTGTGTCCCTCTCGTAGTTGTCTGAATTCGTCAGGCGGTGCCTTTGGTTTATTATTCTGCGAATAATACACCTATGTAATCGCTCAGCAAAAAAGTTTTGTAACACCCCCTCAAAATTTTTTCTTTTCCGTTTCAAGGTGCGTAGATTCCAAAAATGCAATGTCCGTCCGCCGTACGCCGTATCACGTGTACAGGCTTCATTTTCGGTCTAAAAAAGTCGTGCTTTCGCACACATGCTCCATTTGGGCCCTAGTTGTGTCCCGAAACTTTTCAGCCCGATCGGAATACACCCAGGGGTGTTATGAGTGAAAATGTGTGTAAAAATAGGTACTTTTTGCGTTTTATCAACATGTTGGTAACATGAGCTTTTGAGGTATCGGTTTCCATGTTTTTTTGGACGAGAAGACCGAATATGAAGTCGATTTTGAACAACGAGTGGAAAATTGAGCTTGTACCAGATGTTCAGCTCCCAAAATTGATTTTTTATGAGTCAAAATCCTGCGAAATCGTCTGAAATCACCATCAATTTGTAGAATAACACTAGGAAAAGTGTCAAAACGTGGATCAAGACGATTAAATGGCACTACCAATGATCAACGATAATTAAAAAAAAAAAAAGGAGCGTACCACCTAATTTAAGTTTTGGGGGCCAAAATTGGTGGAAACCATCAGAAATAGCTATTTCAATTATTTTACATGAAATAAACAATAAATGAACAGCCAGCATTTCTTTAGATATGTCCAATAGAATAATAAACCCATGTGACAAGGACTTTGCAGCGTTTTTCAGTTTTGTGATGAGCGCCAAAAGCTTCGAGCGACCGCCCGTAGGTGGCTTGCGAAACGCGGTAAGTCGTGTTTTACAAGGAGAAATAAAGGTACTGTTTTTCCCGTTGGAAAGGGGTGAAAAAACTCCAGCAACTACAGGGGGAAACAACCGTAGCATGAGCGTCCAACGAAGAAGAGCAGTAGCAGACCCTCTACCGTTGTTTGAAGCAAAATTTACCTCATCTTCTATAATAAAGAAAAACAGTTGCTTACATAAATTTATGTGTATTCTTCCAAAATTGATGCGCCTTGCTGTACAGACGTAGAAACTAAATTTGGATCAATTGCAAAAAAATTGGAAAATATTGAAGAATACCCATTTTACAGCCTAAAAGCTTTACCTGCGTTTTTCTCAAAACTAGATTTCCTTGTTCTACGGCTTTTTTGCTTTGGACGGCAGTATTCGCTCATCAAAAAATGACTAATACTGTTATAAAGTGGATATTTCCGACGTTTTAGAAGAGTTGGACAGGAGCACACTACACCGATAGCCCTCGATCAAACGTTCCGACTGATTTGACTGGGCTGTGGAATTTATATTAGTTCAGAACCACAGCAGGCAACAACAGGGGCCACCGTGGATAAAGATCCAGCTCGGGTGTATGAGGGAGTGAACCGTGTGCGGCTGCCGGTCATCTGAGGTGAAAATTAGCCGGGATGAAATTTCCTGAACGCCGTAGCTCTAAAACTTTCAACAGAACGGCATTTTTTTACATTTTGCTATTATTCCTCAATTAATGCACATAATTATGTATTCGCTCCGGAAAAACGTTTTTTAACACCCCCTCAAAAATGTTTCTTTCACGTTTCAAGGTGCGTAGATACCAAAAATGCAATATCCGTCCCTCGCATCATCCATATCTACTTCATTTTTGGTCTACAAAGTTCGTTCTTTCGCACACATGCTCCATTTGGGCCCTAGTTGTGTCCCGAAACTTTGCAGCCCGATCGGAATATACCCAAGGATGCTATGGGCGAAAAATGGGTGTAAAAATAATTAAGGTTTTTCGATGTTTTAGTAACATGAGCTTGTGAGTTATAGTTTTCCATGTTTTTTAGGACGAGAAGACCAAACATGACGTCAGTTTTGACCAAAGAGTGGAAAATTGATGTTCTGACGAAGTTTCAGCCTTAAATTTACGTTACATTATTTTGGTCTAAAGTCGTCGTTCTTCCGTATACAGTTTGGGTACCCATTTGGGAACACATTCGGTTCCTAGTTGTGCTCTGAAGCTCGGCCGCCCGATCTGAAAACACCCAGGAGTGTTATGGAGGGAAAATGGGTGTAAAAATAGGGGATTTTGAGGTTTGTTTTTGGGGGTTTTAGTGAACTTGAGCTTGTGAGGTATCGCTTTCCATGTTTTTTAGGACCGAACATGCAACGGCAAGAAGATAAGACGATATAGCAACGAGCAGTAGGCCAACCTGTAACTGTAATGGCCTTAAGCAAAGAATAATGGAGCAGGGATTTTGTGAGTTTATTAGAAAACCTTAAATCTGTTATTGTAGAAACGGATTTCGTACAGAATGACTATGATAAATATGAAAAGTAATTTAGCAACTGTTGTATAACCTGGGTTGTTGAAGAAAAAACTTCAAAATTTGGAAGGGCTAGTGGAGGGGTGATGATCGGTTGTAGGAGTGGGACGTCAACTTGGAGGGACTAAGATTATGCGTTTTCCCAATGTATTTGAACAAAAATAAATGGCTTGAAGATTTCTTAAAGATTACAGGCAAAATTGTGGAAAATATGGATAAGAATGTTATATTGGTCGGTGAGGCAAATGCTAGGATAGGAAACATGCAGCTTTTGCCTAACGAGTTATTGGAGTTGTATAGTCGTATAGGTGTATAGTCAGTTGTATAGTCGTATAGTCGTATAGGTGTAGTAAGGATTTGGTGGGAAACAGTTTAGGAAAATCTTTCGTAGAGGCGTGTGATGAGATGGGTTTGGTGATAATCAATGGCCATACTGTGTCCGACAGTTTAGGGGAATTCACGTACGTTGGGCAGGTGGGACGTCTGTAAATGATATTTTTTGTGTGAGGTGATAGGTTACGGTAACAAGGACACTTGTTGACTAAGGTAATTGTGTAAGTGGTTGCGCAAACTTTATATTATCAGTAGGCATAATCGCACGAGCGCAAACACATCTCCCCATTCATTCTCGGATCACTTGTTGAAAAACGCTGCAAATTATTACACAACGGTTTATTATTTACCTGTATAGTTGCCCCTTCTGCGTAGATCACTGTTTTCTGCGTCAATACCCCCGAGCTCCCCCCAGGAAAGCCCTAAATCGGGTACTGGAGCCGGCCCGAGAATTAAAGTTTCATAAAAATGCGCGGGATTTGATAACCCAGTCATTAATTATTTATAGTTATTCGTGAAGCATAAGTAAATAACAAACCGTTGTGGGAGAAACCGTTGTGTAATAATTTGCCTGCATAGATGCACCTTCTCCGTAAGTCACTGTTTTCTGTGATCAATACCTACCCCCGAGCTTCCCCCAGGAAAGTCCTAAACCGAGTAGGGTAAGGTGGGGGATTGGGATACCTGTAACTTCGTCGTGCAATTGCGTCGTCCAGAAAAGTCGTACAGGTCTGAAATTAGTCTCATTTTAACACAAATTTAATGAATTTTTATGATAGGGTATTGCATTTACAGATTAGCAAACCTAGTGATTACTATACCTATAAAAAAAGTGCTTAGGATACCATTTCCCCACTATCGGGGTAATGGGATCCCCCGAGTGGGGTAATTGTATCCTCTGAACTGCATGTGCCAATGTACTTAAAAAAAGCAAAACCTGGCCAGCTTTTTATTATTATTTTTATTGAGCACCAGGCAACACATTCCTTTTATGCGTTTAACTAGTGCCTAGAAATAGTTAGAGGCTCAACTACAGAACGTAAAATAGTCAACTGAAGAATTCCTTATCTTTATAAATAACTCAATGAAGGCTTGACACAAATTTATTTATTTTATATAATTATCTTCGTTATAAGAATATCTTTACAAACTTCGGTAAAATAGGAACGTAGGTAAAATGTGTAGAGAAACCTTGTAAAACTAATTCAACTCTATGAGGGCAGCAATTCACAAAGCTGGCAAAGGTCACTAGCTGGTCTCCCTGCAGAGCACAAATAGTGCGCCCACTGCAAACAACCTGTGCACTTCCATAATAATCCGTCTTCTGTGTCGTCTTCTCGGCAAATATAACAGAAGAGAGTTTCATCGTCAATAATGTCATCCAGCTCATCATCGCTGCATAAATCCTCATCATTATAGCCGTGGTCAGTGTCACTGCTGTCATCAGAATCCACTATCTTCTTCTGTTTCTTCAAAGATTTTTTCACAACTGCTTTTGGTTTCATCACCTTTGTCTTCTTTTTTGAGGGTCCTGCTTCAGAATCACTGTGGACGTCACAAGTTTTCAGCGCTATGTTCCGCTTCACGACCTCTATTTTTGGTTTTTTTATTTTCTTCTCTTTTTCTCGTTTTTTCTCCTGTTTTTTCAATAGTTCATCTTTTGTAGGTGTTGATGTTAAGATTTCTGAATGTTGTTTTGCTCTTCCTCCTTTCTTTGCAGGAACTGTATTAACTGGAAGGGGCATAAACGATTCAATTGGCCTTGAATCGTCTCCAGATCCTTGAGACGTGGACGGTGTAGATGATGAGTTTAGGGTACAAACAGGTAGCTCCGGACTTGGGGTGAGAATATCAGCAGCCAGATAATCCTTGTCAGTAAAAGCACCAGAATTCAATGGGTAGATTCCAGTACTTTGAAATCCAGAAACAGCAGTCCCTACTGTTGCTACTTTCGAGTAGGCAAAATTGAAGAGTTCAGCAAGATCATAAGGGGTTATTTTCTTGAGAGCCTCAGTCCTCATGAATCGGTCACACTCTGACCGAAATGCAGCCTTCAATGGCGCAAAAAATGAAACATCTAAGGGCTGTGTTCTGTGGGATGTATGAGGGGGAAGGAAAACCATTGTGATACCATTTTCTCGGCACTTATCATACGCTTCAAGTGTTGTATGACTGAAATGGTTATCCAGGACCAGAAGAACAGGGTTATCCTTGCTTGCCTTCGTGTGGTGTATGAAGTGATCAAGGTACAAGGTGAAGAGCTCTTGTGAAAACCATCCGTTGTCAGAGCACTCGTACCGTGATCCTGGTGGACCGCCTTTTGCGAGAGAAGGTGCCATTCTTTTTCTCGGAAAAATTAACATGGGTGGTACGTATGACCCTGAAGCACTCATTGCGCATACAACTGTCACGTTTTTCCCCCTCTCCCAACTTGTGACAGCACCGACTCTCCTTTTCCCTTTCTCACTCAAAATGTTCCGTGGAACTTGAACAGTAGAAATACCTGTCTCATCCACATTATAGATATTGGAAGGTTGAAAAATGAATCTGTTCATGACACATTCCAGATTTGAGTAGAATAGTCCGACTTCTTCTCGACTGAACGCTGAAATCCTGTTAATAGAGGTGGCCTCAGGAGAACGGATTTTAATGGATTCGTGTCTTTTCAAAAACCCCTTCAACCAATCATATCCAGCTTTGCCGTTATTACCATTAAATCGGTGAGGAATATTGTTTTCTTTGGCAAACTGAAAAACAACTGTGCGAAGCTCAACTGGTGTAATACCATAAAATAAGTTAGACAGCAACAGAATCCTATCCCTCAAACGTATTTCTTGCGATTCACTGAAGGTGGGCTTAGTACCTAATTTTGGTCCGTTCATATTACCTGTTCTCCTTCTTTTTTTCAAGGTTGGAAGAGGAATGTTGTACGCCTCACTGGCCTGGGAGATTTTCATTTCGCCAGAGTTAATGGCTTCAAGTGCCATTTTTAGCTGCTCCGCGGTCTATCCAGCCTTCAATGTTGTCCTCGTATTCTTGGCATCTGAAAAGTTTAAATGCAACCTTTACGTTCATAATTATTCAAATTTTCGGAGTGAAAGGTTGTGGGGTAATGGGGTCCGGATTATGGGGTAATGGGATCCACTCAAGAAAGTGGATCCCATTCCCCCGTAACCGAGGATCCCATTACCCCACTTGTTTACTTTTTGGTAGAACGCTCGCTGACATCTTATTTCTGAACGGATTTTGAAAAACAAAAAATGATTCGAAAGATGAAGAGTAGTTCTAACGATTGTGAAAAGAAAAATTACTAAAATACGAAAAAATAAGCGACTTACCTACCTCGTTTTCAAGACGTAGCTGAAATTAGAAGAAAACACCTCCAAAATGTTGACACGGGAAATGAGCGGCATTTGTTTAAACAGCTGTAAAACTGTTGATAATATAAGGTCCTCAGTTTCACGAAAGAGGTTAGAGCCAGCCGGATTACTGGAGAAGCTGTTAGATTTGCTTGAACTTCGAGGGATACCATTACCCCATGGATCTCATTACCCCACTTTACCCTAATAGAGCTGGCCCGGGAATTAAAGTTTCATGAAAATACGCGGTATTCAACTATTCAATAATCAATTGTTGTTATTCATGAAGCATAAGGAACATAATAAACCGCTTTATAATAAACCGTTGTGTAGTAATTTACGAGTATAGATCTGCGAGGATCACTGTTTTCTGTGGTCAGTACTCTCGTCCTCCTCACCAGGAAAGCCCTAAATCAAGTACTGGAGCCGTTAAAGTTCAGTAAAAATGCGCGGGATTCAATCATTCGATCATTAATTTGTTATTTGTTGTTATTCATGAAGCATAACGTTTGTTCAAGTTCCAAAAGTAGGTACCTATCAACAAAATCCAAAAGATCCTTCATTTTTTGAATGAAATAGTACCACAAAAACACAAACTCGACTTCATACAGCCATCCGTGATTATGATCAGGTGGCTCCCTAGTGATGATATCAGGGCCGTATTTATACCGTTTGATTCACGATCGTGTTGACGATGTTTTTCGGTGCAAACGAACTGCTGGTCGTACAATGCTCCGGGTGGTCTCAAAATATTAACGTAAAAAAACCATACTCTTCCACTGAAAGTTTTCGAGCTGCGGCGTTCTGAATATTCCAACCCCTATTTTTCACCAGAGATGACTGACAGTAACGCCGAGTTCGAGGACCAACTAGACCCCAAACGGTTCCTAAAAACCAAATTTCGTCAAATTTTTGTTCATGGTTCATTCTACATACCTTGAAACGGAAACCATCAAATTTTATTGTGGGGGGGGGGGGGGGATTTTTGTTTCACGTTCGATTCCAAAGGTTCATTATTGAAAATAGTAAACCAAGATGCTTGAGTTGTACGGTTTTCCAAACTAATGTCACCCGAGATATTGGACTGAACATTAGTTGGAGGACACCCAGCAGCACTTGTGCGACATAGGAAGGTACAGACTTGCAGGACAGTGATACGGTCGGTCGAAGGTGTCGTCGGAAATATTTATATTATTCGGGGCGTCAATCGGCGGGTTTGATGGGGTTTCGGTGCCGATAAAATTTTCTCTGCTCCGGGCACGTGACGAAAGCTCCGCCCGTCACTCGGATCCTGCGGCCTTTGAAATATCGCGGGACAGGTAATCCCATTAAACCTCCACCAGCACCGCCACAGCCTTCCGGAGTCACACAAAGGAGGAAAATCAAGTATCGACAGGTGCAGTGAGGGAAGAACTTCGACTGAGGTGTTGGAGAGTTGTGATCGGGGTTGCCAGACGTACTTTGGTTTATTATTCTGTGACTAATACACCTATGTATTCGCTCAACAAAACATTTTTATAACACCCCCACAAAATTTTTCTTTTCCGTTTCAAGTTGCGTAGATTCCAAAATTCCAAATGCAATGTCCGTCCGCCGTACGCCGTATCACGCGTACCGGCTTCATTTTCGCTCTAAAAAATTCGTTCTTTCGCACACAGGCTCCATTTGGGCCCTAGTTGTGTCCCGAAACATTGCAGCCCGATCAGAATATACCCAGGGGTGTAATGAGTGAAAATGTGTATAAAACGCTGCAAATCCCTGCACAACGGGATCATTCGATCATTAATCCTCCTGTTACAGACCACAGCTCTCTGTATAGATAACCCGTCTATATAATATAATATGTACTAGGTATTCTATACATATTATGTAGATCGCAGACCCTCCGTATGTTAGTACCTAACCCCGTACTCGTTACTAGGTACCTACCTATATCACGAGTTAAATGTTGCTAAAATAATTCTGTCAATGACAAACAGTAACTAAAATGGCAAAAATAAACGCAAATAATGAAGTGATAAAGGAAAACTTTGATGTGGAGTGAAAATACACTGGAATTGGCGGATGAGGTTGGGACAGAAACAAAAGCCGGCGCCACAACGCGAAATCCCGTGTGATTGGAAAGGCCTAGGCCAGTCATAATACAGAGTTTTTGCAGCACACTCACGACGAAACGAACGAAACGAAAGCAGTGCTGCGCATGCGCACTTAAGACACCGAAAAGTTTGACGAACCGTGACGACGAAAAATACTAGGATCTCGCGGTGTCAGCTTTCGTCGTGTTGATATGACGAAACGTAATTTAACCTTACATCTGTATAACACTACCTACCTTCTTCTGTTTTCCTTGGAAAATAAATGTCGATTGTCGTATTCACAGCTGCTTCTTGGCGTCTTGGTAGACTTGACGCCATGTGTGGACATAGATTTGTATTAACCATGGAGTAAAATGGATGAAAGAGAGGTTGACATAACGTTAGCGTGACTCCACCAGCCGGTAGACGCCAAAGCTGAACGAAAACTGAACCGAAAAAGGTTAGCATCTGACTTCGGTCGCCCTATCCGCCATTTCCGTTTCGGTGTCGTTTTCCGTTTCGTTTCGTCACGAGTGTGTTGCAAAAACTCTCTAATGAATTTATTGAAAAAACAAAAGTAAACGATTGATTGAACTATTGCGGACCATGCCAATGCGCACCACGCCAATTTAGACAATTCGATTATAATCAAGGATATTGTATCCAATATTGTCGGGGGGGGGGGGCAGTCTTCAATTGTTTGCCGTTGTGAATAATTTACCGTTGCGTAATAATTTGCCGTTGTGTAATAATCTACCATTGTTACAGATCACAGGTCTCCGTATAGATAACCCTTTATATAATATATGTACTAGTCTATACATATTATGTAGATCGCAGACCCTCCGTAGGTTAGTACCTAACCCCGTACTCGTTACTAGGTACCTACCTAAATCACGAGTTAAATGTTGCTAAAATGATTCTGCCGATGACAAACAGTAACTAAAATGGCAAAAAGAAACGCACATAATGAAGTTCTGAAGGGAAATTGTTGATGAGGAGTGAATAAAGTTGCAAAAGTACCTACCAACAAACTCCAGCCCCTTCTACGTAGATGGTATGTACTCGTATAATGAACCGTTGTGTAATCATTTACCGTTGAGTAACGATTTACCATTGTGCAATAATAATTTAACCATCAATTATTGATGGTTAGTATAGAAGGATTATCTATATACTTCAACGTTTGTTCAAGTTTCACTACCTATCAACAAACTCCAAAAGAGCCATCATTTTTCAAATAGAATAATATCACAGAACAACCAACTCGACTTCATACTCCGTCAATATAATCAGGTGGCCCCTGGCAATGATTTTATCTCGGGCCAATGTCCGATTGCTAGCGCGTCCCTAGTGATGATATTTGGGCTAAATGTATACAATTTCATTCACCCTACTGTCGAAAATGCCTGTCGGTGCAAACTTCGGGTCCTTACTGTGAACGAACGGCTGGGCGTACGATGCTCCGGGTGGTCTTAAAAAACTCGTAAGTTCGAGAACTATTTAAAACCGTAAAAAGGTTCGCGTAAAAAAAGGTATAGGCGTTCTGAACATTTCAACCCCTATTTTGAACCCCTTAGAGACTGACAGTAACGTCGAGCTTCGATGACCAACTAGACCCCGTACGGAACCTATAACCCGAAATTCATCAATTTTGTTTCATGGTAACTAAGAAAAGTGGCCAGTACGGCGTACGGCGGACGGACAGAAATATTTTTATTGCAGTTTTTGATTCTACATACCTTGAAACGTAAACCACCAAATGTTGAGGGGGTTAGCATTTTTATTTTCATGCTCGATTCCAATGGTTCATTATTAAAAATAATAAACCAAAATAGGTACTTTTTGTGTTTTAGTAACATGTTATAACATGAGCTTTTGAGATATGTTTTTCCACGTTTTTGGGGACGAGAAGACCGAATATGAAGGCGATATCAACCAGAGTGGAAAATTGAGGTTCTATCAAATGTTCAGCTCCCAAAATTTATATTTTATGCGTAAAAAAAAGAAAAACGGAGTTATTGAAAAAAATAGTCTATTTCCACTAATACACGAAAAACGCAAAAAACACTGTTATACCGGTTCCGGTGATCAAACCATCGTCAGTAACACACAATAACTATATTTTAGTTGAGTTATTGTGTGTTACTGACGATGGTTTGATCACCGGAACCGGTATAACAGTGTTTTTTGCGTTTTTCGTGTATTAGTGGAAATAGACTATTTTTTTCAATAACTCCGTGTTTCTTTGAAATGGGTTTCCACGATTTCTTCGCGAGTGATTTAGTTCGTAGTAACAAAACAAGGGAAATCGTCTAAAATCTCCATCAGTTTGTACAACAACAGTGGAAAAAGTGTCAACACGTGGATCAAGACGATTAAATGGCACTGCCAATCATCGAGAAGAAAAAAAGCGTTCCTAATTCGTGTTTTGGGGACCAAAATTAGTGGGAACCATCAGAAATAGCTATTTCAATTATTTCACGTGAAAGAAACAATAAACGAACTGCAGTACAATACTAACTTGTAAAGCCTATCAGATTACTTAATAATTTTTTATGAAATTTGACCTCTGTAGAACGTGCAATCTTTTTCACAATTTTAAATTTTGAAATGTTCAAATGTTCCAACTGATATTGGCCAACATTTTAAGTAACTCCATTGAAAACAGAAGAATCGTACAAGAAATTTAACGTTCTTTCAAATGGTGTAATTGGATTTGTTGTAGTCTCAATATTTTCGAATTTATTAGCGTTTTTATGTGGTAAGGTTTTTATGTGGTGAAAGTTGGTGAAATACAAATTGTCGGATATCTTTCAAACGAAGAACTTTTCGAAAAATTTCTACAGCATTTTTTGTTCCAAATGAAGCGTAGAATTGATTCCCAGAGCTTCTCCAGAAGGAACTGGGACAACCTGTATATATAAATAGTCCTGCGCGGCTGTAGAATACCTGCCACCTTTACTGCTCCTAGTTGCAATATTGAAATTAAACCGTAGAGTCGGAAAACTAGTGAGTATACGCGAGTAAGGGTGAAACTCAGATCCGTGCTCCTTGGTACTGGCTGGAATATCAGACCTTACATCCACGGGTGGTGGGTATCGGTGATAACCTCGGAACGCCGCCTCGTACGTGACTGGGACCTACGAGCAGACCGCGAGCAAATAACAATCCCCTCGAAGCCACCCGATCAAGTGGTCTGATCCTGGGATTCTGTTTGTTGGGTGACACACCGGTGTTTGTTGTGTGGTACAGGGCGGGAAGGGCGTAAATGCTGACGATGAGCCTGACTGAGGGTTTCTATATCGGCGAATGTGGTGACGCCATAACGAGGATCAGAGAGGACACGAGCTCCTCTCAACCAGACAGGTGGGCGATCCTTGCTACAGGCAGGAGAACCGCCAGGAAGTTACACGAGAGTAATTGGTTTATTATTTTCAATAATGAAACATTGGCATCGAGCATGAAAAAAAAAATCTACCCCCTCCCCCCCTCAAAATTCCCTCTAGAATCCGAAAATGCAGTAAAAATATTTCTGTCTGTCCGCCGTACGCCGTACTGGCCACTTTTCTTAGTTACCATGAAACAAAATTGATGAAATTCGGGTGATAGGTTCCGTTTGGGGTCTAGTTGGTCCTCGAAGCTCGACGTTACTGTCAGTCATCTCTAAGGGGTTCAAAATAGGGGTTGAAATTTTCAGAACGCCGTATCTCGAAAACTTTCTATAGAAGGGTATGGTTTTTTTACGATATTAAATTTTTCTTGAGCTAAACAATTTTTAGGGACCACCCGGAGCATTGTACGAGTACGTCCAGCCGTTCTTGTGCACCAAAAAGCTTCGTCAACGCGATCGTGAATCAAACGGTATAAATCCGGCCCGGATATCATCACTAGGGAGCACCTGATTATAGTCAAGGATGGCTGTATGAAGTCGAGCTGGTTGTTCTGCGATATTATTTCATTTGATAAGTGATGGACTATTGGATTTTGTTGGTACTAGGCACTTGTGAAACTTGAACAAACTTTGAAGTATTATTATCACATAACGGTAAATTATTACACAACGGTAAATTATTACAGAACGGTAAATTATTACACAACGGTAAATTATCACATAACGGTAAATTATTACACAACGGTTCATCTACCAAGAAGGGGCTGGATTTTGTTGATTGGTACTTTTGCAACTTGAACAACCGTTGAAATATTATTGATGGGCAAGGTATTACACAACGGTTTATTATACTTGACCACAGGGTAGGTACTGACCACAGAAAACAGTGATCTACGCAGAAGGGGCATCTATTTCACTCAACATCAACAATT
Organism: Leptopterna dolabrata; assembly: GCA_954871275.1. NCBI lineage: Eukaryota > Metazoa > Arthropoda > Insecta > Hemiptera > Miridae > Leptopterna > Leptopterna dolabrata. The sequence continues at coordinate 3,139,001 of OX940977.1, read as the reverse complement.
TTCCTTCAGAACTTCATTATTTGCGTTTCTTTTCGCCATTTTAGTTACTGTTTGTCATCGACAGAATTATTTTAGCAACATTTAACTCGTGATTTAGGTAGGTACCTAGTAACGAGTACGGGGTCAGGTACTAACCTACGGAGGGTCTACGATCTACATAATATGTATAATAGTACATAATTTATATTATATAGACGGGTTATCTATACAGAGAGCTGTGATCTGTAAAAGAAGGGTAATCTGTACAAAATAATAAACCGTTGTGGAGGGAGTTGCAGCGTTTTTTTTTTACTGTTTTGGTTTATTGTTTTCAATCCAAGCTTTTGGAATCGAGCGTAAAAAAAAAACCACAGTCATGCAGCATGGCTATAAGAGCGAATTTTCGAAGTTTTCGGCATCATCCTCCTCCGCCAAAAATTTTCTGAAAATTAATTTTCGCCCAATGTTTTCCCAACTTGATACCATACAAAATTAAAACAGGAGTAGTTTTACGCAAAGTAAAATTTGGGGTGGAAGGAGGGGGAGGGGGAAATCAAAAATGTTTTGAATACCAGAAGAGTAGGTATTGGGTACGTAACAAATTTTTTGTTCCATTTTTTGCCGAGTAACACCTCGGTTTGTAGATTTTCCAACGCTGAACAAGATGGTGAAGTCAGAATTGCGATATCCCATTCCGTTATCAGATTAGAGCAGACGAACCAGGAAGAACATCTCAAGAAATAACCACGTTCCTTCATCTTCAAAGTGCTCCAGTTTGAGAATGGAATGAGATATCGCAATTCTGATTTCACCATCGTGTTCAGCGTAAAAAAACCTTTAAAATGAGGTGTCACTTGTCAGACTTTTTCATTTTGGGAATTTATGGGTAATTTTCCCCCCCTAAAACTCCCCAAAACTCCCCCTTAGAGTGACCCGATTCTGCCTATCTTCGAACTTAGCCTGTCGATTGCCAAGACAGATTTTTCGTGCAAATTTGAACTTTTTATCTCAATTCTTTCGAGAGTTATCGTCTGGAATGACACATACATATATAAATATATAAATATATAAATATATATATAAATATACCTATAAATATATATATAAATATATATATATATATACATATAATTTTTGGTGTCTTTCGGCAGTGAATTCAGGATGGTCTGACACGGATTTTGGTATAAAAATCTTTCGGAAATTCGAGTTTTAAAAATTTTGGACCGAGAACAATAGCTTCCTTTTCTTCGAAAATTCGCTAAAACAAAAAACAAACGCTTGCGTACAATTCCGCAACACAGTGAGTCGTTTTCATGTTGTATCACGAGCTTTATCTTGACAGTAGGTAGGTAATCATTCTCGCTTGATCTTTCTTCATCAACAGAAACATTCGATTTCTTGGGCTGTTTCGCGGCCACATCAGTCATCAGTTTCTTACGCGCACGATATTCTCGTTGTCTTTCGGTTTGCAATTTCCTTTTCCTCTCGGATGACGATCGCGTTTGTAGGAATCGTTTATATTTTTCTTTGTCGGTGGTATCCGGCGAGAAAGGAGTATCGATAATTAACTGACGACACTTCCGAATCCATCGTACACTACGTAGTCGCAATTTACAAAGGAAACTGTTCACAACAAAACGGGTAATCGCAATTATCAAAGGAACCTCCCTCTTCTTAATCTTAATTCAGGACTTGAAAGAAAATACAACAATTTTAGGGATAATTTACGGAATCATTTGCAAGGCCTTATAAAGGTGCCTCCACCTCGTCCCTCGTCTACGGCCATTGGGAGTTGATGGAGGGGGACCCTTCCCGGGCTTCCACCGAGGCTTCCCACAGCTCGTCTTCCTTCTTGCTATTTATTGGTTAAATCTTAACATATTTACATTGGAGTGGAATGGAGGGGTACCACGACAGGAGGGTATGGTTTTTTTTTTAGTTTTTAAATTGATCTCGAACTTGAGAATTTTTTGAGACCACCCGGAGACCTCATTGTACGTCCAGCTGTTCGTTTGCATCCCACAGCTTCGTCAACATGATCGTGAATCAAACAATATTATACATACTGCACGATATCATTGCTTACCCCCCCCCCCCCTCAAATGACGCAACAGCCACGAGGGGCCCGGGCGGGTCGACCTGCTGCAGGTTTAGGTCTACGAGGAGGTACCTAACTGCGATCAGCTCGTCGGATCCTCCCAGCCTTTGTGTTTCAACTTCCGAGACCCAAGGGTTTTCCAACTTTTATCGCTGTGAAGGGCGTGACATCGCCCAGTGATCGACCCCGCTCCCAAGTAACGCTGAACAAGTGATTCCGAGGTGGATTAGGTCAAGAGGATAAGGGTTAGAGGATTTTTAGTGAGTGAAACCTCACACGGCTGCGTGGTGCGGACCCTCCAAAGCGTAAGTCTTTCTGCTGTGGCCATGGCTCGAACCAGCTTCATGCTCGATTCCAAAGGTTGATTACTGACCTGTCAGTCCGCCGTATTCCGCACTGTCCTTAGCTACCATGAACATAAATTATTGAAATTCGGTTTATGGGTTTCATTTGGGGTCTAGTTGGTCCGTGAAGCTCGACGTTACTGTCAGTCATCTCTAAGGGGTGAAAATTAGGGGTTGAACTTTCCACGGCGCCGTTATCTTGGTTTTTTTCACGTTTTAATTTATTATTCTGTGAATAATACAACTGTGTATTTAAATTGATCTCGAACTTGTGAATTTTTTTACACCACCGAGAATTGTGCGTTCAGCCGTTCGTTCACAGTAAGGCCATAGAATTTTGCACGGAAATGTTTCATCAACATGATCACGAATGAAACGGTATACATCCAGCCCTGATAATATCATTGCTAGGGAACACCGGATTACAATGACGGATGGCTGCATGAAATCGAGTTGGTTGTTCGGCGATATTATTCCATTTGAAGAATGATGCTTATTTTGGATTTTGTTGACTGGCACTTTTGTAACTTGATGAAACGTTATGCTTCATGAATAACAACAAATACTTTGTAGGTAGAGGTTCATGAATCAATCCACAGCAGGTATATTTTATGAAACTGTAGTTGCCCGGCCGGCTCCAGTGCTCGATTTAGGGCTTTCCCGGGAGGAGCACGAGGGCAGATATTGACTACAGAAAACCACGATCTACGTAGAAGGACATCTAAACAGATAAATAATAAAACGTTGTGTATTAATTTGCAGCGTTTTTATTCCATTTTCGGATTCTACGTACCTTGAAACGGAAACCGTAAAATTTGTGGGTGGGGGGAAGGGGGGTTAAAATGTTCATGCTCGGTTCCAAAGGTTCATTATTGAAAATAATAAACCAAAATAGGATCGTGGGGTGAGTTTTAAAGGGGATTCCTGGGATATGTTGGAGCGTCTCTCTAAAAATCGGATGAACTTTGGATTTTTTGCCTATCAATTCGAAGTAATTTAGAAATCCAGTGGTTCAGACACCAATCTACCGTCACCAACAACAAGAACATCAGAACTACCCACGTCGGTCGAGCTACTCGAATCCGAGCCAAGGACCAACCGCAAACGGCTGTGCACCTTACTACCCTGCCTATTTGTCCTCTATACATCTGTTTCAGCAGAATAAACCTTACAGCTTGATATTATTTGGTATTTTATTAGTGTTAGTGTGTACTTGATTGTGGATAGTAACATCCAGCTGTGGAAAGGGAGATTCATCTCCGCAGTGGCATCATAACACCTTTACAAGGCGGGGATTCTGTGGATCCAAAGATCCAAAAACCTCTTGCTCCTGTGCACGAACTGCTTGCTTTGGCCACTGGAACTCTGTTGGGTACTGTAACTTGGACAGGTTTCAGCTGTGACGACCCACCTTTATGAAAAGCCTTCGCGCCCTCCTTCTGTGATATAACAGCTCTAATACAGCGTATCCCGCAGCACTCCATCACATAAGAAACACGTTGTATAGGTAGGTGTCAGGGGCGTTGCGTCCATAAGGCCACGTGGGCCACTGCCCGGCACCCAGAAACACTAAGAGTTAAAAAAAAACTCCTACCAAGTGTTCAGTTGGCATTTGAATTTCCCTCCGTAAACTGTACCGAGCATTTTTCACAAAGTTCAACAGCGACTCGACAGAGTTCTCTGTCTATGGATATTCAATATTTTGTTCCGTCATGTTCGCTCCCTGCAGCTCCCCAGACGGAGCCTGTTATCAGAATATAGCGACAGTAATCAATGTCGTGCAATCGAATTCGAAACCTAGGCTTCTGATACTGGCAGGTCCTGAGACCTGGTGTTCCCATGGCAACCGAGAAAAGTGGCCCGTCCGCGCAAGCTCAGTTGAGTAAGAATGTTGTTTGCCGCGTCCACTTTGGGCCACTGCCCCAGAATCTGATTTCAACCCCAAAATCGTTCATTTCACAATTGATTCGATCCCATCAATTCAATTTGTCATCTCGAAACTAGACGCTTCTTCTTCTGATATGTTTTTCTCTGAATCACATTCGCTTTCTCTGACAGTTTTCAATTTTTTTGCGTCAAATTTTGCGTGTTTGGCTTTCGGTCCGGTTCCGAAGACAGATTTGTGTTTGTGGTACATACGTGCGTTTTGTCTTGTTTGCTGTTTGTGGTTTGTGGTTTGATCGGCGACACCACACAGATAACTAACACTAGCTTCTAGCCCAGGTATGTCAAACTCAAAGTTCCTCAAGGGCCAAATGGCTGCTTAAAGGTTGTGTGGGCCGCAAGAAAATCACTAAACGGAATTGTATCAAGTTTCTATATTAGACGTTTACACTAAGTTTAACAGCAAAATGCAAGAAGAAAATAGGATCTTACCTAATATTTTTTCCCTGACAGTTAACATCTTTTTCGTTCCACCAAATTTTCTACGTTGGGAACAATATTGTTTGCTGCGGCCACTCTGAGAGTCGAGCTTAGATGGCAGTCTGTAAGCCTGGAACCTTTCTGGAGACTTATTTCGTTTCATAATGGAGAAGAGTTGTTCGCATAGGTAGGTACTCCCAAACATAGAAATTATTTCAGCCGCGAAATGCCGAATTTTCGGGAACCGATGATGAGGCAAAAATGTATAAAATGCGTGCCTATTTCAAGAAACTTATGTTTCAGGGTTGAATCACACTGCATTTCGATCACCTCCATTTGTAAATGAGAGGGCACTTTTTCCACGTCAGCGGAAAAGGGAGCAGAAAGAAGGGCTAGGTCATCTTCAACACCTTTCACATTTTCAAACCTTCTGTCAAATTCTTTTTTCAACGATTCAATAGATATAGAATATTTTTTGAAAAGAACAGGAGTGAACTCCCTTCTCCCTTCGACTTCACAACTTCTTTTACTTTTTCATGACATTGTAGGGTGGGCCGCATTGCACTGATTGCTAGCACCGACTCGTGGGCCGCACATTAACGTCTTGTGGGCCGCATGCGGCCCGCGGGCGGCACGTTTGACATGCCTGTTCTAGCCAATAGCTTCTCCATCAAGATTCAAGTAGGTAGGTACCAGCCGACGGGTCATTGTTTTGTTGTATTTCAGTTTACTATATTTTTGTAACACACGAATTCGGTGGCTAATTTGCAGCAGAAATTGTCGAAGTTTTGTACGACGATAGAGTGTTGATTAAAATAGCATTGCTGAATATCACTGATATCAGTAAATAAGGGAATATCACTCAAATCAGTAAATAAGGGAAGGGTGTTGTTGCTTTGGGGTATTTTGTAGACAGATATGTTGGTATTGTGTTCTGGTCTGGTGCCTCACCGTTACTGGTAGGTGTACCTGTTCCCTGTACCTCCTCCCCCGCCAGTTACGATGAAACCAGCGCCACAGCTGTCGCGAGGAAGACTCGACGGTGTTAGTCGACAAAGCCGTTTCCTGAGCGACGTACATTTGACGCGAAAGGCCCATTTGAACGCAGCCTGATAGCTCATAGCTGACAACCCTATCTCGGATCAAAAAGACCAACCAAGAAACGTTCTCGGTTTTCTGCTCTGAGGAAATTGCTTGATAAAAAAAGAAAGAAATGAAAAACCACCTTTTTTTTCCACCACCTTTTTGATCTTTGTTTGACGGTTCACAGCCGTCACAGTGATATTTATTTTCCTTGCATCTGTTCCCTGCTGAAAAAAGGCAGTGCCGTGTTTCTCTGTTAGAACTACTTCCGAACTTACGTATAGCGTCAGTCAGTGATCATTTGAGCAAAAAAGAATTGACGAGTGAATCAAAACGTTCTCTGAACTAAGATTTTAAGTAGCATGTCTTCGTGTGTACTTGATTCAAGACATTTTGCTACATTCATACACAAGGCAGGTTCCTTTCCGAGGCAGGTCCTTTAATTTTCTTTGTAGATTCCTAAGATGATTTTTGCGTTCTAATTTAGGCGTTCTTATTGTGGTGTCTTCCTGAATGGGTTTCAAACTGACGGAGTTTTTATAGTCATCAACCCTATCTTTGCTATTTCCAACTCTGCTTAGCAGTCGATATTCCTGAGTTTCACTGAATTGATAATATGCACATCTTCGGAATTTGTATATTGTAGTGGTATCCTCCCGGAATACCACTCAATGTACATATTAAGATTGTCCTAATAAACCGTGCGAGCGGAGGGCCTACGTGACTAAAGTAGGATAGGCCTCCTCTCCCTCCACCGATCTAATGACCGTAGGAGGGTGGAAGAGCTCATATAAAACCTGCTCTTCTCACCATGCTCACCCGGCACCATTCTATCCACAAACCTCAGGTCGATGACTTCTCTCTCTCTCCTCGTACCTCCTTACCTTTCTCGCCTAAAGAACTCACACTGGTGGAACCGGTCTGGTGATAGCGACGTGGTCTGGGCACATCCCTAAAGGTGCCCACACACGTGCAGGATTTCCTCAAGGTTTGGACTGAACAGTCCAGGCCTTGAGGATTTCCTTCGCAAGAGTGTCGTGGCCTCGAGGCCACCGAACGGCCTGTACAGGCCAAAACGGATGAATCGAAAAACCATTCCGACGGCCTCTGAGGCCGGGACTGTACAGGCCGCTCCCTCAGGTGTGTGCCGTTTCCTTCAGTCGCTTGGAGTTTTTGAAGTGTTCGCGCGTCGGTCACGGGTTTTTCTTGTTTCGACTATGTCGGATCGCGAGAATTTGGAACAGTTTCTCACTATATATGAAAATGAGCCTTGTTTATGGAAAGTGCAGAGTAAAGAATACCATGACAGAACGAAGAGGCAAGTAGCTTATGCTCTATTGCTTTCCCTGTTAGCACCACGTACTTTTGAACACTCCTTTCTTCTTTTTCGAAATGTAATTTTTTGCAATTAAGCAGCTCGTTACTGCCAACAGCATAATATCGTCCTCCATTGCTGTCACGAACTGAACTGAAGGAAAAATTCCTCGCGTGTGTGGGCAAGGACTGTTCAGGCCAAACCCCAAGGCCTAGGCCTTGAGTCCAGTCCTCAAGGCTCGGCCTGTACGTGTGTGGCTACCTTAACGTTTCTAGTGGTGGTAACCTTCCTGGCTTCGCCACAGGTGTGTAACTTTTTAAACGCTAGCTATCCATCCTTAGCAATTCACATATCAACCTCACTTATCCAAGCCGCACCTCAATCTTTCTATCACTACATTATATCAATTAGTCTTAATTGTGAGTTTTCCTGACTTGGTGGTGTCCTTGTACTTAGTGAATATCGGAACACTATTCCCAATTTTAGTGACTATTTTCTGTCACAGGTTTCAGGTGGTGATGAATGGGTAAGGACAAAAGTATGAACTTTTCCAATCTTCACGCGTGTTAGATTTGGGTCTGCTAGTTGTGTAAGAACATAGGGGATTCATATTGAATTTGCCCAAGTGAGTGTGCCGTTGGGGGGGTGTTCAAAAATTGTCCATCTGAAATTCAATTTCTCTTCTGTTTTTAGCCTGAAACGCATTTGTTCATATTTTCCTCTTCATTCAAACTATTATAATATCCCCAATGGAAGTTGTAGGTATTATTATTATTTGCGCTGAAGATTTTCATGTTTGTCATAAGTATTTGTTCCGTTTTCATTTGCCCCTCTGCTGATGTTGAAATATATGCTCACCAATTTACAACGTTTTTCATTGCTATAATTGAGTTGCCATGAAACTTTGAAAAAACGTTTTCCCGGCCAGTCGTGTCTGAGATTTCACGGTGTTCAGTATTGCAAATTAAAACATTTAATTTAATTCCACTCGTTCATTTCCACTAGCTGATCCTATTCCGATTTTGAAGAACTATTTTCCTGCTGGAGATTTCCATCGATCCCGAACTCCCATTTCTCAGCAGAAATAACACAATGATGATCCGCTCCGCGAAAAGCGCCTATATTTCATTTCCGAGTCGAAGGGGGAACTTTTCCTTCGAAAAAATATGGATGGAAACGTCTCTTAGTTGAGAGGAGAGGGATGTTTCCCGTCTAGAGCATCATTTGATTCATTCCCTGAACGTTGAATGAAGCCAGACGCTGAAACAAACTGAGATCGCCTGGAAATGTATGGACCTCTGTCATCAAAATGATCATTGGTTTTTCTCGTTGGGGAAAAAAGGGCAGATGGTTCGAGCTGTGCGGGGAAAAAGTCCACAAATTTTGAATAATACTGATTAATTATATGTACTGCTCAGCTGGAAACATCCAGAAACCCCTGTGTAGCCGCAACGGTATCTTCAATCGGGTTGTATGCCGATAATTAGGCCTGGATCTATAGAATAACTTGAAAAAGCAACCGTTGAGGTCCATTGAGAAGTAGCTACCTACTTATTAGTGCCAGGATCTCCTTGAGCTAAACTGGCCTGAGGCAAACCTAAACCAGGGGCCTGCACCTCTGGAGTGATAAATACATATTTACATATGTGTTGACCGTGGCTACGAGAAGAAAATAATTTTCTTATTATTAAAGGAAATTATTTCCTGATTTCGCAAAAATTTGGCAAAGAATGTTTTCCGAAAACAGAAAAGGGATCAAATTCGAGTTTTGGGGGTCAAAAATTGATGCTTGGTGCGAAACGTTCAGACCATTCCTAAGTTTTTCTCTTCCTGTTCTATCTGCACAATCTAAATAACATATTGATATGTATACATTATGTATCCAAGTCATATGAATCCTTTTCCAAATCAAATGAATCCTTTTCCATACCAAATGAAACCTGTTCCTAATGAAATCGATCGTATATGTTTTTGTGTAAAATAAGCAGTATAATAACAATAAATTAGTGTAAATAGTTAATTCATTATAACAATATTTTATTTAAATAGATGTTTTTAATTTGCAATGCGACGTATACAGCTTAACGACAAAAAGCACGTGACGCCTAAAACCATCCTATACTAGAAGAATCAGAACAAACGTCGGCCAATTCGAGTAGGCAGTGTAGCTTCCTCACTTGAATCACATGAACGTATAGACTAGTTGGGTAGGTTCGTTTAGTTCGGTTAGTTCGGTTAGTTATGATACGGGACCAACTGCGATCCAACCCGCGTGTAACCTCAAAATGTCAGCTCTCTACGACTATTTTTCTCGTAGTTAGAAGCGTTACAAGGAAACGGTAAACATTTCATGTTCGCACATGCCCAGACGAAAGTTGCAGTAAGTACGACTCCAATGAAATTCATATGGAACTATCAAAGTATTATCCCTGATCGACCCGCCAAATCTGAACTCATTTAAACGATATTCAGGGTAGTTATGGGCGTTTCAAGTATTCCACGTTTGCTCATGCGCAGACGAAACGATTTCCATGATTTTGAAGCGGTACCATCTGCGATCCAACCCGCGCGTACCCGCGAAATTTCAGCTCCCTACGACTATGTTTTGCGTAGTTAGAAGCGTTACTAGGAAATGATCAACATTTCATGTTCGCGCATGCGCAGACGAAAGTTACCGCACGATTCCAGTGAAATCCATGTGGGACTATCAAAGTATTATTCCTGATCGACCCTCAAAGTTTGAACTCATTTCCACGATATTCAGGGTAGTTATGGGCGTTTCAAGTATTTCCTGATTGCGCATGCGCTGACGAAAGTTACCGTAATTTTTCAGGGTCATTTTCCCAGAAAGGGACAATCGTTGTCCGGGGAGGATTCCGAATGCCCATTTATGATCTGGGCTTCGAAAAAAAATTCTCCATAAACTATCAACTTTGCTCTACAATGGGCAGTCAATAAAATATGCAAGTATTCACTGTAAAATACACAAATTGAAGTTTAAACAGCAAAATGTCTACTAATCTGCCATGTCCGGACCCCTAGGTAGTCAACTTTGCTTGAACACTGTGAACCACTGATCAAAGCAGCGACCCCAATTTGTAGGGATTCTATATTTCTTATATCTAGATATGAAAAAAATGGGTTCGCAGATTTTTTCAGAAGCAAACAAAGCGAGCAGGAGGATAAAATGTGCTTGTCCGGAGGTTTCTGTCTTTCATCTGCCTTTCTTGTGTTTTCGTTTTTTGGCGGCTTATTCTCGTTTCCCGCGGTTTCACTACAACTGTGCGATGTGAGGTTACATGTAACGTTATTGAAGAAAACGGCAGGAATCGTCATTATCCTATCTGGGAGTGTGTGGAGGTGGTTTCAGTTTCAGAAACCTGGTGTCACAGTCAGCATCTGTCCTTCATCTGCCCACTATAAAACGGTAAGAAATCGAAATTATTTTTTCTTTCTCGTCTCTAGTTCTAGATTTTACCGAGCTGGTTCCAACGATATCGTTAAATTCGAGAAGAACAGCACCAGAACGCGAGAAAAGCCGAAAAACCTATGTGCCATCCAGGAGCTTGTGTCTTTGATCTGCCAGCAACGGGGGCAGATAAAAGACTGCGTGGACAGATAAAAGACTACTTTCAAGTTGTTAATGATTTAATTTGGATTTTCCATTGCAATTTAAACAAGTTCAAATTTTTTGACCTCAGAACTGTACTCAGCAACCTTAAAAATCCCCTGGTATCAAGTTTTGGATCGAGAAACCGATAAGTTTAGCTGAAACACGCTTTGGAAGATTGACTTCACGAATTTCGTAGCTTCCTGTGGGAGAGCGAGGAAGATTTTATGTCACCATATATTGCTATTGTTATTGTTTCCCTGAAAATATTTATGAATTTATTAGTCAAATTAAAGAACCGAAATCCTCCTAGGATTAAATACAAAGTATGCATGAAAACGAGACTTGGTTATTTTCAGAGGTTGTCTCGACTGCTATAAGGGAAAGACCCAGTTGTTCAAGGAGCTGCTATAACAGAAGTGTCAAAATCCATCCCCCTTCGGCATTAAACCGTTTCCCGGAAGTTTAAAGACTCATCAGGATGTGTGGAAGAAGGGTAAAGTTGCATTGAGCATGAACCTGCTGAGCTGCTTTTCTTGTCCATTCGGCTGTGAGACATACAAGTTGGGTCCTCTCATAACTCTGCCAAAACATAAAAGAATGAGGTGCTCCAAAAAACAGAAAAAAACAATAAAGAAATCCAAATTCCAAAGCCGGAGTTCCAAAAAGGTGAGGACGTCATTTCCTCTGCCCCTGGATACCAATCTGCAAACCTTGCCACTAGCTGTTGATGATTCAAGACATTTGCCAATGGAGTTGGAAAAAAGTGATGCCAACCCTCTTCATGTGACCTTAAGCCCAGGATTTCCAGTTCTTCAGGGCGTCGACTTTTTGGATGGAAGTGGTGATTCGCACAAGTCATCCCCTCAGTCCAATTACATCAACAGTCAAAACTTTCAGCTAACTTCTGACAATGATGGTTCACAACACAACACAATCCTCAAATGTGACAGCGGACTCTGTTTCGAGTGTGGGGCATCCATTTCCTAAAAAAAAAAAAAAAAAAAATAGGCCGTTTCTGTGATATTTGCCAGGAAATTGCATACCACGAAACGTGCCTTGAAGGATCTTCTGAGGTAGGTAGCTTCAAATATTTTGTTGTAAAAAATGTGACTCAATGGTCACCTCACTTTTAATTGGGCCATTTATAAATACTTTTCCCGTCGAGTAACTAGTTCTCAATGATAATATTCTATGAATGTGTTCTCTATAGCAATTGCTTCACTCATTTGGATTAATGGTAATGTGCAAACCGTTAACTTTTCAAGTCAAGTTCCTTTGTAGAGCTGTTTCTTTTAGGCCACAAATGGCTTGGAGAAATTTCCTTGTCTGTTTATTGTTACTGTTTAGTCTCAATTCGTAAGATACAAAGTCATTGCTATGTTAGGCAAGATTTATTTCGTATATTTGGTGATCTATCACACACTATAGCATTTGTGTGGTAGCTGCAAATTTTGTGGTTTGTAGCGTGTTTTTGTTTTATTTATGATTGGGTGGTTTGTCCTTCTTTTTTTAATATATATATTGAGTTCCTGAAACAAGACTAGTCGATTGTATAGATATTAATAGTGGTACCAAAAAACAAGTAACTCAATAATTTTGCTCTCAAGTAAGTCAATAATTATGCTCAAACTTGGAGACTTGTAGTGAGAGAAAAGAATCTTGTGATGAAACGTTCAACCTGATTAGATATGGATATATAATATTGCTTCCTTTGATTAAGCAAAAAATTTACTTGTGACTACGAGACTGTAAATGTTTTATTGGATTGTTTTGTAATTAAAATTTTATTGAAAATTAAATCGAGTTGCTCACTAAAACTCAATTTTGTTGTTTTATTTTACTTTTTCCCATTTTTAGAATATTTGAATTCAGCATTTTAAACAAAATTATGCACTATTAATGTTTGCACCGAATTTTGACGGGCAAAGTTTGGATGAAACATGATCACGTCTTTAATATGCCAGTGCATGTCATTAATCTGCCTATGAATTTCTTCGATTTGGGCATGGGAGTTTCTCATCTGCCATGGGTGTCTTTCATCTGCCGATAGGTTTTCTTCTTTAATTTTTAACTGATTTATTAATCGCCCCACTGTGTGTTCTTCCGTTGAAATTCAATCAGTATGGTGTGAGGTTAATCCCTGATTTTTGGCAGAACTTAACTCCAACTTTGTTTTCTGAAATCTTAGGGTACACGGATTGGCCCTTTCTGGGAAAATGACCCTTCAATGATTTCAGTATGGGACCATCTGTGACACAACCCGCACCTACCCTCCGAATTTCAGCCCATTTTGCGGGTAGTTATGGGCGTTACAAGGAATTACCACAGTCAAAGACAGACAGAATCGGAACCAAAAATGTTCCTCGATGTTTAAAACGCAAAATGGTGGAGGAAATTTTCATTTTGGAGGGCATACATTTGTTTACTCAATCACAAATCCAAGGCTTCCCTACCTTCCGTTGTGAGAAAGCAAAACGACAAACATGACTTTGGAATTGAGTCAGAATTGAAGAAAAGTTTTGTTCATTATTTCAAAAAATAAGTAAAAACCTACCAAAAGTTTAAGAAAAGTTTCGCTTGATTTGGAAAAGGTTTCATTTGATTTATAGAAAAGTATTCATTTGACTTGGAAATGCCGTGTACGGAGTTGTATCCCCACGCATCGGGCTGTTCCAATTAGGTACAGTATTTCGCTCACTTCGTCTTCGATGCGTCGCAGCTGTGAACTGCCCGAATTTCTCAAGATCCTTCGTCAGAGGTGAAACGAGGGAATCGTCGGAAAACTTGACTGCCGACTGGTCGATTATGCTTTCCACGTCCTGCGGAGCAATCAGGTTTCAAATTCCTCGACGATCGGGTTGAGTGGGGCCCGTTCAACGAGACCCCGCGCATTATTAGGACGTAGTGTTGTAACACGGCCTGTTAAAACAGCCTTGGTTGGCCTCCGGGCGATGGATACTCAATTTCAATCGCGTTACCACCCCCGAGTTCCTTGACACGGAGCGCCGCCGTAAACCCTGTTATCCTCAGCCCACTAACAAAACGGCGCTTTTGCGGCGTTAAATTCAAAGCGTCTTTTTATTAATCAAAGGGCGAGCTCTTCTCCCTCAGGAGACCCACTTTACCTTTTGAAGTGGCTTTTGCCTGTTAATAGGCGGTACCACAAATCCATTAAGGTCCCTTAACTAATCAGATACCTACGCCACAGTCGCGGGTGTTCATGTGTTCCACTGCACATAGAGACAGTGTGGTGAAGGATATGTGTGAGCCTGGGATAGGTGAGGTTGTGATGGATCGTGAGGGATCGAATGACGTGCTCGAAAGGTTTCCACCACACCGGTTATACCATACAGGCCTCACCAGGCAGGTTACACCACTCTACGAGATCTTTTGTAAAGGAGGTGCTTGGGAGGTCTCCACCACACAGGTTATACCCGAAGGCCTCACCAGGCAGGTTACACCAATCTACGAGATCTTTTGTGGAGAGTGTAGGAGGTGCTCGGACAGTTCAATCACGCCGGTTATACCATAAAGGCCTCACCAGGCAGGTTACACCACTCTACGAGATCTTTTGTAAAGTAGGTGCTCGGAAGGTTCCACCACACCGGTTATACCATAAAGGCCTCACCAGGCAGGTTACACCACTCTACGAGATCTTTTGTGGAGAGTGTAGGAGGTGCTCGGAAGGTTCCACCACACCGGTTATACCATAAAGGCCTCACCAGGCAGGTTACACCACTCTACGAGATCTTTTGTGGAGAGTGTAGGAGGTCCTCGGAAGGTTCCACCACACCGGTTATACCATAAAGGCCTCACGAGGCAGGTTACACCACTCTACGAGATCTTTTGTGGAGAGTGAAGGAGGTGCTCGGAAGGTTCCACCACACCGGTTATACCATAAAGGCCTCACCAGGCAGGTTACACCACTCTACGAGATCTTTTGTGGAGAGTGTAGGAGGTGCTCGGAAGGTTCAATCACGCCGGTTATACCATAAAGGCCTCACCAGGCAGGTTACACCACTCTACGAGATCTTTTGTGGAGAGTGAAGGAGGTGCTCGGAAGGTTCCACCACACCGGTTATACCATAAAGGCCTCACCAGGCAGGTTACACCACTCTACGAGATCTTTTGTGGAGAGTGTAGGAGGTGCTCGGAAGGTTCAATCACGCCGGTTATACCATAAAGGCCTCACCAGGCAGGTTACACCACTCTACGAGATCGTTTGTGGAGAGTGAAGGAGGTGCTCGGAAGGGTTCATCACGCCGGTTACACCATAAAGGCCTCACCAGGCGGGTTCCATCACTCCACAAGATCTTTTCAAGGGAGATGTAAGGTAGTGAGAAAGAGAAGTCAAGGACTCGAGGTGAATGCGTAGAATGAAAAAGCCTGGGCAGGAGCACGAGTTTTATAGGGCTTGTTCCACCCTCTTCTGGCCCTCTGTCAGTGGTTAGGGACTGTTGATGGGAGCCAGCTGTGCACGTTCTCCTTGTCACGTAGACCCCTTCCTTCTACTTGCTTTATTGAATATAATCTGATCGCATACGTTTAAGTGGTATAGGCGGGTACCACGACAGACAGTTTCCATTTAAATTGAAAATTCGTCATTTTTCTGTGTATCATTTACTTTTCCAAAGGTCTCAGCCACAGCTTTCCAGAAAGATTCGATGTGAGGATCATATGATGAAATTAATAGTGAAAAAGCCACTGTCTTAGAACGGTCAATATTTCATCAGAGGTTTTGGAAAGAAAGAAAACATATATCTTGGAAAAAAGATCTTGATCAATTTTATGGGCGGTTTTCCCGGCATACTGAAACGAATGATACCGAAATTATAAACAGAATTTGCTACCGCAAGATATCGATTTTTATGCTTCCTTTTCTCCAGTAAAACTTGTTAACATTTTTAAATAGCTAAAAATTAGCCCCATGTTTATTATGAATAAGACGCATTATCCAAAATATTTCCAAACATCTTCTAACTTGGATTAGTAAACAGGTATTTCACCAATCAACCTCATATTATAAACCGACCGCTTTTACTTCCATGTTCCTATTAGGAGCAGGTATATATGAATGTATGTAGGGGTGATACGTCAAAAATATGTGTTAAAGAAAACCATGGAGTCTTGTTCAGAAGAGCTCAATACAAGTTTCTAGACGGTTTTCTGCGTGATATTGCTCTTTACGTATGTTTGAATTTCAAATGGTCATAACTTCCTCGAAATACGCCTTTTTTCAGATTTTCTTTTTGGGTTTTGTTCAGCTTGTTAAACCGTTCAAGCTGAGATGAGAACGAGCTTTCTAGGTGGAAAATAAGGAGGTTACGATGCGTTTTCCAATTTTCGATTTTAAACGATAACTGCCGTACAAATGTACCCAAATCGGTGCGGTTGGTACCACAATGTTCGTTGAGACGTCTTAATCATGGCTATTGATTTTGAACTCAATCGCATTTGATTTTTCCAACTGACGGCAAAAAATATGTCAATGGTTTCAACATTTTCTAGGTTTACTAGCTAAATCACGTTGGTGTGGTGTGGGAAAGTGGTTGAATGTGTTTGAAATGCCTATGAAAACTCGCTGTTATAGCCATGCTGCATGACTGGAACTGCTTTGATTTCTGTCAATCTCTTTCAATTAAGAACTTTCAGTACTATCATTTTGTTAGCTGGAATAGTAATCAAAGTATCTACGTAATTATAAGAGCAGGTAGGTATCTAATTTTATGACAAAGCGAACGTGCATAACAGAAAACTAGCAGCAAAGTCACATGGGTTTATTGTTCTATTGGACAAACGTCCAGAAATGTTGGTTTTTCATTTATTGTTTCTTTCATGCAATAATTGAAATAGCTATTTTTGATGGTTTCTACCAATTTTGGCCCCCAAAAACTCTTTGACAAATTATCTTTGATAGTGAATTATCTTTAGAATTATTTTTGATTGACCATTGATAGCGCCATTTAATTATCTCGATTCACCTGGTTACAGTTCTACTTTTAGTGTTATTAAACAAAACAATGGCGATTTCAGACAATTTGAGTGAGTAAAAACCCTCGAAAATGGCTGAAATCACTATAAATCTGTATAATAACATTAGAGGTAGTATACTTTGATGGTTTTTTGACTTGGTTGATGTTTACTTGTTTGGGTTGAATGACCTCACCTTTGTTGGACAACTCTCCAACCAGATTACCAAAAAACTCAAATCATACAATCCCAATATAAAAATTGCATATCGAAACCAATCTAACAACAACAAAATTTTTCCAAACTTAAAGATAAAGTTAACCAAAACGACCGCAGCAACTTCATATACAAAATTCCCTGTGAAAGTTCATGTGGCCTAGCATATTACGGTCAAACCAAGCAACTAGGCTCAAACCGAATGTCTGGACACAGGTCCAACGTCAATGAAGCTCTAAGAGACCCACAGACTGTCCTCAACTCAACAAAACCCAAAACAGCCCTTACCAAGCATGTTGCTGAAACTCAACATATTCCCCAAATAGACAATTGGAGTATCTGTACTTATGAATCTCAATACGCTAAAAGGAACGTAAAAGAAATGGCATTTATAGTCCAAAATCGTGATATAGCAATTAACTATCGTTCAGACACTAACCAATTAGCCAGAGTGTATCACAGACTAATAACTAATAGTTAGTGAATAAGTTAGGTCCCATTTCATGGAAATGTAAATAAATTTTATAAGTTTAATCATTCTCCAGTCAGTATTCACAAACATATGACTTCCTATGTATACAGTTAAGACAACTATTATATTCTTATTCCTTTTATGAACTAATGATCCATGTAAGTGACCTATGTAAGTAAACCTATCATGTAAGTGTTGTAGTCGCCTAGAGTTGCCTCTGACACATATCAAAACAATCCCTCATAGTAAAAGTCATAGACAACAACAACTGAAACAACAACACATAAATATCAAAAACAGCCCTCATAGTACAAATCATATACAACAACAACAACAACTGTAACAACAACACACAAAACCTTCCCTTCAACAGGTTATTAACAAACCACTTCTGCCCATGTACAAGTTCTTTCTGTCACTGTATTTTCATCCAACGTCTTTTCATCAAAAACCAACAATTACGCGCATGTAACCATCTCCACAACACAGATGTAAGTAAACACAAACCTCACTAAAACCTAACTTGAATTTCACCAAAACCATTTCCGTTTTTTCTTCACAACAAACCCCTAATTTCAGACAATTTCATTCAAACCGCCCAAACCAATTGACTGAACTTTCTGGAAACCTAGATCCAATATGGATCTGTCTCATCCCATATTGATCAGAGATAGCCCTGGGTGATTGCAGCACTACTAAACTACTACCATAAGTAGCAGACATCTATCACCTCTGTAAGTAACAAGTTACCTGTTTGTTTTTTATTCTACTATATACATATTTTTATGGTTGTGGTTATTATTTCATATACATATATTTCCAAGTTACAATTATAGTTTTGTTTTCAATCGTTTCATGTACATATTTTCCATGTACATAGTTAGTCAGTTATGTTGTTAGTTGATAAGATGTGATCTCATTATACACAGGTGATGTCCATGCCTGAGGAGGGTGAACCATCATTGGCACCGAAATATCGCAATTAAAAATAAAGCAGAGATTAAAAAAACCGACTGGTGAGGTCATTCGACCCAAACAAATTAGAGGTAGTATTAACAAGTGAATCAAACCACTCAACACCTCTTTCAATGATTTTAATGAACCTCACAGTAGAAACTCCTATTATTTTTATGCGACCCACACAGCTCCAGCGTTCATAGATAAGGATTTGTGGATATATTTTTTTCCCTCTTTCCTCTTTTCCCATATATCATTTTGTGGTCCTCAGGCTCATTACGTTCCCCATCTTTTCTTCTACGTTTTAAGTGTGGAGAGTCCAAAAATACCTACCTTGAATTTTGGTCTAAAAAATCTTTCTTTCGTACACAGGCCCCAAATGGGCCCTCGTTGTGTCTCCTGTCACGGCAGTCCGATCGTAAAACACCCACGTGTGTCGTGGGTGAAACATTTGTGGAAAATGATGCATTTTTAAAGTCTTTGTAAATTTCGGCTTGTGAGGTACCCTTTCACCATGTTTTTTTAGGGTGAGGAGACCAAATATAAAATTGATTTTGACTCAATTGGAAACTGAGGTTCTAACGAAGTTTCAGATCCAAAAATTCATTTTTAATGAGTTGTGGGGAATAATAGACTTGTTTCTCTGTATGTCCCTAAGGGAAATTAGTGAATAAATTGATTGATTTCTAATGAGCCAAAAACCTGGGAAATCGTCTGAAATCACCATAAATTTGTATAATGACACTAGAAGTAAGCATTAATGGGTGAATCAATACAATTAAATGGCACTATCAATTATTATTAAAGATAATTTGCCAAAAACAGGAGCCTATTTCGAGATTTTGGGGGCCAAAATCGGTGGAAACCATCAAAAATAGCTATTTCAATTATAGCTCATGAAAAAAAAAAAACAAATGAATAGCCAAAATTTCTGTAGGTTTGTCCAATAGAATAATAAACCCATGAGACAAGGACTTCAAAGCGAACTAAATCACTCGCGAAGAAATCGTTGAAACCCATTTCAAAGAAAAACGGAGTTATTGAAAAATAGTCTATTTCCACTAATGCACGAAAAAACGCGAAAAATACACTGTTATAGCGGTTTCGGTGATCAAACCATCGTCAGTAACAAACAATAACTTATTGTTATTGTTTGTATAACTTATTGTTTGTTTAACTTATTGTTATTGTTTGTTACTGACGATGGTTTGATAACCGAAACTGGTATAACAGTGTATTTTTCGCGTTTTGGTTTATTATTTTCAATAATGAACCATTGGAATCGAGCATGAAAAAAAAAAATTCTTACCCCCCCTCAAAATTTGATGGTTTACGTTTCAAGGTATGTAGAATCCAAAACTGCAATAAAAATATTTCTGTCTGTCCGCCGTACGCCGTACGCCGTACGGGCCACTTTTCTTAGTTACCATGAAAAAAAATTGATGAAATTCGGGTGATAGGATCCGTTCGGCGTCTAGTTGGTCCTCGAAGCTCGACGTTACTGTGAGTCATCTCTAAGGGGTTCAAAATAGGGGTTGAAATTTTCAAAACGCCTATACCATTTTTTTACGTAAATATTTTTACGGTTTTAAATAATTCTTGAACTTGCGAGTTTTTTAAGACCATCCGGAGCATCGTACGTCCAGCCGTTCGTTCACAGTAAGGCCCCGAAGTTTGCACCGACAGGCATTTTCGACTCCAGTGTGAATGAAATTGTATACAATTCAAACCAATTCTCGTAACCAGAGACGCGCCCACAATAGGAATTTGTGAATACGGCCAATCATTGGTAGGGATCACCTGATTATATTGGCGGAGTATGAAGTCGAGTTGGTTGTTCTGTGATATTATTTAATTTGAAAAATGATGGCTCTTTTGGAGTTTGTTGGTAGGTAGTGAAACTTGAACAAACGTTGAAGTATTATTGATGGGTAAATTATTACTACGGTAAGTCATTACTCAACGGTAAATTATTACACAACGGTTCATTATACCATCTACGTAGAAGGGGCTGGGGTTTGTTGGTAGGTACTTTTGCAACTTTTTTCACTCCTCATCAACAATTTCTTTTCAGAACTTCATTATGTGTGTTTCTTTTTGTTAGGTACTGTTTGTCATCGGCAGAATTATTTTAGCAACATTTAACTCGTGATTTAGGTAGGTAGGTACCTAGTAACGAGTACGGGGTTAGGTACTAACCTACGGAGGGTCTGCGATCTACATAATTATGCATAGAATAGTACATATTATATTATATAGACGGGTTATCTATACATAGAGCTGTGATCTGTAACAGAAGGGTATTCTATACAAAATAATAAACCGTTGTGCAGGGATTTGCAGCGTTTTTCGTGTAATAGTGGAAATAGAGTATTTTTCAATAACTCCGTTTTTTTCTCTTTTTTTACTTTAAATTTTTAAGCATCGGTGTGTTAATGTTCAATAAAAGTTATTTTCTGGGCACTTCATTTTAATTTCTCCGTCTACAATTCGACCGCCCAACAATAATCATTAATTTCTAGCCGGTGACTTCACATACTAAGGCCTAGAAAAGTATGAATCCTTTAATAACGGTAATACAATGCTTTTCCGACTCCTGCACTAAAGAGTTTCCTTCATTTTATTTATTTGGTATTGCGATTTACTCACTTCCATTTTCTAAATGGCAATTGAAGACCGCGGCCGAAAAACCATCTGTTACATTTTTTTCGAAAATGAGTTACTGGCATCAAACGATTCGTTAGGATCTCCTCTATCAATTAGGGAAACAAAAACCCTAATTTTGTCCCATGTGGTGGACGTCATGACGACGAAAATAGCAAGAAACGAGGTCCGCGATTAACAAGAAAAACAGTCTACGAGTATGTTACAGCGCCTTCACTGTTACTAGGTAACTAGCGCAGCGTCAGTCACCGTTGTCGTCGTTTTTCCTGTGTGTAGTCGGATTTTTTGGTTTATTATTTTCAATAATGAACCATTGGAATCGAGCATGAAAAAAAAAAATTCTTACCCCCCCTCAAAATTTGATGGTTTACGTTTCAAGGTATGCAGAATCCAAAACTGCAATAAAAATATTTCTGTCTGTCCGCCGTACGCCGTACTGGCCACTTTTCTTAGTTACCATGAAAAAAAATTGATGAAATTCGGGTGATAGGTTCCGTTCGGGGTCTAGTTGGTCCTCGAAGCTCGACGTTACCGTGAGTCATCTCTAAGGGGTTCAAAATAGGGGTTGAAATTTTCAAAACGCCTATACCTTTTTTTTACGTAAATCTTTTTACGGTTTTAAATAGTTCTTGAACTTACGAGTTTTTTAAGACCACCTGGAGCATTTTACATCCCTCCGTTCGTTCACAGTAAGGCCCCGAAGTTTGCACCGATAGGCATTTTCGACTCCAGTGTGAATGAAATTGTATACATTCAAATCAAATCTCGTTACCAGGGACAATAGGAAAGGGACAATAGGAAATTTAGCCGGAGATAAAATCATTGCTAGGGGCCACCTGATTATATTGGCGGAGTATGAAGTCGAGTTGGTTGTTCTGTGATATTATTTCATTTGAAAAATGATGGCTCTTTTGGAGTTTTTGATAGGTAGTGAAACTTGAACAAACTTTGAAGTATTATTGATGGGTAAATTATTACTACACGATGGTAAATCATTACTCAACGGTAAATTATTACACAACGGTTCATTATACCATCTACGTAGAAGGGGCTGGAGTTTGTTGGTAGGTACTTTTGCAACTTTTTTCACTCCTCATCAACAATTTCTTTTCAGAACTTCATTATGTGTGTTTCTTTTTGTTAGGTACTGTTTGTCATCGGCAGAATTATTTTAGCAACATTCAACTCGTGATTTAGGTAGGTACCTAGTAACGAGTACGGGGTTAGGTACTAACCTACGGAGGGTCTGCGATCTACATAATATGTATAGAATAGTACATATTATATTATATAGACGGGTTATCTATACAGAGAGCTGTGATCTGTAACAGAAGGGTATTCTGTACAAAATAATAAACCGTTGTGCAGGGATTTGCAGCGTTTTGTGTGTGAAATTTCGGATTTCTGTGCGCGGATTCGTGAAAATGGATTCCTCGTTGAAACTATCGGACAATGGTGTGGATAGACTTATCAAATCGAAGTCACGTACCATCTTATTTAAAGATTCGATTCTATGATATTTTTCTAGCTCAACATTGCTGGGAAGAAAGTAATAGAGTTAGGTACATACCTATGAAAAACTATTCTTATACAGCACGGCTTAGTATCTATAATAAGCCGTTGCATAATAATTTTCAGCACAGATTTCTATAAGCCATTGTGTAATAATATCCAATGTGGTTACTATCAAGAACAGCTTTGTAATGATATTTGCAGAATATTTTACCGTTTTGGTTGGATTCTTGGATTGGAATTTAATTGGCGAAAAGAAGTCTATGTTACATTAGAGCCACCGATTCTCGGATCGAAAGGTTTCTCAATCGTTTTTTGGCTCTCCTGCAAAATTTCAAAAATGTAACAGACGGTTTTTCGGCCGCGGTCTTCAATTGATTACACCTACGGCACGATGTAGAAATTTTATATGGAATATGATTACCTACGTAGACGTATAGAAACTATGCAGAAATATCCTGTAGTTGTGTACCTACTTCACTGAGGAGCACATGGGCCTTGGAAATTAGCTTTTAGGCGACAGTGAATGAACGAGATCTCAACCAGCTCTTTCTCCAATAGTCGGATTTTCCGTTGCTCCTCTTTATCCTGGGAACTTCGATACAGTTTTTTTTTTCCAGTCTCGCCCTGTACATGCACAGATGTGGTCTTCCCAGCCCGACAATCAATATCTTGACTGAATCACCACCACACATGTCACAACACACCTTCAAACCCTTTATCAACACACACGTAACATCGCGCCTCCCATGCAACTCAGAGCCGCCTTCCCTCTGAATACAAAATGCGGATATCTTCATAAAATCCCCCGGCAGGCGTGTTTAGCCAGTAGGTACTCGCTGGATGTCCTCCTCATCGTAAATTCCGCCTTCGTCAGTTACGGCCCGGATATGTTTTCACATGGAAACGTTTTCTTTTTAGAACCGAAAAGACGGGCGTGCTAGCGAATAAATAATATTTCCGCTTTATATTCATAGGTAATAAATACATATTTTTTGAAAACAAGAGTTGAAAAAGCTCATCCGTTTTGCAGAAATCAGCAGTTAGGCATTGCAGGAAACCAGCAATATTGAAAAAAACGCTGCAAAGTCCTTGTCACTTGGGTTTATTATTCTACTGAATACACCTACAGAAATGTTGCTGTTCATTTATTGTTTCTTCCATGCGCAGTGATCGAAATAGTGATTTTTAATGGTTTCCACCAATTTTGGCCGCAAAAACACGACCTCGGCTCCTTTTGGTTTATTATTCTGTGAATAATACACCTATGTAACCGCTCAGCAAAAATTTGTACAACACCCCCTCAAAATTTTTTCTTTTCAGTTTCAAGGTGCGTAGATTCCAAAAATGGAATTTCCGTTCGCCGTCCGCCGTATCACGTGTACCGGCTTCATTTTTGGTCCAAAACATTCGTTCTTTCGCACACATGCTCCATTAGGGCCCTACTTGAGTCCCGAAACTTTTCAGCCCGATCGCAATGTACCCAGCGGTCCTAAGAGTGAAAATGTGTATAAAAAACCCACAGTCATGCAGCATGGCTATAAGAGCGAATTTTCGAAGAAATAACTGATTTTATATAAAATGTGATCTTTGGGATATCCCATTCAAATATGGGCAATCTTAAACTTATTGGGTAATTATAGGTATTCAAGTATGACGCTATTCGGTTAACGTAACAACTTTTTTGTTCCATTTTTTGCCGAGTAACACCTCGGTTTGTAGATTTTCCAACGCTGAACACGATGGTGAAGTCAGAATTGCGATATCCCATTCCGTTATCAGATTAGAGCAGACGAACCAGGAAGAACATCTCAAGAAATAACCACGTTCCTTCATCTTCAAAGTGCTCTAGTTTGAGAACGGAATGAGATATCGCAATTCTGATTTCACCATCGTGTTCAGCGTACAAAAACCTTTAAAATGAGGTGTCACTTGTCAGACTTTTTCATTTTGGGAATTTATGGGTAATTTTTCCCCCATAAAACTCCCCAAAACTCCCCCTTAGAGTGACCCGATTCTGCCCATCTACGAACTTAGCCTGTCGATTGCCAAGACAGATTTTTCGTGCAAATTTGAACTTTTTATCTCAATTCTTTCTAGAGTTATCGTCTGGAATGACACATACATACATATATATATATATATATATATATATATATATATATATATATATATGTAGGCTGCTCCTTCATGTACAAGGCTATCCAGAAGGGATCCTCTAGCGAAGCACCTTCCGAAGGGGTGGATGGTTAAGAAGGGGAAGAAACGTGCTCCTCCCCTCCAGTGCCTCTAGTCCCTTCAAGGCATCAGTCAGTCAAGTTCAGATTGTGCACCGGGGAGTTTCGCCACCTTGTACCTCATTTTCATTTGGTTGTTTAATACGTGTTTCTCTCTAATCAATCTTTGAGTGTGTACCTAATACAGTTCGGTTTCTCATAAAGTGATTGTTTTCATCATGCATAACCTGGATCTTGAGGAAGGGGAACTTCTGGAAGGGGAGGAAACCCAGAATCCTGAGTTTCCTATTCCAGATTCTAACATCAGAAGTGGGATTTCAACTCATCACCCACGGACTCGATCATCTCTGCCAGCCATGGACAGAAGCAGGCGCGATTACAGTGATGATTATTACAGTGAGGAACAAAACGATCGATCTTGGAAAGAATTCGCCCAAGAGCAGTTGCGAACCATGCAAAGGTTTTTGTCAGTAACGGAAGCGACTATGCAGAGGGTCCCCCCTCCCGCCCATATAACACTACCTGACTTTGATCCCGATTCTCCGCATAACAACGCGCGTGGTTGGTGCGCAACAGTTGATGTTTTCATGAAAGAAAGTCCTTTGTCGGGCGGTCGGCTAATTTTGTCCTTGAGTAGGGCCCTGAAAGGTGCTGCCTCCCAGTGGCTAATTCAGGTATCAAGTCCAAACCTGACTTGGGAGGTTTTCAAACAGAGCTTCTTATCACAGTATGATACGAACGCCACTCCTGCTTCTGTTATTCTCGATGTTTTGAACAACCAACCCAAGGAAAATGAAACTTTTGTTTCTTATGCCAATCAAACCCTTTCGACTTTGTCTTCCAAACTCCAAGATTTGTCTCATGAGGACGTAGTTTTGAACTTATGTGTGGCTCACATGGCGAAATTTCATTCCCGAATTCGACACTTGGCTTACACTACCGAGATTCCGACAAGAGAGAAATTCCTGAAGGAGTTGCATGCCATACCGTTCAAAAGGCCAAACAACAATCTCTCACATTCGGAAGGAGAGAGATCAGCTAAGAAGGGAAAGTTCTCTAATGCTTCCAATTTTCGCCAAACTGGTCCTGGTATGAAACAGAACATCAGCAATCAAGATCACTCCAGTCATCATGACAAGACGTCAACTGGACGACAGACACCTCAGTCTTCAAAGAAGTCACCTAATGAAGCTGTTGGACAATCTCGACCCGATATTATGTGCTACCAATGTAAACAGCCAGGGCATTTTGCCACTCAATGCCCAAAACACCCTAAGAAGACGACCTTCAAGAGGAAAGACGACTCGTCGTCCACAGGATCAGCTGACAAGCGTGTTGGTCTTTGCCAGGTCAATCCTGAAGGACAACTGATTCACAACGGTGAGCTTTTTAGTTACCAGTTTGATAGTGGGTCAGAGTGTAGTCTCTTGGGAATTAATCTGGAGTCTAAATTCCAGGGAACTAGGTTGTCAAATACAATTACCTTGCATGGATTAGGTGAGTCCACTTTGAATTGTACAAGCCAGATACAGTCTCCAGTGACTATTGATGGGTACTCACTACTTATTTTATTCCATGCAGTTCCCGATGAATATTTGAATGTTCCTGTCATTGTTGGTCGTGAAATAATTTCTGGTAATTTTCAGATGATCATTACAGAACATCGTTGTGTTTTAAAATGTACAGACAGTGTACCTCAGATTATGAACCAAGAGAATGTATTACCAGATTCTGAAAATGATTTTGATACTGTTAATCATGATTCTTCTGACACGGCTGTTGCTCATGATTTGTCTGACAGTGGTGCTGTTATTGTCAGAAGTGATGGTACTTCTCGGGAACCTGCTGACATCCCTCCCGAGGATATTAACTTTTTCTCAGCATTTTGTGAAACTGAAGACCCTTTGGTGGAAGATAAGGATTCAAACTTTCATGTTTCTTGTCTGACTTCCCACAATCTTATTGATTCAATTAGAACCGAAATTTCAGAAACTTATAGGTCCAAACTGATCTCAATTTTGCGCCGGTTTGAACCATTTTTCATTGAGGGTATCCCCAAAACACGTGTTACAACTGGTGAGCTTATCATCAGACTCAAAGATCCATCTAAAATAGTCAATCAACGCCCTTACAGATTAGGACCAGAGCAGCGTGAAATTGTCCGTAAAATTGTAACTGATTTGGAAGAAGCTAAAGTGATTAGGCCTAGTCGTAGTCCTTTTGCTAGCCCTGTACTGTTGGTCCCAAAAAAGACAGGTGGCTACAGGATGGCTTGTGACTATAGGGCGCTTAACGCTAATACTATCCCCCAGCGATTTCCTCTGCCTCTTATAGAGGATCAGATTGCCAGACTACGGGGCGCAAAGTTTTTCACGAGTCTTGATATGGCCAGTGGCTTCCATTTGATTCCTGTCCATCCCGATTCTGTAGAGAAGACAGCTTTTATCACATTCCATGGCACTTGGGAATACCTGGCTATGCCTTTTGGTCTCCGGAATGCACCAAGCGTCTTCCAAGCTGCAGTAATGGAAGCTTTAGCAGAACTTGCTCACGATTACGTCATTGTCTTCATGGATGACATTTTAATTGTAGCAGAAACGTGTGAGCAAGCTTTGGAGAGGCTAGAAATAGTTTTAAAAGTCCTTACTCAGTCTGGATTTTCTCTAAATTTGGCAAAGTGTTCCTTCATAGTTAAGCAGGTCACATACCTTGGGTATGAAGTAAAAGAAGGTGAAATCCGCCCAAACTCGAGAAAGGTGGAGGCACTCACAAAATTACCTCCTCCTACCACTCTTCGTTCATTACGACAATTTTTGGGTTTAGCCTCCTATTTTCGGAAATTTATTAAGAACTTTTCGAAAATTGCTGCTCCTTTGTTCAAATTAGTCAGTGATGCTACTTCTCTTGATGCCAAAATAGTGAAATGGTTGCCTGAACATGAAAACATCCGGCAACAGATCATCTCCCTTTTGACTAATGATCCAGTCCTTATGATTTTTGACCCAAAATACCCCATAGAATTGCACACCGACGCAAGTAGTTCAGGTTATGCAGGCATCCTCATCAACCTGGTAGATAGGAAACCCAGAGTTGTTGCCTACTTTAGTAGACGTACGACTCTGGAAGAATCCCGTTATCACTCCTACGAATTGGAAACGCTTGCCGTCGTAAAATCAATTCAGCATTTTAACAACTATTTCCAAGGGTACCCATTCAAAGTTGTAACAGATTGCCAATCATTGAAGGCTACCCAGACAAAGAAAGATTTGATCCCTCGTGTTCAAAGGTGGTGGAGTTTCCTGCAAGGTTATGACTTCACTATAGAGTATAGAAAATCAGCACGTATGATGCACGTTGATTTTCTTAGTAGGAATTTACCAGATTTTGAGGACCCGTACTGTTCACAGGGAACTTGTACTAGTCGGGTTGATTCAAAATCTGCTCCCTTACACCAAGCAGTAAAATCTCCTGTCTCGTCTCTCGCAAAATTTAGGCCTCATGGTAGAAAGGGAAGACAGAATCCCGAAAAAAGGATTCCACAGTCTAGAATTGAACAAAAATGAGTGAATCTCACTCAAATCTCTTCTGAATGGCTTCGGACTGAGCAGAGTAGAGACCCTGAGATTTCCAAAATTACGGAGCAACTTCGTACTTCTAATATAGATGAAGAAATTCGTGATACTTATGAGATAAGGTCAGGTGTTTTGTGTAGGAAAATTCAGCGAAATGGGAGAACTCGTTGCCTTCCTATTGTACCTAGTAATTTCAAATGGGCTGTTGTAAATAATGTCCATAACGCCGTATTCCATATGGGATGGGAGAAAACGGTTGAAACACTCTACAACCATTATTGGTTTGAGAGTATGTCAAAGTACACTCGAAAATTTGTTGAGAATTGTCTCACATGCAAGGTCAATAAATCGGATTCAGGTGCTAAACAGGTGCGATTGCATCCTATTCCTAAGACTACTGTTCCTTGGCATACTGTCCATCTAGACATAACTGGTAAACTTAGTGGTAAAAGTGAGGCTAAGGAGTACCTCTTTGTGTTTGTTGATGGATTTACCAAATATACCTTGTTGATGCATACTAAAAGCCTTGATGCTAATAATGCAGTTCGTGCCCTCAAAAATGCCATAAGTTTATTTGGACCTCCAACTCTTTTGGTAGTTGATCAGGGTAGGTCTTTTGCCAATAAACATTTCAAGGATTTCTGTGTCCAAACCCAGATAGAGTTGCATTTTATTGCAACTGGGGCCAGTAGAGCTAATGGGCAAGTGGAAAGACAGATGAGAGTCTTGAAAGATATGTTGACAGTTGTAGAGTCAGATGGTAATACGTCATGGCAGCAAGCTGTAGGTGATGTGCAGTTAGCCATCAACAGCACTCCTCATCGAGTTACCAAGTGTTCACCAATGGAACTCATGTTTGGTCGTGTAACACGTCCTAGAGATCTCATCATTGCTGGGGAGGATGTCACCGGTGTCCCGGAAGTGTCGTTAGGTCAGGTAAGAGCACAGGCTAGTCGTGAGATAGAGAAAAGTGCTAAGTATAGTAAGGGAAGATTTGATACTGGTAAAGCCAAAGTAATACCTTTGGCAGTAGGAGATTCAGTTCTGTTGAAAAATGAGGAACGGAATCTGACTAAGCTTGACCCAAAGTACAAAGGGCCATTTACAATTTCGAAAGTTTTGCCAAACGATCGATACGAAATAGTGTCGGCAGATGGCCGTAGGACTTACAAGTATTCACATGACCGAATTCGTCGTATGCCAGATGCTACTGATCAAGGCCCATCACTGGTTGTCAGTGACGACGAGGCAGAAACTGATCATTAATATTCGGACCATGTTACAAGATAATATTCAGACTATGTTACTATGTTCAGACTATGTTACAGACTATGTTCAGACTATTAATATTCAGACTATGTTACAAGATTTTTATGTTTGTCATTATGATGTGGGCAATGTTTGCATGTTGTGTTGAATTATCTGGAGTACTTGTATCAAAGCTTTGAATTATCTGGAGTACTTGTATCGAAGCTCTAGTGTCTAGATTTTGACCGTTAAGATGTACGGGCTGAGTGTGGGGAGCTCCGAACAGGATGCAGAGTTGCAGGCAGGTATTCATGTCTCCGGGGTATGCTCAGAAAGGGGTTCACTTCGGGCAGCTTGCTCAGTATGGAGTTTTCCTCGGGCATAAGTACCCTCGGTGCGACAGGTTTCCTAGCTACGTATTCGTTGGTCCTTGCTCAGATGGGGCAGCATATCCTCAGCCACAGTGTCCAGTGTTTCCTGCGTCTGTTGTCGATGTTGTCTCGACATTGTTTACCTTCCATACAGTACACCACTGTTGTTGTGTACTTCTGTGTTTCCAGACAGTTCGGCACTGCTTACATGCTGGCGTCGTATAATGCCTCAGCTATGGTCAGTGTGACCAGTTTTATGTCCTATCTGTGACTGTTTTTGCCCATGTCTCTCCCCATGATTTTGTGTGCTTTTGAGTCTTCCGCTCTTTTGACCCCACCTTGTTAGGGTCTAGGGTGTTTGTTTGATGAGAACTGACCGCACCATTCTTGGTCTGGTTTCCTTCTAGTTGCTGGCGTCGAGGACGACGTTTTCATCAGGACGGCCGTGTAGGCTGCTCCTTCATGTACAAGGCTATCCAGAAGGGATCCTCTAGCGAAGCACCTTCCGAAGGGGTGGATGGTTAAGAAGGGGAAGAAACGTGCTCCTCCCCTCCAGTGCCTCTAGTCCCTTCAAGGCATCAGTCAGTCAAGTTCAGATTGTGCACCGGGGAGTTTCGCCACCTTGTACCTCATTTTCATTTGGTTGTTTAATACGTGTTTCTCTCTAATCAATCTTTGAGTGTGTACCTAATACAGTTCGGTTTCTCATAAAGTGATTGTTTTCATCATGCATAACCTGGATCTTGAGGAAGGGGAACTTCTGGAAGGGGAGGAAACCCAGAATCCTGAGTTTCCTATTCCAGATTCTAACATATATATATATATATAAGTAGTATCGGAATACCAATCCTGGGCCACTGCCTTAGATCTCTGATAAAAAGTTTTAACATAAAAGATCAGAACACATATTTTCACTTGAATCCTTGATGTTTTTTATTTTCACTTGAATCCTTGATGTTTTTTATTTTCACTTGAATCTCTGATAAAACTTTTTTACCACAAAACATCAGAACCAGTGACTTTTTTTAAAAAAATATTTTTTTATCAGAAACTCTAGTGAACTCTAAAAAAATTTTCAATCGTAAATAAAAAAATGCAAATTTAGGGGTCGATATTTTCGAAATTTAGCTCCCTCTGATGTTTTCACTAGAAAAAAATAATAAAATTAAAATGACGTCACGCTAAAAATATTTTTGAATCGTCTTAAATTAAAATGACGAGACGCTCTTCTGAATTTGGGAATCCCAAACCATTAAAGGTGGACCCGTCGATTCGACGGGTCCTATGTATTTAAATATTTTTTCAAATCTACAGGTCCCATTAATAGAGGGGGTCTCGATTTGATACCACCTTTAAGAATTCAATTCAGACAGGATAAATAGTATCCATACAAGAATAGACAAAAGAAAAAAGTGGGTGGATAAAAAAAAATGAGGGGTAAGTTAAAAAAAAGAAAATAGTAATAAAATATAAGATGAGCAATAAAATTATATTACCAACTGAAATTTACATGGAGATCCGAGACAAGATCACAGATGCTTATGACCATTTCATTTTTTGCAAAGCTGTGAATATTCCAATAGATAAAAAGAGGAGTATATTCTTAAATGTAAATCCACAAACTCTCATATTAAATTTTGATTCAATCAAACATAAACAGTTTATTAGAGATTTTGTTGAAGAGTCTGGTTATTTTGTACCTTGGAATGAGATTTCATTGTATCCAAATCTACCAGAAAATTTCATTCGAGAATTCAAAGATAAAGTATGTTGGTATGAAATATCATCTGAGCAAAAACTATCTGAGAAATTTATTCGAGAATTCAAAGATAAAGTATGTTGGTATGAAATATCATCTGAGCAAAAACTATCTGAGAAATTTATTCGGGAATTCAAAGATAAAGTACATTGGGAACGTATTTCATCTAGGCAAAAACTATCTGAGAAATTTATTCGGGAATTCAAAGATAAAGTACATTGGGAACGTATTTCATCTAGGCAAAAACTATCTGAAGAATTCATTCGAGAGTTCCAGAATGAAGTAGACTGGAATGAGATTTCATCTGAGCAAAAACTATCTGAGAAATTTATTCGGGAATTCAAAGATAAAGTACATTGGGAACATATTTCATCTAGGCAAAAACTATCTGAAGAATTCATTCGAGAGTTCCAGGATAAAGTATATTGGGAATATATTTCATTTCACCAAACACTATCTGAAGAATTCATTCGAGAGTATGCGAATTTTATTGACTGGTATTGGATTTCTGGACAGCAAAAACTATCTGAGAATTTCATCAGAGAGTTCAAGGATGTTTTAGATTGGAGATGGATTTCATCTAGGCAAAATTTAAGTGAAGATTTCATTAGAGAGTTCCAAGATAGAGTGGTTTTGGATCAGTAAAAAAATAATAGTTTAAAAGTGTTCTTTTTAATGGGGGTTCCCCATTAAAACATATTGAACAAGATGCAAGGTTGTTCTGTAGGCCATTAGAGGTGGACCTCTAAGAATTCAATATAAAATAACGAGACGCTACAAAAAAACCTGTTAGTTAAAAGAAACAGAACTGCAAACGCTATCTACCGGTTGCATAACCAGTTGCAGGCGAGCGTCCCGCGTGAGGTGTCGCGTTTGACCTCATTCAGCCTTGAAATACACTACTCAACATCGCAGAACGCCCTCCCAGTTTTATAACTGGAGTCTTGGCCCATTGCCTACGTATCGGCTTTATAAGAGAGAGATCGGCGGATCGCTGCACGGACAAAACCTCAAGATTTTTTTGCCCTATAATAATGAGGATACACTTCCCTCGAGGTATTAGAAGCGTTACTAGCTGATGGGCCCTTAAGCTAATAATTAATCTAATTCCACCTCGATGGAAGTGAGAGTCGACCTTATCATCAAAATTTCCTTTCTTAACTGTTCTGCTCTCAACATCTACTTAAAATGCAGCAAAAACCGAAACTTCAACGCAACTGAAAAGCCAAGTTGAAATGACTCACGGAATTAAAACTCCGTTGTAAGTCGTGAAGGTTGTGCCATTCAAAGATCCCCTCCTATAAAGGGAGGTAGAGATCGTTCAGGAATGGATGCTGTGTGTAGAAGTTGAGCAGCCACAGAATGTGCGGTTAAGTTGGGACATTTTGCTGAAATTTCCTTTGATTTTTTTATGAGAATTACACTTATAGGTGCAATTCATTTAAAATTTCGTGAGTTGTAATTCCTCAGGATAAAAATTTCCTTGGATTTCCTCTCCGCTTAAATCTTTTATTTTATAAGTAACTGGACTCGTTTCTAAAATCTCAGCTATTTCAAAAATCTCTTTCGTCCAATTTGCTTCATATTTGTTTGCAAAAGTTTTCTTTGATTTCGTAATTCTCACACGATTTCCAATTTTAAATTTCTTTTTTACATTTTTTCCACTCTTTTTAAATAAATATCTCAGAATTTCATTTTCGTTTCTCGCATCAACTTGAGCAGGTGTCATTCCAATGGATCGATGAACGTCTTGTTTGTTGTACTCATTAACTAATTCCTGTAAAATATCGACCCAATTTTGATTTCCATTCACCTCGAAACGAATTTTAATTTTTTTATTCAAAGTTCTGTTAAATCTTTCGATGATTGCAGATTTTTCTAAATTTTCCGTGTGATACATTTTAATTTTATACTCGTCTAAAAGTTCTTTGAAAAGTCTATTTTCAAATTCTAAACCTTTGTCCGTGTGAAGGAGTTTAGGAGTAGAATGATTATGAGATTTTACATTTTCCAAAACTCCTTTGAAAGCTTTTGAAACTACCATTCCGTTTTTCTTTTTCACTGGAACTGACCAAACGTACTTTGAAAAAGTATCAATGATATTCAACATGTAACCGAACCCCTTGTTTTCATTCTCGTATTGTTTCATTATAATCAAGTCCGCAGCCCAAAGATCATCTTTTCCATGAGTAACAATTTTCCTTTTCTGAAATTTCTTTCTAACGGGTTTATGTAATTCTTTCGCAAAATCCAATTTTTCGTTTTCTGATAAATTTAAAATTTCAGTTTCAGGAATTACGTTAGTTTCCTCATTCGGATTTTTTATGAATTTACTTTTATTAGTTTTACATTTCAGACATTTAGCTGCAATTCTCCACCTTCCGTTCGCAGTTTGTACAATTTCCGCGTTTATATTTTTCGTTCGTTTTTTACATTCATGACAATAAATTTCATCCTCCATGTTTTATTAAAGGCTACCGAAAGATTTTTTTAAATTCTTAAAGAGGGGGAGCGAATCGCTACCCCTAATTAAAGCAAACACAAGCAAGTAGATTTTTTAATGGAGTGAACTCCATTAAAAATAAACCTTAGTATCTAATATTTAAGCTACTTCTTGCCTGATCATATTTTTAGTTGGATCATAAATTAAATTTGTTCTACTTACAATGATGACGTAACAAGTAGTACCTTCTGTGCTACCTGATGCAGATGCTACAGTTTTATTGAATTCTACATGAAGTATCAAATTACTTTTACTTTGAGATACGTTTTGAGGTTGATCCGACAAATCAATGCTATAAATTGGATAATCCCTTTTGTAAAATTCTGGTTCGATGTATGGAATTGATGGCTTGGAACTCATTGATTTTTTGAAGTCTAAAAATGCGTTGTACGCCAGAGAATAATCATTTTCATCGAAATCCAAATCTTGATTTTCCTCCGGGTATCTTCTACCACCTAATTCGATCCAATAATTTCTTACGTCTTTATGATTGAATCTAGAATTGTCCTTTTTCTGGTCGTTCGACGCGTCAGTTTGAAAAACTACGAAGCACCATAACGGATTATGCACGTTTCTGTAAATATTTGTAATATCGAACATTAAGGTTTTTCCTGTAACGTTTTTATGTTCTATGCACTGCCAACTTTTGAATTGAAATTGGTACGGCACGCTTCTAAGTTCTGCGATCAAATCAAACTTTAGATTCGTTTTTATATTCGATCACTGGAACTCTCAAAACAAAAGATTTTATCTCCACAACTCCATCACTAGGTATAATCGAGGTTGCATCCTTTTTCCAAACTTGAATAACGTTATTATCGCTGTTTCGAATAAAAATTATTTCAAAACCTCCCTTGAAAATTGGAATGGTTATATCTTTGAAAAACCCCAAACCTAAATCACCGAGATAACCAACTGCACTGAAATTACCACCTCCTATTGCTTTCGAATTAAAACCTGAATTTAAAACTTCCCCATTATAATTCTTAGGGCCTGCAAAAGTGACAAGGCCCTGTACCAAGCCAGAAATGCCCGGATTCTCAATTTCATCTACTACAACATTGTGTTTTTTCACTTCTATACTCGAAAACATTTGACCCACAAAATTATCTACCAACATGACTGAATCTGAACCTGAATACACCTTGGTTGGATCTTTCGACTTTAAAACTCCCTTTACGTAATACTGAATGTTTTTAGACAGAAATTCGTCTTCTAGATCAATTTTGAAAGTTGTCCTTTTGTTTTCAGCATTCAAATTTAAAGTTGAAGTCGGATTTATTGTACGAAACTGCTTTCGCACAATATCGTCTTGATATTTATCAAAAATCTTTTTAGTTTGATACATACTTTATTAGAAAAGAGATTCTTTTAACTTACCCCTCATTTTTTTTAGATTTTTTATTTAGGTACTATGAATAAATCTTTAAATACTTGACTTGTATTCGACTTTAACGTTAAGGAGGGGGGGCGAATCGCCTCCCCTCTTTAAGGAATTGTGTTTTAAAAGAAATTTTTAAGTGTTCTCGACTTGTATTTGCCTTTAATATTTAGGTACTATGAAAAAAATTTTTTATGAGATTTTCTCATAAAAAACACAACTCACTGTAATAACTAAATTTAAACATTTTTTCTAATCGCGTTTATAATTTCCACTTTTCCCAGTTCTTTTCCCTTTTCTAAAAGTTTCGCTTTTTCCGTATCATTATTTTTATAACCGTTCAAAATGTTGGTTTTCATCTCGTCGTAATTTTTAATTTCTTGTTCAATATTGTTGAATTCCTCATCCGAAATTTTACCATCTTTCAAAGCATTCGTGATTTTTTCCTCTATGGAATTTAATTTTGTTCTCGCCAAAAGTGCGATATCCGAATGTTTATTAATTTTGTTTCCTACATAACTGCCCGAAGTTCTCAGGATTGCAGAAAATGTTGTTAATACGACTGAAAGTGGAACTCCAAAAGGGATTGCCACAGGGAGAGTGATACAAACACCAATCATCCCCAGTTCGGTTAACGTAGTGAAACACTCTATTCCGAAAAACGTTTTCGATAATTTGCAGTATTTTTTTCTCAAATTTCCCCTCATTTTCATTTCGTTTTTTAAAAATTCATATTGTTTTATAATGCGATTTATTCTATAATTGTTGGAATTAAATTCCGGAACTGGAATCTGAGGGTAAATGTTTTTGTAAAACGGAGTAAATTGTATGTCATTTTCAACTGCAGGAGCAGACGGTTTTTGGTTTTCATCAATGTTGTTCATCTTATTTATTATACAAATTATTTACTTTTCAGCAACAAGTAAGCTTTAATATCGTCGAATTGAATCTGTTCGTTATTTCCCGTGGTTGTTGACAATTTTATCATTTTTATTTCTTTCAGTCCTTTTCTTAGTGGAATGAAAACTACTTTCTTTGGTTTTTCCGTGTAAATAGTATTAGGTGGCATTGGTTTCTCTATGAAAGAAACGTGTAATAACTCGTTTTCAACGTGCAAATGGGGATGTTCATCATGATTTGTAAAGCTATATTCCGTAATGTTACAATGCCATTCGACTATATTATCAGAAAGAACGAGTTGTTTCGGATTATTCTCTGATACGTAGTTGGTATTCTTTTTAAACAAATTATTGGAACCTAAACAATGTTTCAACTGAAATATATCGCAAAAATTCCCCTCATCCACAATCTTCATGTCCATGGGAAAGTATGCAGCAATTCTGTAAGAATCGTCTTTTAAATACTCGAGATCGAATTTCAAACTATTCGGAGTAACTTGTTGTATTTCTTTCATTTGAGCTTCAGAATACTTTTTCATAGTTTCTTTTTTCTCTAACAAACTAGTTTGAAAATTGGATAAAAAACTAATCAACTTGGCTTTGAATGAACTCACATTGAACGTTCCATCGATTTTATATTTTAGATCATATTTTCCATCAGTAAAAGTATATCTGTAAGCGAACACGAAGTTTTTTATCTCAAACGTTTTCCTAGTTGTAAACAACAAAGCTGACATACCCAACTGATACTCTTTATTCGGATCGAGTGGAATTGGACTCTCAAACCTTAGTGTATCTCCTGAAATTTTTATAAACATTATTTATTTATATATAATAAATATAATAAATAAAATGAGTCAAAAATATAACATAGAGCTTTTTTCATTTGAAGAAAAGACAGCTTCTCACGATTTACTACCTCTGCCCCTACGCTGCCTAGTGGTAGGGCCATCCGGATGTGGAAAAACCAATCTATTGTGCAACCTGATTGTACAACCATGGGGAATTCCGTTTGGAAATCTTTACATATTTTCCAAATCTTTAGAGCAAAAAGTTTATAAAGATTTGAGAAAAGCTTACGAAAAAATAGCGGCTAAAGTTGGAACGGAAATAGCTCATTTTTACAATAATTGTGGCGAATTAATTGTACTAGATGATTGTCAGTCGAACAGTTTGATAGTTTTTGATGATTGCGTTAATGTTCAACAACAACAGATTATAAAAGATTATTACATGAGAGGACGTCATAAGAATATTTCTTGCATTTATCTAACTCAATCATTCACTAAAGTTGATACACAGTTGATTAGGGAAAATCTGAATTTTCTGTGTATTTTCAAGCAACGCCTAGTTTACATGAAAGCGATTTACGATGAGTATGTTGGAACAGATTTTACTTTTGATCGATTCAAAGAAATATGCAACGAATGTTGGTACGGTAATCATGGATTTCTGACGATAAACCTCGAGAAAAAATTAAAAGATGGTCGATACATGAAAAAGTTTGAGAAAACGTTTCTTGAATAAACGATCAAAAACACCGTTAGACGATCAAAAACACCGTTAAATCACCGTTAGACGATCAAAATAACCGTTAAACCATCGTTGAAACGTTTTTTAAATATACGATCAAAATAACCGTTAAACCATCGTTGAAACGTTTTAAAAATATACAATCAAAAAAAAATTTTTTGTTTACTATAATAAATAACTATGCCTACTGTTAAGCATTTAGAAAAAAATTTGTTGAAAAAATATAACGAACATAAAAAATATAACGAACATAAAAAAAAGATTGAAACTGATGATTCAGAAACTCGTGATCAAACTGATGATCAAACTGATGATTCAGAATTAGAACCAGAAAATCGAATTTTAATGAGAAAACCCAAAAAAGAAATGACTGTCAAGGAAGCGAACAAAATTCGAAAACTAGAACAAGAGTTAAGAAGTGCTTTCAGAGAAGCAAGAGTGGATATGCTGAATGATAAAGAAACCAAAGAAAGAATGTTTGCTCCCATCACGGAAAAATTAGTTGAAGTGAAAAATGCTGTGAAACAAGCTGACGAGGACTTCAAGAAGTTGGAAATTGTTCCTTACATGCAAGCTCCTATGGCGAGTAGTTCTCCTGTCAAGAAAAGAAAACTGGTGACTTTCGGGCCTACTAATACTCTTGAAATTAAACCAACAGAAGGAGCTTCTGCACTAGTTGATACGACATCAGATGAGACCGTAGTAAACACAAGAAATAGTTTATCAAACATCATGGATATGGTAGATCAGAATCAATCCCCATCGAATAGTGTTGGTCCGAAAGGAATTGGTCCGATTGCTAGACTTTACATCAGACAGGATGATAAACAATTTGGTATATGGGGAGAAGAGGACAAAATTTTCATCGGAGACCAACAAATTCAAGTAAACGGAGATGCAATCGTTATTCAAAAAGAAACGTACAAAGGAACGCACGGATTATGGCGTTTGTTAACTGATCCTCTAGGGCCTGATCCTGATAAATACACTCAAGAGGATTTGAAAGTTTACAAGAAAATTCTCATTCAAACTAATTCTTTATACCAAAAGAATGATCCAACTACTAATAAAGTAAAGTCCAGTACGGGGAAAAAATGGAAAGATTTGATCGCACCTATTTGGAAAGAAATCAAAGCAAGTAAAGTTGGTTCGGGCTTGATAGAATATTCTGAAAATCCAGTGGAATTTAAATACATCGACAACCTCCAACAGCTGCAACAGCGTTTGTTCTATTTGTACGCACAAGAACGAGCTGGTAATAACAATTTTCACAATGAAAAATTAGGAATTGTAAAGTTTATAACCGATCAGTTGGAAAAAAACATAGATAATCCCAAAGGAATAGAATATCTGTTGAGAGTTGTAAACAGTTTACCGAAAGGTATAATTAAAAATGGTTCCGGAGTTTTAAATACTTTGTTGAACAAACTTGATGGTTTCGTACCTGAAATGCATTTGCCGGGTGGATACAACTATTGCGGTCCATTTACAAAACTAGATAAACGATTGAAAAGAGGAGATCTGGGAATTAATAAATTGGATGAAGGCTGTAAGGAACATGATAAATTTTACAGGGATCACACAGACACGAAAGAAAGACATGTAGCAGATAAAGCACTGGAGGAATTAGCAAAAGAAAGAATGTACGCGAGTGATGCAAGTTGGAAAGAAAAAACTGATGCAGCTAAAGTGAGTGCTTTAATGAAAAGTAAACAATATTTCGGTATGAAAATTCATTATTAAAAAAAATTTTACTATAATAAATAACTATGATTACGAAAAAAATAGATTTAACCGAAAATCAATTAACCAAATTGCGAACCGATTACAAAAAGCGTAGATCTGTTACAGTTCGTTTGACAGCGAAACAAATTTCAGGAAAAGGAAAACATAAAATCAGTCTGTGGGAAACTCAATCAAAAGCAATTGAAAAAGCGAGAGGAGAAAAGAAAGGAATTACGTTAACTTTGGATTATGAACAACTACATTTGAATCACACGGGTGGATTCCTACCACTGTTATTTGCAGGAATAGGAGCACTTGGTGCATTATTAGGTGGGGGTGCAGCAGTAGCAAATTCAGTAATAGACTCGAAACATAAAGCTGCTGAAGAAGCGGAAATAAAACGACATAATCTCGAGATGGAAAAACTAGCTCAAAATGCAAAAAGTTTAAGTATTGGGTCCGGTTTAAAAAAACGAAAAAAACGGAAAACTACCAACCTCTGAGTAATTTAGATTTAAATCGTTATGCGAAAAATTTTAAAATAAAACATTTCCGAGGTGTTTTCATGAAGGATGAACTTCCTAATCGGTCTAAACCCGTTGAATGCGGAATTATTAATTTAGAAAATTCTAATCAAAATGGTAGTCACTGGACTTGTTATTTTAAAAAATCCGAAAAAGAAAAATATTATTTCGATTCCTATGGAAACGCATCACCGCCTAAGGAGTTGGTAAAATACTTGGAAAATAAAAATATTTTTTACAATTCCGAACAAATTCAAAAAAATAACGATCCTCCAATTTGTGGTCATCTGTCTTTGATAGTGTTAAAAGAACTTTCAAACGGAAAAGATTATGAAACTGTTTTAAAAACATGCAGAGGGAAATTGAATTCTGAAAAAACTTGGTCTCTGTAGGAGACAACTCTTAGTATAATATTGTTGTTTTAATGGAAATTTTCCATTAAAAACGTTTTTTTTATTAAAATCTAAAAAAATGAGAGGTAAGTTAAAAGGATCTCACCAATAATAGACAAAAGAAAAAGGTGGGTGTGTACCATACACCCACCTTTAAGAATTCAAAAAAAAATGAGGGGTTAGTTAAAAGAATCTCTTTTCTAATAAAAAAATGAATGATTCGAAAAATTATATATCCTATAATAAAATGTATGATACGAGAAGGCATTGTGAAAAGTGCAATGTTAGCACTACTTATAAAAATTGGGCTAGGCACCTAAAGTCTAAGAGTCATGGAAAAAACGACCCGGACCGGACAATGACTATCAGAAAACCTAGAAAAGCAAAACCTGTATTTGTAAATCCGAGGAAATTGCACAAAGTATTTAATTTTAGTGAAAAAGTATTTGAAAAAAACAGAGAAGCTAGAAAAGCGAAATCTGTATATGTAATACCGAGGAAATTGCACAAAGTATTTAATTTTAGTGAAAAAGTATTTGAAAAAAGCAAAGAACCGAAAACGGAAGTTGTTGAAAAGGAAACTGCATTTGAATCTAGATTAGTGACTTACAACATTAAAAATACGAAAGGATTTAAAGATGCTTCCAAATTTCTGAACAGTATTGAAAGAACCGCAACAGGTTTAATCAAATGGAAACTTAGAGAAATGAAACTAAAAGTTAATGTAGTTTTAATCGCAGAATTTAAAAAAGGAACTAACAAAAATAACATGGAGTATCAGGAACTCAATTTCAAAACTGAAAACGTAATAATATTGCATTCAGCAGAAGTTGCAAACTGTTACGATGAAATGAAACAGAAAATTCTAAATGAAATGGAAACGTTCGAAATTAAAGGATCTAATTGGCAACTTCATAAGATCAAGCATTTGGAACTGAACGTTAACAAGTACGTTCCTTTGAAAGGATCGTCTTACATTGAACTCCCAGCTTTTCTGCAAAATAGGAAAGCAATTATAAATGTGAAAAATGACGATAATAAATGTTTCCTTTGGTCTGTTCTTTCAGCTTTACATCCAGCTGACCAACATTCGTATAGAATAGGAAAGTACATTAGTTGGGAACATGAGTTTGACGAAGCGTTGAAAGATATCAGTTTTCCTATGAAACTTACAGACGTAAAAAAGTTTGAGAAAAGAACTGGGATTTCCATTAATGTTTACTGTCTGAATGAAAAAAATACTATAGTACCCTTGGAAATAACGAAAGATGAAAAGGAAAGGCACATTGACTTGTTGTACTTGAAAAACGAGAAAACTGAACATTACTGCTGGATCAAAGATCTATGGAAACTGGTTGGTCATAGTCAGCTAACAAAGGATGGTCACAAACGATTTTTATGTAAAATGTGTTTAAATAGCTTTGGAACTCAAGTTAAACTAAACGAACATAAAGTATATTGCGGTGTTCATAAAGCTGTTAAAGCAGAACTACCAGAACCTTATGATAACATCTTACAATTTGAAAATTATAGACACTCTTTAAAAGTACCTTTTACAATTTATGCAGATTTTGAATGTATGTTACAAAAGATTGATACCTGCAAACCAAATCCCGATGAATGCTATACAAATGACATTCAAAAACATGAACCGTACAGTTTTGTTTACTTCATGAAAAATGCCGAAGACGAAAGTAGGAAAAACTATGTAGGTGATTATAAACTTGTACAATATTCTGGACAGGATGTGGTAAAAGTATTTTACGAAAAAATAAAAAAAGATGCCTTAATGGTGGCGAGAAAATACTATGACGTTAATATTCCCATGAAAGATTTAACCGAAGAACAACAAAGAGAATACGATAGTGCTGAGAGTTGCCACATTTGTGAAAGAAAATTTAATGAACTCCCACCTATAATTGAAAATAAACTTGATGTACTGAGAAAAACAATTCAACACTTTATTGATAAAAAAGATGACAATCAAGCAGATATATATAATGAAGAATTAGAAGTTTTGAAGTCAAATATACCTGATAATTGTATAAAAGTACGGGATCACTCACATTTGACTGGAATGTACAGAGGAGCAGCTCATTCGATTTGTAATTTAGAATATAAAAATCCTAAGTTTATTCCAGTATTTTTCCACAATCTTTCTGGCTACGATGCACATCTATTTATTAAAGAATTTGAAAAAGATAATTACGATATTAAACTTTTACCGCAAAGTGAAGAGAAGTACATTTCCTTTTCTAAAATGATAGCTTATGAAATTGATGAACTCGATAAAAATGGTCACAAAAAGAAAAAGACTATAGAATTGAGATTCATAGATTCTTTTAAATTTCTTTCTGCTTCTTTAGATTCGTTAGCTAAAACTTTAACTAAAAATCAATTTAAGGAAATAAAAAAGTATTTCCCAAAAGAACATCTCGAACTAATTACTAGAAAATTAGCTTAT
Organism: Leptopterna dolabrata; assembly: GCA_954871275.1. Lineage (NCBI taxonomy): Eukaryota > Metazoa > Arthropoda > Insecta > Hemiptera > Miridae > Leptopterna > Leptopterna dolabrata. The sequence goes on along the minus strand of OX940977.1, from coordinate 3,095,806 downwards.
CCATATGAGTATATGGACTCTGTTGAAAAATATCGAGAAACTAACCTTCCACCTATAGAGAAATTCTACAGTAAACTCACTGGAGAAAATGTTAAAGAAAATGATTATAAAAATGCTCTAGAAATTTGGTCTACATTCAAAATTAAAAATTTGGGAGAATTTACAGAACTTTACAATAAAATTGATGTTCTTTTGTTAGCAGATATCATGGAAAACTTTAGAAATATATCTTTAGAAAAATATAAATTAGACCCCGCTTGGTACTATACAACACCAGGTTTCGCTTGGGACTGTATGTTGAGAATGACCAAACAAAAGATAGAATTGTTAACAGATTATGATAAGATTTTACTCGTAGAAAAAGGAATAAGAGGCGGAATTTCTCAATGTTCAAAACGATACGCGAAAGCTAATAATAAATATATGGGAGACCAATTCATCAAAGAAAAAGAAACTGTTTTCATTGAATACTTGGATGCAAATAATCTTTACGGTTGGGCGATGAGTAAATTTTTACCTTATGGAAATTTTGAATGGAAAATGGATCTAGATAATTTCGATATACAATCCATTCCTGATGATTCACCCAAGGGTTATATTTTAGAAGTTGATTTAAAATATCCTCAAGAACTCCACGATTTACACTCTGATTTTCCTTTAGCTCCTGAAAATAACTATGGTGATGAAAAACTATCAAAACTTTTATGCACGTTGTATGATAAGAAAAAATACGTTATCCATTACATTACGTTAAAACAGTATTTACAACTAGGAATGAAATTAGAAAAAATTCATAAGGTTTTAGAATTTGGCCAAAGTGCTTGGTTAAAAAGCTATATTGATTACAATACAAATCTTAGAGCAAAAGCCAAAACAAAATTCGAAGAAAATTTTTTTAAATATATGGTTAATAGTGTATATGGGAGGACAATGATGAATGTACGTAAACATGTGGATATTAGGCTTTGTTCTGATGGTTTTAAATTGGAAAAACTAATTTCAAAACCAAACTTTAAAGGTAGAACTATTTTTTCCGAAAACTTAGCGGCTGTACACATGGAAAAAGTAAATATCACATTTAAACAGCCAATTTTCATTGGTATGAGTATACTAGACATTTCCAAAACTTGTATGTATGATTTTTATTACAACACGGTTAAAAAACAATATAAAAGTGATGTAAATTTATTATACGGAGATACAGATAGTTTAATAATGGAAATAAAAACGGATGATTTTTATAATGATATGAAAAATATGTTGGATCATTTTGATACTTCTGACTATCCAAAAAATAATGTTTACAATATTCCACAAGTTAATAAAAAAGTGTATGGGAAATTTAAAGATGAGTTACAAGGTAAGATTATAGATGAGTTTATTGGACTTCGCCCAAAGTGCTACGCTTTTAAAATATTCGAAACTAATGATGTTACGAAAAAATCTAAAGGAGTAAAGAAAAATGTCGTTAATAAGGGTTTAAGTATAGAGGATTATAAAAGATGCTTATTCTTTAAAGAACCAAACTATCAGAAACAGATATTATTCAAATCGAAAAAACACGATGTGACCACAGTACAACAGAATAAGAAAGCTCTTTCCGCTCATGATGATAAAAGATTTATAATGAAAAATGGCATAGATACTTTGGCTTGGGGTCACTATGAAATAAACATAAGTAGAGACAATTTTAAAACTCGCCTTGAAGAAATAATAAAAGAAAATAATAAAAAAGAAATGGAATTATAAGTAGGATTAAAGTAAATACTAAATTATAATTTTTATAAGGGATCCCTTATAAAAGCCTAATGGGACCTCCTCTTACAAATATTCTGTGCACAAAGTTTAGCATAATTTGATTATCCTCTTCGATGCATTCAAAACAAATATTACCATTTCGTACTCTAACCCTAGAATTTCTGAAAGGAGTAAAATTTAGAATGTTTTCAGTTAGTTTATTTTTTCCGGTAAAAAAGTTACGTTTCACAGTTGGTAAATCCAAAAACTTATGATACTTCCTCACGAAATAATCAGTCAGTTCTCCAGATTCAGATACTTCCCACCACTCACTCTTGGAAAGACAATTTCCATCTTCTAATTCTCTTAACGATTTAAAGTGTTCCATTTTTATTTTATTGGAGAGATCCTTTTAACTTACCCCTCATCTGAATTGAATACTTAAAGGTGGGTCCGTAGATTAAAAAAAATATTTTCTATAATAAATAAAGAGATATGGGTTTAAATGATGAAGCATTAGATTTATGTGAAGAACATGGAGGTTTCTGGAAGTTTGTAAAGACACCTGAATTTCAATTTTATGAAAAAAACTGTTACGCACTAGATAACATTTTACGTGAATTGAAGGAGTATAGATTTTGTAAAGGGTTGTGCAGAGAACGTTTATTTGGTGTCGATGGTAAATCACCACTCCGAACAAAGGAGCAAGTAAAGGCATACCTTAAAGAAAAAAAGATTAAGGTTCCTAAAAATGCTACTGAACATCAACTCAGAAAATTGCTTTATAATGAGGATAAAGCCGAACTGAAAAAGCATTTTGAGGATTATTTTACATGTTGCTAAAGCTCAGAATGCTTGGGGTATGAAGGAGATTTTATTTTTAATGAGCTGTGTTCATTAAAAGTTCTTATGCTACTAACTAGCAGGTTATTTTATATTGTATTGTTGTACACTTTTCCTGTCTGAATTGAATTCTTAAAGGTGGGGTTGAATCGACCCCACCTTTAATGGTTTGGGATTCCCAAATTCAGAAGAGCGTCTCGTCATTTTAATTTAAGACGATTCAAAAATATTTTTAGCGTGACGTCATTTTAATTTTATTATTTTTTTCTAGTGAAAACATCAGAGGGAGCTAAATTTCGAAAATATCGACCCCTAAATTTGCATTTTTTTATTTACGATTGAAAATTTTTTTAGAGTTCACTAGAGTTTCTGATAAAAAAATATTTTTTTAAAAAAAGTCACTGGTTCTGATGTTTTGTGGTAAAAAAGTTTTATCAGAGATTCAAGTGAAAATAAAAAACATCAAGGATTCAAGTGAAAATAAAAAACATCAAGGATTCAAGTGAAAATATGTGTTCTGATCTTTTATGTTAAAACTTTTTATCAGAGATCTAAGGCAGTGGCCCAGGATTGGTATTCCGATACTACTTATATATATACACATAATTTTTGGTGTCTTTCGGCAGTGAATTCAGGATGGTCTGAAACGGATTTTGGTATAAAAATCTTTCGGAAATTCGAGTTTTAAAAATTTTGGACTGAGAACAATAGCTTCCTTTTCTTCGAAAAT